>JAOUQZ010000051.1:20301125-20331922 GCA_028564935.1 Neosilurus hyrtlii
CACATACATATATATAGTATGTGGGAAAAATAATAGTACTACAATTTCATCCCGACAAGCCTGTTTCATAGTTGGCCACTCATCAGGGGATTTATTACGAACATTCTTTTACCACAGTTTATATACAGTCATCAGTGTTTGAATGGTGTGCTTTAATCTATGCAGTGTGAAGTGGTTCAGGTGTTGCCTAGGAAGTTCGTTACGTTTATTGAGTGTTGATAGTTCAGGGTGACATATGATCTATATATATATATATATATATATATATATATATATTATTTTATAGTTTATTTGGTTTTTTTTTGCACCATTATGCTACTTTTTCGCTTTTTTTTTAATTAATGCGGAACTGAATAATGAATGAATATGTACATAGCATCCTTCTTATTACCCCCATTCTCTAAAAAGTGAATTCATGCTGCCCCTACTGGCTAGCAGGTATTAGTGCATACAATAGCTCCTGTGTATTTCTCCAGTGATATGAAAGTCTCTTCATTAATCTTGGCTGAATTTGATTTTACTCAGCCAGGAGGACTGAAAGCACTTAATCGGAGCCTGTTATGCTCTTCCAGAGTAAGTGTTGGAGTGCCAATTTTCAATGCATGTTTGCCCTAAACATGACCGTAAGGCAAGAGAAAATATATACAAAGGGTTTTATTTTAAAATGAAAATCATAACTAACCGTCATAACCAATTACCATTTGTTGACATGACTCTCACTTAGCCTTTAGCTGTTTACTTGCTGTTGTGCCATGTCGACACATAAGCAATGCAAATGTTACACGCTGGAGTGTGTTGAGGTGCTGCAGATACAACAGTATTGTAATAATTTTTTGGGTGCATCCCCTCAGGTGTAGTTGGCACTTTGTGTTTGTCTGTTCATATCTTGGTGTGGACCAAATGTCCCCACAAGGGAAGGAATATGTGGCACATTTGAATATGTGACGATTTTTAGCTGGCCAAAGAAAGTGGAATTTTGCCTTTGGGCTACTGAGGAAAGTTCAGATTTTGGTATAAGCATAACCCTTAATTAGAAAACATTGGGAGAGTGCTTTCCAAATTTATTTTAACTTGTATTTTATTATAGATAGTATGAACCCAATATATTTCATGTTTTGCCCAGTCAACTTTATTTATTTGTTAATATACATCCCTTCTGCATTTCAGCCTGCAATGCATTAAAATAAGTTGGGACTGGGTAAAGTTTAGAGTGATGATGTAAAAAAAAAATAAAATAAAATGTAATTTTAAGCAGCTGATGTCAGCAGACTATTTGGGAATTTTTGATTTGGGACAAAAGAAGTATCCACACATGCCCTAGCCTTTAAGAAGTAAAGTATCTTCAGATTGTGAACAAATCTATGAGAAAATTATTAAAACATTTTAAAACAATGTTCTTCAAAGAAATATTCAAATAGATTTGCATATTTCACTCTCGACAGTGTGTAATCTGGGAATGTATTTAGCTGCATATAGTTTAATCAGTGGATGATCCTCACATGGATAGTAAGTAAATAAATAAGTGTGTGTGTGTGTTTGTGTGTGTGTATGTGTGTGTGTGTCAGGATTTGTATAGTTCATGAAAAGACTAAATCTAAAACTAGCTGTAAAAAAATACTTTCATTGACTGAAATAAAAATGACAATTAAAAAAATATACTAATTCTACAATGCAAAATAATTATAATGTTCCTTTTATTTTCACACTTTAGTTGCTCTGTGGTTGCTATACCACTTTCAAGGTAAAGATGAAACAGTAACAGACTAGTTCCAGCAATGTTCAGAAAAGTTCAGAAAACTAACACTAAAACTTAATGAAAACAAAAGCTAGCCAATCTCTTTAAACAAATAAACTTACCTGAAGCTATACTAAAAGAAGAAAGGTCTCACGTGTGTGTATGTCTGTGTGTCCTACAGATATGACTTGCCACAGTATGGCAGTCGCAGGAAGCTAATCTCTCCAGCAGGAACATATGATGAGTACGGTGAGGTGATTGTCGAGGATGATGGCAGCTATTATTACAGTCCTCATGGATCAGAAGGCGAGGTAGCAGAAAGTTCTACTTATTCTCCCCATAACAATATCATAATCCTCAATATGTAAATGATAAATGTTTGAGTTCACATAGATAATCCATTGCATAAAAATAATAGATGTTTGGACTGTAACAGGTTTCCAGATATGCTAAAAGGGCAAGCCTGAGTCAGAGTCAGGCTCTTCACAGACTCCCTAAGCTGTCTTTGGGAGATCAGGTTCCCAGACAAGGGCAGACCCAGTTTGATCCAGTGGGGGATACTACGTCTGTTCCAAGTGAAAATCCTGTAATTAATCAGATGAAAACAGTGATGAAACTCAAAAAATTGCTCACCGTAGGCAAGACCTCTGGGCCACCAATGCATTTCCACCCACCATGGAAGAAGGCTCGAGTAGTCCCAATAATGGAGAAGGCACAAAGTGTCGAGGTCACTAAACCAGTGCAAGGCTCTGATAGCTCAGAGAGCGGCATGGTCATTGATGGTATCTTCTTCCAGACGAAAGAAGGAAAAACTATCTCTAAGCAGCATTCCACTAAAAATAAATGTCAGAGCAACACAAGCAAATGTACAGATAGCTCAAATGATGGGAAAACATCGGTTTCTGAGGAAAGCAGTGATTTGGAGCCTTACAGCTTTGTTAGAAACACTCAGTCTGAGAGCAAGGTGCCAAGGGTAAATGAAGATGCTTTACTGAGCCCATATTTAGGTAGATATGCTGTATCATCCAAATCCCAACATCATTATTCAAACCAGCAGAATGTGGCGTACATGACGAGCTTTGATTCAGAAAAAGAGCAGGACTTTTCGGAGGAGTCAAACAGTGAGAGCAGTTTCGAGCAAGATGATTCTGAACGTGAGTCCATGACATCTACAGAGCAAGACTCACAGACAGAGATTGATACAGAGAGTGAGACAGGAAAAGAGTCAGACAGTGATCAAGAGTCAGAGGAGGAGAATATTTCAGTGAGTGAGGAAAAAGCAAAGGGTGATGAGTCATCCGAGTTACGTTGTAAAGTCACTAGCACCCAGGAGTTTGTGAGGTCTGTTTTCCAGACAGTGAATGAAACACAGTCTTATTCTAAACCTCGATTTACATCCAACATAGCAGAGATAAGCTCTACAGTAGGCTTCAACTTTCCACATAGCAAATATAGAATATCAGAAGAGACCATGCATGAAAATAAAAACAAAAATGAAGGGAATAAGGAAGGGTCAAAGAAGGAAGATGACACGGAGACAACAAACAAGGATCCTAAGGACTTTTCTAAAAGCTGTATAACCCAGAGCAAAAGTGGCTCATCAGCAGGCAGCAGTTATATCCAAGACAGCACAGACAAAGGTAATCTCCCACCTATAGCTGAGGATGAAGAGGAGGAAATGACATCTGCAGGATCACTCAGGAGTAGTCTAGGCAGCAAATTTCAGGGGTCTGCAAATGGAGCTGGAAGTTCTGGAAATGAAAAGGCAGATTCAGACACCGATGATACTGTTACAACTGACTAAACTGACTGGATGTCTTCTCAGTAAGCGTGGACGTCTCCTTATTGCTCTGGCTTGTGTGGCTTGTTTGTGAATCCTTAGTGAAATGATGTGTGTTCACCCCAGAGCCTACGCTCCTAATTTCTAAGCTTCCTAACTGTATATTCTTTTTTCAGCAGTTCCCTTTTTTCATCTCACTATTTACTGTGCCTTACAAAGGTTTTGTTCATTAAGCAGGAATGACAGCAAGATCCAATTGAGCAAACATTATCTTTAAATAAGTGTATTTATCTTTGAAGGATTATTAATCGTCCTTAATCCACTAACCTACTGAACAAAATCTTCTTTACTGCATCAAAGCTTTAAAAAAAATTACTTGCCATTGGCTGAGAAACCCTTTCACTTGGTTGGATTGTATGTTTTACTTGTTTTTATATTATAAGAAAAGAGATATTTTAAGCACACCTGGAGGAAAGATCACTATTTCAGCTTATCAAAAAAAAAGAGAGAGAGAAAGAAAAGAAAAGTACATTTCTGATTGGTTATGACCAAGACTGTTTTCACAGTGACAGCCTAACACCAGAGACCAGGACAATACCAAGCACTCGGGCTGTGTCCCTAACAGTGCACCATTTGAAAAGAAGTGCACTCATGAGGGCACACACACCATAATAACACACCCTACAGAAGTATATAGGGGCATGGGACAATTTGGGACCTTAAATTGATGGTTAAAGGGGGAAAAACATCACAATGCTTTAAAGCGCTGAGAAGAGACACACACACACACACACACACACACACACACACTAAATGCACACTTGCTCATGGATCCACTCACCATCTTTTCCATTAAGAAAAATAAATTAAAACATTGTTTCACTGGACAGAATATCTACCATGTGTGAGTAACACTCTGATTTTCTCTCTCTCTCTCTCTCGCTCTTGCTCTCACACACCCACATACTCTCCCGGATCAGCTCTATTGCAACACGACTGGCTGAAAGCACAAATCATGTTGGCTTTGTTGGTCGGGCTCGAAATTACTAATTGTTACTTGTTAGTATAATAAAACAAATGAAAAATGTGCCATTTTTGCATTCTGAAGCTGAAAGTGATCTTTCCTACAGTGTGTCCTAGACTATAAATGGCCTGCTCTTTTAAAATTGCACTGTGCACATTTTTTTGGGTCTGCATTTGCATTAACTGATCATGATATTTGTGTATCTGCGCTTCCTCTGACAGTTTGGTAGAAAGAAGAGGATCAAGTTAGTGGTAGATCGTGAGTACGAGACCAGTTCAACAGGAGACGATAGTGCTCCAGAATCCCATCGAAACCGGCTGTCTAATGTAAACAGCCACAGTAACATCAATGGCAGTGTCTACTTGGCTCAAAATGGTTCCATCATCCGAACACGTCGTGCCACCCATACCACAAATATCAAATTTAGCTCTCCTGTCCGACTCGGGAAGCACTTCAAAAAACTGGACAAATTGGCTGTGACTCAAGAGGAGAGAGTTCCTCTGAACAGCCCTGGTGCCTTGGGTGCTGCCCCAGGTGAACAGAACATTAACACCAGGCCATCCAGTGGGTCCCAGGCCTCCAGCTCCACAGGACCAGAAAATGTAGCTTGCAATTATAATGTGACAACAGCCAGACCCGAAATAACGCAAAATGTGGACGAGCAAGAGTCCACTGTAGACAATGCAGAGGTGAGGGAAATGCTAGGTTCACACAGTGATCGCACACAATCAGACGAGGAAGAACTGTGGATGGGGCCTTGGAATAATCTGCACATACCAATGACAAAACTGTGACATGCCTTGTAATATAATCCCTTACATGTTCATTTGTATGGTCTTAATAAATGAAATAACATACACAGAATTTGCAGCTTTATAATGAAATTGCACTTTTAGTCCCTATATGACTTTTTTTAATTTTATTTTTATTTCTTTGCTTTTCTTTGCTTTCTAAAACAAAACACCATTGCGCTTGCTTATACACTGTTCAATTCATGAACAGCCAACACACTGGTGTTTCTGGTCTTCACTTGTTCATTTGAAAGATTTTTATGTTGCCGATACACTGTTGAATTAAATGTTTGCTTTGGATTTTTACGTTTCTACGATAGAGGGTTGTCTCAATTGGTGAATGGGAACCAGGACAGTATTTTTGTTGCATGAAAATAATTGAGGGAACTGTGTGTGTGTGTGTGTGTGTGTGTGTGTGTGTGTGTGCTGTGCACATTTATAACTAGGAGTAGTGCATAAAGCCTCATGGGTGGATGGTATAAAAGAAAAAAAAAACACAATTATGTTTTTTGTCCACTTTGACTTTCCATCTACTTGTAATGGGACATTGTGAAAGACAGAGAGACAAATAGACATGGAGTCCGGCTGCTGAGTGTACCTTTAAGTGTTTCAAAAGATGTACAACATGGAAAATCCCACAAAAAGTTAATCAGCAGTTAGGAAATTTCATCATAGCAAATTAAGTGCTAGAAGCCGGATCCAGTCAGATTCAGAGACTGAATCAGTGTAAATGGTGGGTATGTGGTGAATGTGTGGCTCTATAATGCAAGCTTGAATGGTAAATAATTTGGGTAGCTGGTATTGCTTTGGAAATGTATAGTCTGGGTGCAGAATTGTAAATTGCATCTGCAATCTTTTTTATTGGTGAAAAACTAGAGAAATAAAAATGTGTGCATGATGAATAACAAAACCTTTTCTCTTACATATTTTGACAAATTTGTGTATATTAAGTTGCTGGTTTCTGCCAGTGCCACAATATTTTCTGCCTCCATCACTACTCATCAGAACAGACTCCTCGTTGTTTCATTTGTCTGTGTATGAGTTACACTACTGCTTGAAATTGAAAATCTGAAAATAGGTTATCCTTAGCACTTATGTACAGTGAGTTGCAAATGTTTTCACACCACCATGAAAAATAAAAGCAAGTTGAACAGGAGAGTGCAAACCTCTGCCAAGTCCAGCAGTCCCCCACATGAGCCCTAATCTTACAGTGTTAAAGAATCCTTTAAAAATTATTGGATCTTGGAGTCTTCTGTGCACATTGCTCCACCTGTGGTAGAGATGAACAGTGACATTTACCTGGTGGTTAGGGTAAAACTCAATGATTTCTCCTTTTTTGTTCTGAAATGGTTAAGGGGCACTAAATATCAGATTGTTCAAAATAAACCTTTTCATGTTTTAAGACAAAAGAAGTCAAGTGGACTTACTGAGTGTTGCATCTGAACTCCTCACTTGGACATGCTCTCCTGTACTTGTTGCTCAGGTGATGCTCAGTGGGACTCTGCAGGACTTCTGATGTGTGTCTGCTATTTATACTAAACCCACTGTAGTTTTTCATAGCCAAGGTAAACATGAAAGGAAAACCCTGTGTGCTGCCTTTAGATGTTTCATTCAGGAGGTACAAATACTTATACAACAGTGTTCCAGGGTTTGTTTGTTTTTTTTGTACATTTTCTAAAATGCAGTTTTGATTAGATAAATTTCAGAATATAAACAATCTATTTTATTAAACCATATCAACAAGAATATATTTTTTCTGTGTGATGTGAATATGTTTGCAACCCAGTGTATATTTTTATTTACATTTCACGCATTTTAGCCACGGTCCACCCTTTGAGACAGCCCCGGCTTGAAGTAAATATTTCTGTTTTGATTTTTTGTACACACGTTCCGATGACAGTAACTGTGTTTATTCAGCAGTGCACTAATGTAAATGAGTTAAAGGTGCAGTTTGTTATTGTTTATGTGCTTTTATACAAACAAAAAAATAGCTTAGACAAGCGGTGACTCGGATTATTGCCATGCAATGGATCTCACTATTTTCCTAATTTCAGGCATTTGTCCACATTCCTCTGACCTCCAAAACCCCTAGATTGCATTCCTACACAGTGCTGCAAGGCACCTCTTGAGGCTCAGATAATTTCAGCAAAGTGTCATTACAGGACTGTTTCTATTGCAGTTCACCTTACAGCCAACAGAAGGCTCTTAAAATTACAAACTGCTCCTTTATTAGCATATAACTGAATATAAGACTGGAAATACTTCTAGTTGACCAATATTTTACTCATTTCTTTTTTGTGATTACTGTGACTCATTTGAAAACAAACCATTTTCTTTTCCTAAGGACAGAAAGAACTACCACATGAATAAACATTCCTGGCTAAACATTTCTGTGAGTTTTTTTTGTTTGTTTGTTTGTTTTGTTTTTTAATTATTTATTCATTTATTTTCTTTAATCAAAAGCAAGGGGGGGGGGGGGTTAAGTACTCCATAAGTACCACAGGTAGGTAGGAGCAGGTTGGAATTAAGGTAGTATTTTTAATACAGAATTGTGGTATCATTAACCTCTATATTTGACAGATTTTGTAATATTCCATTTTTATTATATTCATCATTCATTCATTCTCTAAGCCACTTAATCCTAATTAGGGTCGTGGTGAGGCTGACGCATATCACAGCCAATTCTGGGCGAAGGCGATGTACACCCTGAACAGCTCACCAGACCACTGCAGGATGAACACACATACAACCCTTTACACTCCCATTCACACCTAGAGGCATTTGGAACAGCCAGTTAGCGTAATGTACATGTTTTTGGACTGTAGTAGGAAAGAAGAACACGTGAAGGAAACCCTCAGAAGCACAGGAAGAACATGCAAACTCCACATAGAAAAACTTTTCCGAGTCCAAGACTCAAACCCAGGGCCTCCTGCTGCAAGTTTGCCGTGCAAACCGCTACATACATTTGGTTAGAAATAGGACCTGGGAATCGAACCTAGGACCTTCTTGCTGTGAGGCAAGCGTGCTAACCACTGTGCCACCATGACGCCCTTTATAATTATGATTGTTATTGTTATTATTATCATTATTATTATTATTATTAATATTATTATTATCAACTACTGTAATAATCCAAGGGAATTTTGGCTTCTGCATTTAACCCATCCAAATTGAGCACCTACCATTAAACAGTGAGCACACACTTAGGGCAGTGGGCAGCCACACTGCAGTGAGCAGTTACGGGTTTGGTGCCTTGCTCAGCGGCACTTTAGCCATGACGGTGGGGGTGGGGGAAAGGGGGGTCGCCACACACTTTTATTGCCAGTCTGGGAATCAAACCACTGACCTTTTGGTCTCAAACCCGCTTTAACCATTAGGCCAAAAGTCATACTTTGGCCACCCTTTGCTTTTATTGGTTGCTTCCTTTACACATCACACACACACACACACACACACACACACACACACACTCACACACAAACCTATAGTCATTGTTCTTCCGATTGTATGTCAGAGGAAACTCTTAAATGGGCTATGTACCATTCTAGGTTCCACGTAGCGGACACGTCTCTATGTGGAACCCATTTGTCAGACACTTGGAACCCTTAATTAACCAAGTCTCTGGTAGCACAAAGTCAAAAACCAAACAGATTTGGGGGTTTGTCCTTAATGATGGTTTATATGAAAGTTTTTCACAGCATTGGATGTAACAACCAATTTTTGCCACATGGTGGTGCCTCTTTCTTTCTTTCTTTCTTTCTTTATGTCTTTTTTTTTCTTTTACTTTCTTTCATATTAGCCTTGTGCAAGTTCTGCCCAAATTAAAACTTAAAACAGTTCATGTAAAAATGAAGTGTAACATGTTATAGAATAATGAAATTATTGTATAAAAAAAGATTTATATTTTGTTAGAAATTAGGAGAGTTTCCTGGTATAGATTTCGACATGCACGTGACTCTCTTACATTCTACAAGAGCAGAAAACGGCTGATGAGAACAGAAACTTTGGACTGAATGAGTTCTTTACTTTAACAGATTACATGGTTATCATGATAACAATAATATACATTTGATATTTAGCTCATGTTACCAGTGAGATATTTCTCTGCAAACACGTCCAAAGAAAACAATTAAGTCAATAATTAAAAGGTTCCTGATTCGACGATTACAGGTGTAACAGCATGATTACTTATTTTAAAATTCTATATTTAGTCTTCAGATCAGAGAGGAGCTATTCAAAGTGTCTCAGTGCACATCCTGGAGCTATTATACAGGGCCAGGGTGTGTTAGCATGTCTGCACACATACATTGGTCTTATAAGGACCTTCTCCAGACATGCAGTGAAATATACTTGCAGCAAATGAATGCCCTGACTGTGTGTGGCTTTAATCCTATAGCCTTAACCTCAGTGACCAAAAGGATATATTTTGGCTCATAAATTAATTCATGTTTTTTTATTAAGTTCATTAATTCATTAATTTGCTAAAATGCTTAACCCTATTAAGATCTTTGAAAGGATGGAGCCTCTGGACGAAGGCACGGTACACCCTGAACAGCTTGCCAGTCCATCACAGGGCAACACAGACACACACACACACAAAACCATCCACACTCACTCACACTTCAGGGCAATTTGGAACTGCCAGTTAGCATAATATGCATGTCTTTGTATTGTTGCCGGAAACCGGAGTAGTTGGAGGAAACCCATGTAAGCACAGGGAGAACATGCAAACTCCACATAGAAACTCTTTTCCGAGCCCAGGACTCGAACCCAAGGCCTTCCTGCTGCAAGTTTGCCATGCAAACCGCTACATACATTTAGTTAAATTTTTAATTACATTTAAAAAGTCCATTTTGTCATGAAAACTGTACAATTATTTCTTTCCTTGTGGTCCCTATACTCTCACACATACCTGAATCTCTCTAATTGATATCAAAATACATGCAGAGCTGCTGTGTTGGCTTCAGGTGTATAACAGGCTGCTGGTTCTGTTTTGAACTCATTTCAATCCATTGGTTTATAAAAAGGATGTTCAAAGTCACCTTCAGCATCCAAAAAAGCAAAATATTTAGCTTGTTATTAAAAGACAGAGCTGAAAAGCAAGTTGCTTTGTTTAAAATCAATTATTACAGTTCAACTTATTCAGACATCAGAATTATTTATAATGGATATATGTCTTATAACATCATCTCACCCTCTAAAGCTGAAGAGCAGCAGTGATTTCTGAAATATTAATTCCTATTTGAATAAGCTGCGTAATTTCCTTGATTCAAAACAATAACACACACATGCTCACATGACAAACATGTTCTCTCTCTCTCTCTCTCTCTCTCTCTCTCTCTCTCTCTCTCTCACACACACACACACACACACATTGATGGCATCTCACCCAAGCATTTTATTACTGGTGAAATGCTGGGCATATCGAAAAATATAAGCTTGGCAGTCTGTTTCTCATAAAGAGGGGTTGCTCCAGGCAGGCAGGAGCTCCAGAGTGCATGTTCTTAAGGCAGGCCCCTGCCATCTTGCCAGCAGAGCCAGGAATATGACATGTCACAAGTATCAAGTGTGTGGTTTAGTTTGTTGTGAAGCATGTTTGCTGTATCTGCATGCGGGTCCATGTCTTTGTTCCCCGGTCCCTATATTCCCAAGTCCTATGTTCCCCAGTATCTATGTTCCCTAACCCTAACCCATAACCCTATTAACATTGAAAATGTGAAATCACGAATATTCCATGAATTGATACTTTGAAGATCCATTAATTTAACATGGGGCTGATCTCTCTCCATGCATGTCAAAATGTGTGTGAAGTATTGATAGACAGTAGTTTTCAGCATCTGTAGGGTAGGCTCATTTTTTTCTTATTTTAGAAGAGGTGCTCTCTATATTACACTGTACTAGCTTATTCATTACATTTCATTATTTTCTTCTTGGGTATTGCAGTGGGAAAGGCAGAAAAGACTGCCAGAAACACCATTTTGTCCCCCTGTGTGTTGTGGTGGTGTCATAGCTTCTGCATGCACTCTGCAGATTTAAATCCACCTATTCTCTGTAATAAATCAACCAGCTACTTCTTGCTGCTCGAAAACATTTTGGCTGTAGGCCCTGACAGCATTAATGCACAGTGTAGCATCAGCGGGGCCTCTTGTTAAAGCAAAATGTGATGAGAAATGGCACTCTTGCTGGACTGAGGCTACACACAGCATTTTGGGTTTTTAAATGGGCATTTGATTGTCGGCTCTCATTAGAGGGTTTTCACGAGAAAACCACAGTGCCTCGATTTCACCGGCCAAGCAAATCTGCTCTTTTTTAAATTCCTTTTAAAGCATGTTTGTTATGAGTGCACTCTAGTCGCCCAATCTTCAGTTTATAACCAGAAATAGACGAGGCAATATGACTCCTGCTATGTTGTGAAATTATACCTTTCAGCTGCTACATGCCATAGCATTTTAAACACCTTGAAGTAATCTTTAAAGTCATTAAACCACTTGGTTCCTAAGTCAAGCAATTTAGGCTTCCCAAATATAATAATTGAATCATTTGAAGGCTTTGAGAAGCGTGGGGTTTGGGTAGCATTTCTCAAGTCTCTGTGTGCCAACATAATGTGGCAAACCCTAACTATACAACACCAGTTAAATACCAGTTAAATTGGTCATTCTGTGGAAACCTTGGACGGCTCTACTGGACAGTTCTGTAGCACTACTCCTTTTATTTCTCTTACGGTAACCCTAATGAGCCTGGCGCCATTGAGCTTTCACAATGACATTGGCTAAATAGTGGCAACATTACTGTTACTGTGGTTTGAACTCCAGTTTTTGTGCATTACCAGTGTTTGGGGGGTTAAAACCATTGATGAGGGCATCGCTAAAAAGTTTATGTAATTTATAACATTCCTGATGAATCCTTTTTTTTCCATTTTGATTTATTTGATTTATTCATTTGGTATAGAGTATGGTGTCAGATGTTGTTCACTGAAATGGGATATAATAGATATTCAAAGGGCGACAGGGTGGAGCAGTGGATAGCATGTCCGGCTCAAACCAAGAAGGTTTATGTTTGAGCCCAGTGCCTGGCAAGGGTATTTCTGTGTGGAGTTTGCATATTCTCTCTGTGCTTGTATGGGTTTGCTCAAGGTGCTCCGGTTTCCTTCCTCACTCCAAGGACATGCACATTAGGCTTATTGGATATTTTGATTCTCCCTAGGTGTTAGAGTGAATGTATATGGTTTGTGTGTGTGTGTGTGTGTGTGTGTGTGTGTGTGTGTGTGTGCGCATGTGTTTGCCCTGCAAGCTGTTTAGGCTGTACCCCACCCTCACCTACAGTTGGCGGAGATGAGCTTCAGCCTCCCCGCAAAAGAATTACAATGAATATACTGTATCATACAAAAATGTCTATCGGATTTAGGAAGTACCTCTTTTACTACAGATCTGCTGATGAATTTATATAAATCTGTCCAAAAAAAAATGGACTCGGTCCAAATTTTAATTCATTAAAAACTAAAGATTCACCATGTCTTGAGAAAAACATTACACCCTTTAGCTCTTGAAGAAGACCTCATGTTGTGGAATAAATAGTATGTTACTGACCAGTGCAGTCAAGCAGCGCAAGCAGCACTGAGTCCCTTCCATCACTACACTGATGGCTAAAACAATTGTGCACTGTACTGGCTATCATCAGCCTTACTTTGATCACTTTGTCATGCTAATAAAGACACCTTATTGTCCTGAAGAACTATAGCTACTCTAGTACATATTAAACCAGTGACACATTCTTCTGCCCTCCCCTCAGTGAAAACCCTGTATGACCTTTACATCTTAGACAATAACTGTAGTGTACGGTTGGTTATAAAGTTGCATACACTTGACAGATGAAGAAACTGGGACCCTACATAGGGATGTCTGTTACTTGTGATGTTTTCTGTCATTAAGCTTAGCAACACCACATCAGTTAAACCATTCAGAACTGGTCACATCTAATAGGACTAATAATAAATGATCAAATGAAATAAAACTGACAAAAAAAGACAACCGCACACCACATGCTCTGTCAGAGACACGTGTTCTTGGTTCAAGCACAGCGTGGCGCCAGTAGTATGAGAGCCCCTTTGATTAGTGAACTCTCCCGGGTTAATTATAAAGACGAACTGCATTAGCTGTAATAATGCTGTTTTCTTCTTCTACCTCTATTTCTGTTTCCTTTGCTCTTATCATCCGCCTAAATGTTTTTGCTTTTTCAAGTCAGATGGGTGGTTGATGAACTCTGAAGCACACTGGGGTTAACGGGTGGCTTTGTGGTGTCACAGCTGGGTGTTTACGTGTTATTACGTTACAATTTTCCTCTTACTTTTACCTTCATGTGGTCAGCCTTTACTGACAGATGCCAGTTAACTGTAATTATCAAAAATCAAAAATATTTATATTTTGCAATATGAATAAATATTATTGAATAAGGTAAATAAAATTTGACAATGTTTTTCTTTTATTACGCATTAAAATTACAGAAAATAACATTTTTGGTTATTCAGTAACTGCAGTGTAAATAATAATTACAAGAGAAAGAAATATCAGTCTTGACGTGTAGATGAGTCCTGGGAGTTCGAGGGGTTAGATCATAAAACCAGAAGGAGGGAAAAAAAATGTTGTGGTTTAGTGAGTAGGTGTGGCTTGTGCTTTCATTCCTTCATGACTTCTGTCATTAGATACATCACCAAACATCCACAAGGAAGAATATAAATAGCCATCCCCATAGTAGCGCAAACAACCTCTGTTATTCATGTGTCCCACTTGGTATTTGTACTGAGCCATAGCTTCAAAAGTCTTCTAATGGATCCTTAATTATACGCTTTGTCATTTATTTTGTCAACGAATGCTCATTTCTTGCCATCAGGCCTGACCGAAAAATACAGTCACAATGCCGTCATACTCCCGGTCTCAGACAACTCCTATTTGTTTAGACAGACCTTCTTTCCATCACAAGCTCTTAACAAATGTACACTATGCGACTGGTGGAGGAAGCGATAGGATGTTTGTGTTGTTGGCTCCTACCGTAAGCACAGCTGTGTTTGGTGTGCTATACCTCCATGCTGCATTAAATATACACCCACATATGTGGCACATGCACCAGGAGCCATGACTTGGCAGGAGATAGAGAAAACAATGGTTTGCATAAACTGACGCGCCATACTCAACACTGTCATTTGCAGCAATAATTGGCTGGCTGGCATTTTTTATGGCCCTTGTAATGCAGACTGAATACCAGGCATTTTAAACATACTTTTGGGAGCAAGCCCTTGGGCCTGTGGTTTGAGGCACCAAAAACGACATGTAAATTGAGGCTTTACTCCACCACTGAGCCGTCTGGTGTCCATCCTCAATGTAAGTAGATACGAAACACATAACTGCAATTTTGTTTGCTAATCAAAGGGCATCACCCCCCCCCATTAACACCTTCTTGTTTAAATATAATGGCTTTATTTTAGGCTCTTACAGTTATGTAGATCTGGAGCGGTCTTGTGCATTTTAACCTTAAAATAGTGATAGCTTTGTATAGTTTTGTCATTAATTTCCCATTTGAGTCCCAGGCTTGGCAAGGGCATTTCTGTATGGAGTCTTCATGTTCTTCCCATGCTTGCATGGGTTTCCTCTGGGTACTCCAGTTTCCTCCCACAGTCCAAAGACATGCACATTAGGTTAATTAGCTGCTCAAAATTGCTGCAGGTGTGAGTGTGAATGATTGTGTGTGTGTGTGTGTGTGTGTGTGTGTGTGTGTGTGTGTGTGTGTGTGTGTTGGCCTTGTTTACCCTGCCTTCGCCCAGAGTCTTTATGGAGTGGCTTCCTTTTCCCGTCATCAATTCAAGATCTTGGGGAAAACTGAACCCAACACTAGATTGAAATAATTGTTGTGATACTGCTTTGTCAAAACAATGCTTTGGCAATTATGTGCTGTAATCAAGGATGGCAGCAGTCAAACAAAATATTAGTGTGTGCAAGTGTTTTGGCCGGGCAGTGAATATGTGACCACAAAATGAGTTTTAATGCACCACACTGAATGTTTGAGTTATGTACATATATAAATATAGGAAACTCTCTGCTTTAAAAATGAGCCTTTTAATAAATTTTCTTGCATAATTTGATGAAGATTAGACAGTCCATGTGTCACAATTTCAGTTAATATATTTACAAGACCTTTCAAGAAAATTTTATTTACTTTAAGTCAGTTTGATGCACTAAGGCTATTTTGTGATGTTGGGTCACGTGTGACTTCCAAAATTCTAATATGGATTTAAAATACGTATCATCCATCTGTTCATCCATTATCTATACCACTTATGCAGCCAATCCCAGCCAAGTAAGCAGAGCTAAAAACAGAGATGGACTACCATTTACACTCACATTTGCAATGTAGAGTAGCTACTTTACCTAATTTCCATGAAAGGCCGCTGTGGGACTGTACCTTCATACCATACGTATATTACAATTTCTCCATATTGACTTTAAGGTATTACTAGATCGCTCACACATCGACTAACATAAATTATGCTATGAAGCTGTGATATTATGCTATATTGAAAAGTAAAATAATATGGAGAAGAAAGAAGAAAACATTGTAACCAAACATGCAAATACAGGATTTATTGCTGCTGAGCGATCTATCATTTCTAAGCCATTATTTTTAATCAGGGATGCTTAGGAGCTGCCTAAACACCTGCCATTTAATCAAGGACGTCTGCACTGTTCTTCTGCTCAAAGTCAGGGTTATAGAGGCCTGGACCTTGAGTGATAGATGGTTTTTGTGCATGTAAGCACTCAGAGGCTCAGGATTTGAGTGGAAAGATAGGCCACTGCCTTCCTCCTGCTGTCACCTTGTTGATCTAGTTGATGAACAAGCCTCCGGAGGAAGAGGCTTTGTTGCCCTTCTCTGGTTTTTGTCACAGACAAGTAGTCCTGGGATATGTCCTTAAGAGCCGAGAGGCTTTCTGACAAGTGCAGTAATGTAAAGACAGAGTGGATTTTTATGAGATTGAAGCCCAGTTCATATTAACGCAGCTAGATTTCAAAAACACATTTTTTTTATCTCATACTTTTGTGGATTTCTAGCCACACTGCTTTTGGTATAATGAAGTCATTTTAATGGATACACATGATTCTGTGTTCATGTTTAATTGCTTGGACTAATAGACAATTGACACAGGTGTCATATATTCTTATTCACAATGGATTGCAAATTGCTTTTTTTCACTAGCTAGATGCTGCGACAGCATTAAACTAAATTAAAATAGTCAAAAGGTGCGAAAAAAAGAAAAAAGTTGTGGACTCTAATTTTTTGATGGACAGCCCTTAGGCTTGATTTCAAAATGCAATCATAGTGGCATTGTTGCTTCAGATCACAATGCTCTGGTGACTACATGCCATAATCAAGGCCAAAGGCAGTCCAAAAAAGATTCTGGGGTACACAATTTGAATTTATTGATTTATTTATTTTTTGACTGTGCAGTTTATCATTTTCCGGACATTTTTGAGAAACAAACTGAAAAATTACAGTGTGGCCAAAACATGAAAGCACCATTTTGAAATTATTATAGAGGACCAAACATAACTTTTTCATGGCATACCCTATTCTCCCTCACAATCTTAAGTGAGATCTCTCTCTCTCTCTCTCTCTCTCTCTCTCTCTCTCTCTCTCTTTCTCCATGATTCGTGAACACCCTGTTTCCTGCATGCTAACAAATTTGATTCGGATCAGTCAGATGCAACGTGACAGCCATAGCATGGCGACAGTGGTGCCATGACAGATGACAGCTGTCTGCCTTTAATGTCCTTCAAGTGTATACTTCAATCCATCCCTGCTTCTTTTAAGCCAGAAGCTGTATGGCTGTGGATGAGAGAGACTGAGTGTGTGTTACAAATCAAATAGTCATTTCCCTTGCAGTTGGCAACAAACTAGACACAAAGGCAGCAGATAGAGCTGCCCCGGTGTTAGGATTGTGTACAGGGAATCTGGGAGGAAAGTAATAGGGGATGAATTTAGTAAAGATTGCACTTTCATTGGTACTGGATCGGCTCTCGCAAGTAATTTTTGATCAAGGTCATAAAGATATTTGGAAATCTGCCGATGGCAGGAGAAATATGCAGTTGCTGATGCTCCTTTGTTGTCATCCCCAATTTCTGTGCCTCCCTGTCTGTCTCCATCTCTGTTTTTGTCTTCAAGAAGAAATCGTGCAATTTTGAAAGCCGGTGTCTCCACTAATGAACCAGCAATTTAGCTCGGCCTTTGATGTATCGTTCATTATTCAGGCCTCAAGTTGCCTCAAGGCCTCCTTTTTCTTTTCTTGTACCGTGTCCCAGACTGTCTTCTCATTGCCGTTGTCCAATCAAATAGACTTGCTTATTCTGCAGAGCTCTGTGGATGTACCTCATAGCCTTGTAATAACAGAAATTGCACAGACGGCCTGAGGAGTCATGACGCCACTGAGAAGATACTCCCGCCATCGCTCCATAGCTTCACTCGCATATCTGCAGCGCTGAACCTTGTCATTACCTTCCACACACTCACTCCCGCATGTGCGGAGACGTTATTCGTCCTACGGGAAAGAATTTCGGCTGTCACTCATGTCATTGTGTAACTGGTTTTGTTTTGCATGTTTGCTCCAGGCATACGGATAAATTACCACATGTCATTGAGTATAATACATATTTTTATTAATCCAGATAAGCCACAACAAGGAAAGCTTTGTCATAGATCTGCATGGCTTAACAAAATTCCTGTGAAATAATTCCATGTCAAATCATGTAAGCAGTCCTGACCCTCCCGAAAGCATTCAGATTTTAAGCAATCAGGTTAAATTCCAAGAATGCTGTTTTGTTTGTTTTTGCAGGAAATCTAAGCAAAGAGGACAGAAAATTACAAGCCAGAAGACACTGCGATGGGGTTCAGGGAGTCTCTTCAATCTTGGTCAATGTAAGGCCACGAGACCAACTTTGAAAGACTAAGGCCGAATGTGTGTAAAGATTAATTGCGCACTGATTTAGTATTTGTGCCTCTAATGACAGGCTCTGTCATTCAGAATTGCCTCTGATAGACTCTCCCTGATCCGGTGCCAGCAGGTCTACCATTGAACACAGACCGGCTCCAGTTTGACATTCGTGCTTCACCTCACCCATACACACACACACACACACACACACACACACACACACACACACACACACACACACACACAAACCCTTCCCTGCCCAGTCCTGCTGGACTTTTTACTTTTCTTTATTGACCATCTCAGGATCTCAGGACCAGTTTTGTGATCTCCACATACAGTATCTCTGAGCAATATTTTACTCAGTGAATAGATCTGAAACTTGCTACATCATGGATGCTTGTCTTGAAATCAGAAATAATCAAACAGTGCTGGAGCGGAGCCAAGAAGAAACAGACTACGACTCAGGGAGGATTAAAGAGAGGCCACACCTCGCTTAAATGCTGGACGCTACGTCACCACTAATCCCTCTGACATTTCATTAATGCCTGGTCCACACACTATAATCCTTTGTTTATCTTGGTGCCTTTATCATTCAAAGCATAAGAAGCCTACAAATGAGCTAAATGCCCAGATGCGGAAGTTAGGCTGAAGGCTCACTGGACAGGGCACAGATATTTTGGCTTTCTTCCCTAATCTTCCATCTCTGTAAAGAAGGTACAAGACATCTGATATCAATTATCATTAGAGTTGTGGTCAGTGTGTCGGGAATCCTTCTCTGGAACCATCTATTATCATCTTGTTGCTGTCTTTTAAGTATTACAGATTGGTTCAGCTATCAGGCATGCTTCCTTTGTTATCTGTCACAGCGGTAAAACAGACTACAGTGAATGAGTCACCAAAGTTGTCTCTGTGACTGCCTCAAGCAGAGTCCTAGTGGGAATATCAGATGTTTTGTGTTTTCACAGTTTCCCTGCACTACTACAACTGGACAGGTCTGAAATATGATGAAAGATGAAGAAAAATGACATTTCAGTGAGTTATCACCAAGCAAGTTTAAAGCCTTATGCTTACCACACCATTTTACCTCTGCCTTACCAAGCACTTACTAGTTATAGGGCTCTACCTCACCCCAGTTTTTATTCTTGTTTGGAGCAATGTTCTTCTATGATTAAAACCATAGGAAAGTCACACTTAGAAACAGCCAAAGAAAATCCTAAAGTGAAATCAAAGGCAAGCCTTCAAAAAAGATTATTAAGTTTGGATTTAATTTGCTTTTAAAGGAATTATGAAAATGCACTATCATCAATATTCATTTTTCAACTTGCAATTTTAAGTTGGAGACAGCAGGGCAGTGTAAAGGTTTGGGATTTTCCCCAAGTACTCTAGTTAACTCCCACAGTCCAAAGGAGTTGGCTGCTCCAAATTGCCCCTAGGTGTGAGTGTGTTGGCTCTGCAATGGATTGCGAGTTGTTCAAGGTGTACCCTGAATTTCCCATAATCAGCTTAGAGGGGCTCCAGCTTCCCTGCGACCCTAAAGAACATCCGCCTACATCGAACTTGGTTTACTGTGGCATTTAATTCAATTCAGTTTAATTCAACTGAATTTGTATTTTTACTTTACATAACAAATTTAATTAAGAATTTAAATTAATAATATTTAAAAATATTTTAAATCCTACTCTACAAACCTTATATTGGTATGATAATATGTTTTATCTTCTACCTCATTGCTATTTACAATGTCTGCAAAATGTCTGCTTTTTTCTTATTAGTAATGCTTGGATGTCTTCATGTTTATTTCCATTTAATGGTCATTGCATGTAAATGTTTTATATTTGTGATGTTTGGCTGCAAAGTGGAAGAGTGCTGAAAGGTTTAATTATAGGCATATTTTCAGATAATTGTCCTACTCACATTTTCATTACTTTTCCAACACCTTTCCCCACCCAGCATTCTTTCTTTCTTTCTTTCTTTTTTTTTTTTTTTTGCTTATAGCTTAGCCAACAAATAAGCTGTTTGTTATAGCAGTGTGGGCAGGTCTGGCAATGACCTTGTCTGTTGTGTGTGGCTAAGTTAGCAAATGTAGCAAGGAGCACTGTGTCGAATTTATGGTTCTCATATACATTAAATTAACTAGCACCAACAGTTTGGAAATTCAAATTTAATGTGTCTTCATAAGTCTATGTGGAGCAGTCAACCATGCAATTTCACAACTAGTGGGGGAAAAAGCCAACACACGTTAATCAAACTGTTAAAATGTAAAGTACTGGAAAATGAAATAATATGGCAGCTCTGTGTAAGCAAAACCCTGTTGATTTGTCATAATCTTACTGTGCCAATGACCTAACTGTAGATCAAATGTCTGTTTAAATTCCACAACAAATGACTCCTTTATGATGACTGAAGAAAGTGGTTTATTTCACTGTTTTGAAAAGTCTCTTGTTTGAACCTTGTCCAAAACTCCTTGTCCTGCATTTTGCACACACCCAAGACCACACGCTGCTGGAAGCACTGCAGTCTGGGGCTGCCACCCTGTAGCATGTCAATGCTCTACTTGTGGTTTCTGTTACTGTGCACTGCCACCCCTCAAAAATGTTGCAACGTCTTGATTGGCTTTAAACTGGCTCTTGAGCCATGTGTTGTCCTAGACCAGGGGCTTGTATTTTGGAGAGATGATGAAGTGATGATGGCGGTGCAGGTTTATGACTGGTTCTGTGGAGAATGAGTAATGTGTGGTAAGCTGATGAGGGAAACTTTAAGGGGATTGAAGCTTTTTATAAATTCAGCTCATATTTATGACCTGTGACAGTTATAAATGTTTTAGACCAAGCATGTGTAAAAATAAAATCTATATGTTTCTTTACCTGGTTTAACACACACACACACACACACACACACACACACACACACACACACACACACACACACACAGATTTAGATATGGGTGATATGGGCACAGGGCACCAAAGAAATGGTGTATGACTTATTCAAGGAAAAAATAAGGTGTATTAAAAATATGCAAGTGCTTAGGAGCTTAGACAGCTTCCAAACTTCCAGGTGCATATTATTATTTTTTATTTATTTAGTATTACATATATATTTTTCTTTCTGTCTTTCTTTCTATCTTTCTTTTTTTATTGGGGGGGGGTGAGCAAAATGTGAAATATTTTTATGGTTATACTTTACATATAAATGCTGTTATGTTTGATAGCCTGTGTATCTGTGTTATACATAGAACTATGTATAGTTAGGGTGACACTAGACTGTTCCTCAGGAGAACTAAAATGCATTTATGTTAATCTGACATTTAGTATCTTTTATAATATATTAAGCTTTTTGGTGTCATCTGCCAAAAAAAAGCCAAAGATAGTGTTATTATTCATTTGGTTCCTGTCCACAATGTCACAAGAAAAGGCCTTGCCATCATCATCATCATCATCATTATTATTAATATCTTTGCAGATTTCAAAAGATGATGAAGGGAAAAAAGGTCTGGATTTATTTTAAAATAGTGCACTTTAAGATGATTGTTTCTTATTTAGTAATTATTAGGTTTAGTAGTGTGAACTCATTTGTGTTAGTGTTGTAAAGGATTCATTCTACTTGATGATTTAATCCTGTCATTTTTGTACAATTTTAGAGTACTCTGGTAAACCACCCTAGTCAATATTTTGTAGAACCACCTTTCAGCTGCAAATCTTTTGGGGTATGTTTCTACAAACTATGCAAATCCTCAGACTGAAAATTTTGCTTATTCGTCTTTGCAATATACAGTACTCAAGCTCAGTCAGATTGGAAGGAGAGCATCTGTGAGCAGCATTTTTCATGTCTTGCCACAGATTCTCAAATGGATTTAGGTCTGGACTTGGGCCATTGTAACACATGAATATGCTTAATATTTGCCCTGTATTTGGCCCCATCCCTTTTCCCATCAACTCTGAACAGCTTCACTGTTCCTGCTGAAGAAAAGCATCCCCACAGCATCATGCTGCCACCTCCATGTTTCACGGTGGGGATGGTGTTTTCAGGGTGATGTGCAGTGTTAGTTTTCAAGTTCAGTTTGGGTCTCATGTGACCAGAGCACCTTCTTCCATATGTTTGCTGTATCCTCCGCATGTCTTGAGGCAAACTAAAAATGAAGCTTCTTATGGTTTTCTTTGAACAATGTATCTCTTCTTGCCACTCCGTAAAGGCCAGATTTGTGGAATGCATGACTAATAGCTGTCCAGTGGACAGATTCACCCCTGAGCTGTGGATCTCTGCAGGTCCTCCAGAGTTACCACAGACTTCTTGGCTGTTTCTGTCAGCAAGGTGGAGCTACTATAAATATATACAAGAGACCACAATTAAAATTATGACAGAACAATTGTGCTTGTTGTGCAAATGCTGGTGATACAAACAGTTTTGCTAAAATGGCTTAGGACTACAATTGGCATTTTAGCTTTAAGACTACAAATGACTTTATGTTAAAGTTATAATGAACTTTTTACCATCTGACACAGTTATGGAAAATCTTTTCAATTTACATCTTCTGGTGTCACCTAAATGAGGATGGGTTCCTATTTTGAGTATTGTTTCTCTCAAGGTTTCTTCCTTGTTTAAACAAGGTTTCTTCCTTGTTTTGTCTCACAGAGTTTTCCTCTACTCTGTTGTCACAGACATGCTTAGTGTGTATAGGACTTAAAAACAGAGAAATGTTTAAATTCATACATTTAAATTTATAATTTGTTAATGCCATAAAGCTGCGATACAGTTTGCAACAGTGTGTCAATTGTAAAAAGCTCTGTACAACAAACCTAGTTGAATTGAATCAATTCCATTGATAACACATTATAGCATAATGATTTTGTCAACATCTCAGTGTACATATAACTAAATTGCTGTCTTCCTAATGTTTTTAAAATTGAGTTAACAAAATAAATGCATTTTTTAAATAAAATGCATTTCAGTGAAATAATTAACACCAAAGGATTTAGTTGTAGTTTAAAAGCCCTATAATATAATACTACATTATGCAGGCATGCAAAGTTTAATATTAATATTAACCCAAAATCATTAACTGGGGAGGTCCTGGGTGAATTCTTTAACCAGAACATTGCTTAAATTGCGTCAAACTAGTCTCTGATGTTCTACATCTGTTAATTCATCCAGGTAAGCCTATTATCCAGCAGTTGAGATTAGTCTGCCAGACTGTTGAATGTGCTTCAAGCTGTTTCTTGAGTACCAAACTTCATCTGGAATCCACATAATTCGCTTTTAACTGGGAAGAACCTCTATTTGAAGTCGCTTATTTGTCAACATGTTTGTTTGGATGAGAAACACCTGTGCTTGAAGAGGAGATTAGGGCGGTTGAAGAGGGCTGTTTTACTGTGATAAGTACCTGTCTCTAGTGACTACGTTAAAGCCACTGCCACTCGAAACAATGAAACCAAAGCTAGTGGCAGTGCAGTCTTCATGCTCAAGCCTTGCTTCTTATGACACAACATCACATATGTTTCCCATGTTATAGTTCATTCTTCTGTATTATTATGCGAATACTCTCTGACTGTAGTCAGCGAGATGACATCACAGCTGCACCTCTGCTTCAGGTTCAATCCAAAAACGCAGGGTGTGCGCGGCTCCTTCTTCCTCATTCTTTTGGGAGTTTTTTCATGGTCCTCCAGTTCCCTCCTTCATTCCAAAAGCATACCAACAGGTGGATTGGTTCTGCTAAATTTCCCCTAGAGTGTGAATATGTTTGTGTGTAGTGCACTAAAATGGACTGGAATCCCATTCAAGGTGCATCTTGATCGAGTCTGTAGACTTTTTGGTTACATTTACAAGTGTGTTTAAATGATTTGGGTTGGGTCTAACTTAGAAAACTGTCTAGGCGCCCTTTTGAGCCATAGCAAACCACTGTGTTCCCTCACACCCCCGTTAACAAGTTTAAAACTGCTTTATTGTCCTAGGCTATTTGTAATTGCTTGCATTCATGATAGTGAACATTAGCCCTTACCCAAAGTTAAAAAAAAATCTGCATACGTATGATGAATATGCTAACAGGTAAGATTTTCTGTGGTCTGCGTAGCCATTATACTGTATGTGTTAGTTTATTATGATAGTGGCATTAAATGAGTTGCTTAATGGGCGATATTCCTTAAGCTTGTCACCTACATGCATTGTCATTATCCTATACAAAATAGTTGGTGTACTTGACAAATAGTCATGGTCTGCATTGTATAATTTATAAAGCGGCACCTTTTTGTGTGTCAAAGACAATGTAATTGCAAATGGAAAGTCATTTCATGATGAATTTCTCAGCATGCTCAACCATGAAATTCTGCAAGCCACCGTGCTTTGCTTCTTCAAACACTTATTTTCATGCACATTAACCAAGAAAGGTGGCACAGTGGCGTGGTGGTTAGCATATCTGTCTCACAGCAAAAGGGTCCAAGGTTTGATTCCCTGGCTCAGGGGTTTCTGTTTGGAAAATATTGCTGTGCTTGTGTAGGTTTCTTTAGGGTACTCTGGTTTCCTCCTACAGTCCAAAGGCTGTTCTAAATTGACCATAGATGTAATTGTAAATGTTTATGTGTGTTCTACTATGATGGTCTGGCGAGCTGTTCAGGGTGGACCAAGCCTTTGCCCTGTGTGTCAGCACTACTCAGTGTCGCAACCTGTTTGGCAAATAAGTAAGAGATGAGTGAGAGAACTAACTGACTAGCTAACATTCACTTATTCATTTTCTGAACCGCTTATTCCTAATTAGGGTCACGGGAAGGCAGGCGCCCATCTCCGCCGACTCTGGGCGCCACCGTGCCGCCCACTGAAATACTTGTTAAGTAAAATTAAGACCATGTCCCATTAATGGATTTATAAATAAAATTTGAAATAATTTTTTTTAAAAAGTATGTCATCACTGAGCACTAACAGTAAAAAAACAAGAAACTAACCCAGAGAAGGAAACTTAGGCATTAATAAAAAAATATAAAAATTGAAAAGGAAAATATTGACTGTCCCTGATTAGAATTAAGCAGTTAAGAAAATGAATGAATGAATATTGACACTGCAGAACAGGTGGTTTGAAAGAACTAATATATTGGTTAAATCCAGCCAATATAAATGGTTGAAATGTCCAACCAAAACATTGGTCACTTCAAACTATTAATAAACATAGTTTATTCATTCATTTGCTGATCCTATTAGGGTTACTGGGAGGCTGTCGCCTATCTCAGCTAACTCTGGACAAAAGGTGGAATACACCCTGAACAGCTCGCTAGTTCATTGCAGGGCCAACCCACATACAACCATTCATACTCACATGTAGGGACAATTTTGGAACAGCCAATTTGCCTAATATGCATGTTTTCGGCCAGTGGCCGGAGGAAACCAGGCAAGCACAGGGAAACATGCAAACTCCTAGCAGAAATGCTCTTGTCAAGCCCTGGACTCAAACCCAAAAACTTCTTGTTGTGGGCTGTGCCACCGTGCAGCCAAAACATTGTTCATTGAATCCTATATGGGTCATTCTCACGAAAGTGTAGAATTTCTAATTGCACCTTCCCAAGGAATAATTTTCACAGAAATACTTGTGCAATATTTACAAATAAACACTATGGTACAGAATATATTTCTGGAAAGTTTGGAAGTGCCAGCTTCTTTGAATCATAAATTACAGCAGTATTAAATACAGAACTAATGTAACAGAGTTAATAAACTATGACCTAATAATGAAAGTACTGGAATAAAATCACTCATTTTCGCTCAAAAACGTCAATGATAGCAGGCTGTATTCATTGATTAAATCTTCGAACTTTCCCACGTTTTCACTCTGTCATGCATTGCGAGTACTTATAACAACAGAGTGGTTGTCCAAAAATTGTACGCTTACAGTTTAGCCCAAATCAAAAAGCTTGCAATGTGTTGCTGAGCCCAAAGATGCACGGAAAATCCTAACGACATAATATGTAATATTATTACATGGGGATAAATTGTTGTGCAACAATGTTGCACAGAAAATCGTTGTTGCTCATAATGTCGGCTTAAATTTTTCAAAACAATTCCAGGCCAATTACCGTTCTGTAATCAAGGCTAAAGGTGGTCCAACAAAATATTACAGTGCAGGATTTTTTTTTTGGCTGGGCAGTGTATCTTGCCTATGATTGCCATTTTTTTATTAATGTCAAAGGCTAAAAGAAGGGAGATGTGTGGGCATATATGCAGTATGTTACATCTGGAGAGTCCAGCTATAGGCCCTATTTATTGTCTGTACACAGTGACTCACAGACTAAAGACTACACAAGCATCTGGACATTGTTTTCTCTGACTGGATTCTGAGCTAGCTCTGAGCCTTAATACATGATCCATGTTTAAAATTCATGAATATATAGTGAAAAACAGAACTGACTTATACTGTATGGGTTACTTGTCAGTAGTGCAACCAATATATTGATGACTAAATACTTTGTTTGAATTGTTATTTAATAACTTTTCTGCGATAGTCTGGCGAGCTGTCCAGGGTGTACTCTGCCCTCTTCTTGGCATGAATATGTGATGACTTCATTTTTTTTTTATTTACTGAATGGATCTGTGTGACTGTGCCAGACACCCGCTGTATGCACATTGAAAAATACACTTTAAATTATTTTAATACAAACTGAAGAGTCTGCTTTTAAATCTTTAGTGCCTGGAGGTGACCTCTGATCCAACATCTCAAGGATATAAAAGATATAATTTCACACTAAATATGTCATTGATGATAAATCATGAAAAGAATAGGCTGCATTGCCGTCAGTGTGTTTCTGCCCTGCGATGGACTGGCGAGCTGTCCAGGGTGTACTCTGCCCTCGCCCAGAGTCGGCTGAGATGGGTGCCAGCCTCCCGCAACCCTAATTAGGATTAAGCAGTTTTAGAAAATGAATGAAAGAATGAATTTATTTTGTAGTGTACAAGAATAAGGCCAAAAACATTTTTTATTTTTATATTTTTTGTCAAAAAATCAAATGTAAAACAGGAACAACAAACGATTCCTCCATCCTTCTTCTTCCTCCATCTTCGTTACTTCACATTTTTGACAAGTGAAATGAAACATGGTGTTTTACCAACAAACCCACTATCTCTCTGATAATGTATGACGGAAAGGTGAAAAAGATCGTCTTCCACCAACAACAAATGTGATTGATGGCATGGTTGTCATAGATACCATTTTGTCATTTTAAAGTTCTGGAAATCAAAACAGCTTCATGGATTGCTTTATTTTTCCACATAGCCTGTGCTGTCAACCTTTTAAGCGGTTTTTAAGCTGTTGAACCACTGTTTATCATCATACACAGTGTGCAGGGTACACATGAGCAGCTCTGACAGATCTGAGGTGTGTAAACTCTTTAAAGCAGCATTACAGCTACATTAAAGGACATCTGTGTTGCCTTTGATTTGTTTTTATGATTTCATTGGTGCCTCTGTGTGAGTGTGTGAGTCTCTCCCCACTGTTAAACAGGATGTTCTATGATATGGTCCACTGGGTAACCTGAGTTCACCTCCGCTTCTCTGTGAAACTGGTTTGACCCTCATTCCGAGAGGAAGCCACTAACGCGTGTTAGTTAACAATGACTGATGCTGCTCTGAGTCATTCTCTCTGTCTATTTCAGTCTTCATGTTAGTAAGTAGCTTGAACCTAAGCAGGGTTTGGGCTCTTAGATGGAAGGTGGGGGGCTGATAGAGGTCCTTTGAAGTGCTGTAATGTACACCCACCCCTCCCTCTTCCCTTTTACCTTATTTATGGTATTTGTTTCAAGCACAGTTGAGAAAAAAAACTCCACCCCAACCCCCCCCCCCCCCCATCCTAGAGTACCACTCAAAAGCCTCTCCATTCATATTTAGTGATACCTTGTAAAAATGCCAGCTCTTCTTTGGAAAAGAGGAATGATTATTCTCTTATCCACGAGAGGAAGTCTGCTGAAAAGGTCGCTCAGCCCTTTCAAGCCTAATCTGAGCAGCTTTTTCTGCTTGTCATTACCAACAGGCACCGATGTGCTAAATGTTGTTTGTTTTTAGATAGCACCCACCCTTGTGAAAGCACAACCTCTCTTTTTGAAGTGCCTAGCTGGCCTTGAGGCTGCTTGCAGGCCTTGTTGGCAGCTGTAGATAAACCTCATGGACTTTGGGGCATCTGTCCTAAACCCTTCCCCCAAATACCCTGCCCCTCCCAAATAACACATATTGTTTGCCTCCTAAACAACTGTGCAAATGAGCAAACACACTGATAGTAATGTGTGGGTAATGGCTTGAATCAGAGCTGCCTTTGTTTTGTGGCCTGCTCCTCACACCATTCTACTGTGGCCTGTGGGACAACTCAATCCAACACATTTACACCTGACTAAGATCAAAGTTTCCTGCCTTTTTTTCTGGGGATGCAATCACTTAGGCAAATGAGATGCTGTGCAAACTCTCCTTTGTGTCGGCTAAGTTGGGCTTTTGTATAGAACAAATGGGGGTGTTATGGGGTTTGGTGAAGGAAAGGCCTCGATCAAAGGGAAGCGACCGTGCCCTATTAAGCCCCAGCAAACTGTACAAGGCACAAAGGAAACGATTGAGAAGAAGGCTAAATTGGCTTTGGGCTTCTCTTGAAGGGAGAAAATGAATGTGACAGAATAGCCATTTAGAATGGGCATCAGTGAATTGAGTGGTCCTGCGGAATGACATTGTCCCTTTTCTAGGGGAGACGGGAAATGTGTGTGCAGATACAGGACGTTATCTGCTTTCAACTCTCGCTGACCCAAAGAGCACAATGACAGAACAAGGCAATGATGCTTCTCACTTTGACAAGCATCTAAGCCAACTTCCTGAGGAATTGTTGCATGAAAATTGGGAACCAGCAGCTGTTACACAAAAATCAATGATTGCTTCCAAATTTGTCTGTTATTTGCTGGACGATAGATGAAGCACATCTTCAACTCTTTATACACTAAAGCGTGTAAAAGAGAGAGAGAGAGAGAGAGAGAGAGAGAGAAAGAGAGAGAGAGAAAGAGAGAGATTATACTGTACACTCATACGGTGGTGGCACTGTGGTGACAACAGAAGGACTACTGCTGTCTGCCACATGATTCAACATGGCCCCAATTTCACCCCAGATACAGCACTGTTCAATATGGCTTTAAATAATTATTATTTAAGAATTGCTGTGATTTAACGTCATTTTATTCATTATGCTAATAGTGAAGGCAATAAAGCTAGTTAGATAACATTATGAAAATCATCTACGAATATCATTCCTGTTTTTAGATAGAATCATGCATTTGAGGATGTATAGATAGATAGATAGATAGATAGATAGATAGATAGATAGATAGATAGATAGATAGATAGATAGATTTGCACTACATACATGTAGATATAACATGCACTGGGTTAAGCTACGATTTTTCCATGTTTTTTCCTTGTGTATGATACAGGACTTTTATTCTCTTAGTGAAATGCCCCAGAACCCTCTGGCAATTAAGTCTTGGCAGGAATAACATCATGAATAAAACATTGTCTATTTGTAGAAGAATGGTTATAACCATATTTGTTCTGGACCCAAGTACAAGGGAATGTTTGAGTTTTTTGCGAACATGGACACTTGGCTGTTTATCCCACTATTAACTTGTTGAAATAAATAAAGTTGACTGCAAGATGACATGAACTTTGGAATGCGTGAATGTGTAAAAAAAATGAAAGACAGAAAAAAGGTCCATGAGACATGTGTAAGCGTTTGACACTGACTGAGGGTGACTGAGGATTAATTTATGCATTACAATTATTACAAATTACAAGGGTGAGTCGAATTAAATCCTTCCCAACGTGACATAAATTTGAGAGGTGCATTAAATTAGCAGCTGCAGCCAAACTCATTACCACCACAACCTTCATCATTAACAGCATCATCATCAGTTTACTCTCAGGCCTAGTTTCAGTTTTTTCTTAATCCTGAAAAGTTATCTTTCTCAGTGAGATAATACAAAATGCACATTTCCTAACATCTGCTGGCGACTGGAAGAAAAAAAATATTTACAGCCATGCTAATAGTACTAACAGTATTAATATTAGTTCAGGTACTAATACCAACTCCTCACAAGCATAGAGCACCTTAATATAATCACTAAGCCATGATGACGTGTCCTTAATGACTCTGTACATTCTGGCTATGTTCACAATTGAGAACATACTGAATGTGAAAAATTGCATATCAAGATTTCAGCATATTGTTGTAGAAAAATTTGCTGTTTGCTATGAGTTGAACCGTCAATGGTCTTTGGTGAAATTATTTAATTACTGATTTGTTTGTATGTTTGTCTGGCAACTAATTATTCTCTGGGAGCACTTTTAGCTTTTCTTTAGCCTTAGCTTTACGTTCCCTCTCTTATGTTCAACTGATGAATTGCAAAAAGATAACATCTTCTGATTCATTCATCTTCTGAACCGCTTATTCCTACTTAGGGTCGCGGGGAGGCTGGCGCCCATCTCAGCCGACTCTGGGC
>JAOUQZ010000051.1:20342439-20366342 GCA_028564935.1 Neosilurus hyrtlii
GTGTGTGTGTGTGTGTGTGTGTGTGTGTGTGTGTGTGTGTGTGTGTGTGTGTGTGTGTGTGTGTGTGTGTACTCAGAACTGATTTCGGCAGCATGGTGGCATAGTGGTTAGCACGTATCCCAGGTTCAGTTCCTGGGCTTGGGATGTTTCTGTGTTTACAGGTTGCATGTTCTCTCTGTGCTTGTGTGGGTTTTCTCCTGGTTCTCCAGTTTCCTCCCACAGTGCACTAACATGCACAGTAGGATGATTGGTGGTTCCAAATCGCCTCTTGGTGTGAGTCTGAATGATTGGCCCTGCAGTAGCCTGGCCAGCTGTCCAGGGTGTACCCCACCTTTGCCCAAAGTCAGCTGGGATGGGCGCCAGTAATAAGGATTTAGCAGATTACAAAATGAATGAATGAATAATTAATGGATTTGTGCAGTAGGTTCATAGCAAGAAGTATGTGCATGCCTAATCCTCACTGCTATATGTGCTTCTTGAACATCTCATTTCATATTTAGTTCTCGCTTTGCTCTTATAATAATCTCCATCCTTATATGAAGTCCATCCACGAAACTTTGAAGCATCACTGTGAGAATTTGTGCCAAGAGCATTAATGAGGTCAGGTACTTATGTTGCATGAGATGTCTTGTGTTCTGTCGGACTTCCAGTACACCGCAAAGAGTTCAGGTCAGGGCTCTTTAAAGGACAGTTCTTCCAAACCAAACTTACTAGACTATATCTTCACAAAGCTTATGTTATGGAGGAGAACGATGTTATACTGAAGCAGGTTTATACTCTGTAGTTCCAATGAAGGGAAACTGTAATGCTACAGCATACCAAGTCAACATATTGCCTACTGTTGTCTGCTTCCAAAGGTTACACATATCATTGTCAGGTATCCACAAACTTTCATCAATGTAATGTCTCATCTGGTCTCGAGACAAATTCTAATCTATTCATACTGACACTATTGCTGTCGTACTGTTATTTCTTAATTTTGTTTGCCTACCCTGTCACACATGTTGCTGTAACACTTGAATGTCACCATGACAAACTAATAAAAGTTTATCCTATTTTTATCATCTTATTCTGCCCAGTAAAATTGGTGGCATAATATCCTGTTTATTCCATGGTAAATCCCTCCATGAGACACTTCTTCGTTTAGGATTTAACAGTTTCACAGTGTCTCTATGCTGAATACTGTGGGATCACCCTTCCACGTGAAGCTCTTTGATGTACCTGACACAGAGGTCACTCATGACTGCCGGCTGCAGGACAAACACTCAATACACTTCATTAGATGCGAATTGGCAGCTTTTTATCCTTGCGCTCTTTGGGCTTTGTTTTAATTGGACAGGACAAAGCTTGGTGTAAAATAGAGGCTGTGGAAAATGCTCTTTGATGAACACCCACATCAAACAAGCCCTGAGCAGTCTTACTCTGGCTTTATCTAAAATACCCTTATCACAACAGGCCACTATTAGCATCCTTTTTCTTCTATGCTCTGAGTTATTGTTGAGTATTGTTATGTAACACCAAATTCTGCCTTCAAATTACCAGAGGTACCTCTTGTCAACATCTGTCAAGAAAAGTCACATGTAAATGCTAAACAGTTCTTTTCACAAGCGGCCAGCCGTAGGCTAATGGTCGAGAAGCGGCTTTGGGACAGAAAAATCGCTGGTTTGATTTCCGAACCAGCAGGAAAAATGTGTGGTGGTTGGGGAGTGAGCTGCACCTTCCCTTCCTTCACCTTCATGGATGAAGTGCCCTTGAGCAAGGCACCTAATGCCCAAGTGTTCTCCAGGGGGTGCCCCCAACGTGTGCGGTGTGTGCAGAGGCAATAATTCCCCTTTCGGGATTAATGCAGTATAGGCACAAAAAACAAAACATAGATACAGTTTAAGTTCATGCCAGAGTTGAGCAGTTTTATAATGCATGCATATAAAGCACACACAGTAAATGAGAATAATTTAATCACTGAATTATAGTAAATGAATAATAGTTTTACATTTTCAAAAATGGATGTATAAGACAAGAACATATCTGTACTTACACGCAGTAAGCACTTTTGCAAACGGTTCCCTTGGAAGTACAGTGTTCACGCTCTAAGAGACCTGAAGTGCAGCTTTTGACTGTCTGAAATGGAACAGTGATATAAAGCAACAGAAGGAACAACGTTGTACTATTTCAACCCTAAAAATCCCTGTAGCTCTCCAGAGCAGTGCAAGAGAAAAGTGGCCAAATATGCATAGCCTGTTAGTTTTTAAATTATTATTCAGTATTTACTTCAGTAAGGACCTTTTAGGTACACACCGGTTCCTCCATTTTTTAGCGTGTACAGTTGTGCCAAGATGCCAACCCTTTTCAGGGGAAAGTAGCTAATGATCAAAAAGTCACTAGAAGTCAGCCAGATTCATTTTGATAATTACATTGTTGTGATCATTAGTATATCAGCATGTGTTCAGTGAATGAGTGGAATATTCTGAAACAGAATAGAAGGGTTTATTTAAAAAATCAGAGTAGAAAGAGAAAATTATTGACAAAAACTTCTGATAACATGTTTTATGGTAACGGTATGAAAATCCTTTGCATATATACAAACTTTTTACTTTCATTTCAATTAAGAACATAGAAAATGAAGCGCTGTGGTAGGAAAGACAGATGGAATCACTATGGATGGATAATCAATAACATCTCAAAAAGTCAAACACAAAATTTTTTTTAGCTTTTATTTGGAGTAAAGTTTAAAAAAATCTTCCTAAAAGAAGTCATACAGTTTCCAACTTGCCAAAATCATGTGCTTGGCTAAATGTGACTGACTGAGCGTAACAAGTGCAGGAAAGACGTGAAGCTGGATTCACCCAACAATACGGTACCCCTGTGGTGAAATTACAAGGATTCGCGTCCTAGTTGAACTTCTGTGACTGGTCATTGGTTAGAAAAGTCTTGAGCCCAGGCTGATTCATTCAAGGATAGGTGACTTGGTCTTCATAAAGCCTTTCAAATTGTCATGAAATTTTAATACAGTACTGTACACTGAAACAAGAAGTCACAGAAAGTATGTGATGTTCACAATGATGGTTTAGTCACTGTATAACCCTTTCAGATATTGTGGCTCATGTTAGTGCCAGGCACACAGACAAACGTTATTCAAACTGGACTCATGTGGATTTTTCTTCACAGGAAAGTAAATGCAAGAGAACAACATATCTGATCCAGCTAATTCAACTGATTCTTTGGGAAGGCTGATGGAGTAGCTAACCACTGTTTTCATGCTGCTTAGAAAAACATATTACTGTCATAAATAGTGCGTCAAATTATTTGGTACACTACTGTGCATTTTTGGATGCAGCCCTTGCCTTCTGTCTTCAGAACTCAGTCTTGATGGATGTGTACTCATTTTGTACAGGGAGGGTGAAACCTCTCTGATGAAGCTCCAGGACCAGTATCTTTGCTTACTTGAAGGCAAACCACTGATGGAGATTCTCCATGTTTGGATTGCTGTGCAGATTGGCTCCCTCACTATTTTAATGGGCGCCAGAAGTTCTGCTTAATATAAAGTGAATGTTTATAATATAGAAGAACAAAATAATATACTGGGGTTTCACAGAACTGGTATATAACAATCATGCAAGCTCTTGTTTATAATTTCCAATAATTTCCTAAAATTCTATTCTATTCTCTAACACATTTATTTATTTCATTGTAAACTTGGCTGAATAGTTTTAAACCTACAGTACATAAAAAGCATTGGTCCTTATAGCTGATTTCTTGTATCTGTTGAATATGTAACTGATACTTCAAGCAGTGAATTAGAGGTCAATGTTGTCATCTGCACCTCCAGTAATTACACCTTTTGATGTCTATGAGACAATGCTTTTCGGGGAATGGCTGTTTTTCAAGTTTATCTGTGTGAGAGAGGGCAGGGAAGATCACTGTTTACCAATCATTATCACCAACTGATATGAGTCAGTCCTTCCTCGAGGTTAAGCCAAAGCCCAGTGTTCCCTGTGAGGTCATTATGAGTTTATACCCAAGTAGAAATAGTTGAAGATCTGATCATGGAGTAGCAGTAGAGTGCTAATATCACTGAAAGAACAGTCTTAACGTATGTTTGATGCTTTTATTGTAAGAAAAAGGCATATAAATTGCTGAACCTTAAAAAAGCCACAAACAAGTAAGGATTACATTGAGGTGTTCACCTAGTCATGCAGCATCAGTACCAACATAGGGTTTATATTGAATGCCATTGAATTAAGGCACTTCCAATAATGCCAGAAAAAAAAAAAAAAGAACTGTCCATCAAGAAGTTTTGGACACAAGGCTCACAAAAGAGATCAACAAATTCTACAAAGTACCATACAGAAAAACATATTTCAAACAAATTAAATAACAGAGCTACCTTACTCTGATAGTAATTATTATTTTTTTCTTCTACAAGTATCACAAAATATCAGCACTGAATACGTACATAAATATTTACCTCTGGTCCTACAATAAATAAAAATCCTTAATTTGTTTTCCAGCACAGTAGTTTGTGTTCAAGCTATCGTTAGCCTTCAGGCAGTTGTCTAGCCATCGATGATTGGATAATTGTGTTTTGTAGTAGGCATGGCCAGGAGTAATGACAGGGCAGATCATAGCAGCATGTATACATGATAATTGCTGATTGATTCCCTTTCTATTAAAGCACACATCGCATCAGGTCGCTTGTGTTTGTCACAGACTGCCCTCTGGTGGTTTAAACCTGTAGACACTGACCTTTGCCTAAGACACATTCAGGAAAGAAAAGTAGCGGGTGGATTGAGTTTTTGCATTGTTGTGGTTGCTGCTGTTAGTGTTGTTGTTTTTTTAGAACAGAGATGTGAGCTTTTAAGCAAAACAGGTTATGAATATTCATCTGAATATAAGCGTGGAGGAAAAGCATTACAATGGAAGGCCATTTCATCACAATAAAGAAATTTGCCCTTGCAAAAGTTATCATGTATGTCTACGATATAATGCCATACAGAGTTCCAAATATATAATAACCATATATACACAATCATCATGTACTATTTCACTGGATAAGAAACTAAAGTTTAGAGAAGCCAGTGAGCATGGAATTTCAACAGCATGACAATAGGTAGAAATTTCAGCGCTGTCCACTCCTGCCATTAGGTATAATACAAGCTCTGTCCAATCAGTACAAGGCAAATACAACAGAAGGACTGTAGCTGTCTCTGAATGGATGGAGCCAGCATGAGGAATAATGTGATGTGATAAAGCTATCAGAGTGTGTCTTCAAAACTCATTATGCAAAACAATGGGCTTGGATGTTTATGGATCTGGGACATCCCATTGCTGCTGTAGGAGGGAGACAGCATTGGGGAAGGCATCATGGTGACCCAGAGCTGGACTCTTCTTCTTTCTTTCTTGCTTTTATTCTTTTAAGTTAGCCTCCTGGAGCAGCAGTCACTCAGTACAACCATGTCCTGAAGGTCCTGACTGACAGTCAACCAGTCAGATCAAAAATCTGTGTCCCAGCCCGAGTTGTCGTCGGGTGGTGGGTCCTCGCTGTCCTCGGGGAAACTGTCAAAGTTACTGGTGTCTGTGGGTGATGACACCTGAATGAGAAAAGCAAAACTCCATTAAAATTTGATAAAATGTTTTAATTCTGTAAATTACATATGATAATTGGTTGTTCCATCCATCCATTATTAGTAGAAATTACAGAAGACACTTACTTCAGGGATAATAGGAGGAGTGAGAGTTCCTTTGCGCAAGCCTTCCCAGTTAAAGCCTTCAAACCATCTGTGGTTAAAAGATAAATCAAAGATAATATGAGACTTTGGTTTAACTCAAGGGCTTTTATTAGTATGCAACAAACTATTCTGTATATTATGTACTTATGCTTTTGAATGTCCTTCACTCCATTTTTCAAGTTTCCTAGTCTCTCAGATGGATTGTCCCTGTAGAAAACATAATAATACAAATAGAAAATAATAAAACTCCTTATTTGATTGGATCATTGAATACAGTGTTAATTAGGGGTTGAATGACCACTAATTTTCATAAGGACATCACTATTTATAAATGACATTTCCAGCTTCAATGCTGGAAAGATGCATCACCGAAGAAAAGCAGATAAAGCTGTGCAATACAATAAGAAGACTGGGTATCACATTATACTAATTGAAGACGTACAAATGTTTAAAACACCGTCATGTGAAGGAGCTGGTGGCTTAGATGATTTTTTTTATTCTGAAACTGATGAATGGAGGACACAATGCATACAGGAGCATCTGGGAGGATCAGAAACGCACCACAGATCTGACTGGAAAGGGACTGAAGAGTGATATACAACCAGTGGCTTCAAAATCTGTTTTTCACACAGCATTGGTCATACTTTATTTTACTTTTGCATGGGATTTGATTTGAATTTTGTTTAGCCTTAAGATAAGAAATAAGAGTGAGAATAATTCCTTCAGGAAAGAGTGGGAGTGTGATTAAAATTTTAAAAATAGTTGATAGACCCTTTCACAGAGCCCCTATGGAAAAGTTGCTTTGCAAAAAAGCACCGGTGGTTTCCCACGCAACCACAAACACTTTCTGGTCCAGAAACTTTCTCGTGAGCACCAGAACCTATCATCCCAACTATGTCCCCTTAGGGGATCCATACCTATCCATTCATAAAAAGAGATATCAGAGCTTTAGAAGCTGATTAAAAAGGACTTTTCCCTGTGCAGTCATGTGCAGTTGACTGTGATCTAATCTGGAAATCTTTTCAGACAATTAAAGTACATTTTGCCTGCTTTCTTTACAGCATCCCTATTGTTTTCCCAACCACCTTGACTATGTAACACTCCCACAATGTATTAGCTATGTAGACAACTAGTCTACGCAATCCCTACTCTTATTACAGCATACAGACAGCACAACATTTCAATGAAAACATACCTGCATAGTTTCTTTATTAGATTGGCAGCATTTTTGGTGATCTTCTTTGGAAATTCAATCATATCAATACCTCTTAAGATTATATTGTAAGTCTTCATTGGATCTGGCCCTGAGAATGGTGGGCTGAAAAATGGCATGACAAAGTTTTGAATTTCAAAACCATTTTAATATAAAGAAAATCACTTTGAGTTTGTGCAACCCACATTTCTATAATTTTAGCCCCTGAGAGCAACTGTGGGCTAAGTCCATTTTTGTGACTTTTCAGGATAGCGCTTTAATGTTTTAAGGCTATAAAAAAAATTGGTATAATTAATATTTCAATGCCTTTGGTCTTAATGAATACTTCTCCTACATACTTTTTTCCAGCCTTAATTGCTGTGTTGCTGCGATTTTTGGACTCAGAAAGAAAACCCAGGTTGAAATTGTATTTTTTAGTGCAACAGTGGTTTAAGTCCCAATGTCCAGGAAATGTAACAATATTATGAAAAATAATGAATAACATTCAGTTAAATACTAACAAGCAGATGCAGTGGTGTCCTAGCTAAAATAATACTTACTTTCCGAGTCCTCTATTAATTGAAGAACCTCTTTTTCAGGTATGTTTTCTAGATGTGGAGGCTTCACACATGGTTGCCACCATCTTGGATTTTGGACTCGGCCCAATGTTGCTCTAGTAAATCAGTGACCAGAACTCTACCTGGTTTTAGACCAGTATTCATCTGAAAGATTTAACTTTTTTTATTCATTTCTATACTTAACTTAAAATTGACAAAAATGGACTTAGTCCACTGTTGACCTAAGGGGCTCAATTCTCAATATAAATCATCCATTTTTTACCTGCCAGTAAGGAGTTCATACATGAGGATACCAAGTGACCAGTAGTCTGCTGAGATGTCATGGCCTTTGTTGAGAATAATTTCTGGGGCTACATATTCTGGTGTTCCACAGAAAGTCCATGTCTTCTTCCCGAATCCAATCTTTTTAGCAAAACCAAAGTCCACCTGAAAGCCAAAATTAACTGATCAACCTCCTTCATCATCATCAGTCAGTCAGTTTCCTCTTCATTATATTTAGTGTAAGATCATAAAGGTGCCAGAGATGGAAGCTTACCAACTTGGCATAGCCTCTGTGATCCAGGATGAGGTTTTCTGGCTTGAGATCTCGGTAAATTATCCCTTTGGAATGCAAATAAGCGAAGGCTTCCACTACACAGGCTGTGTAAAAGCGTGTGGTCGAGTCTTCAAAAGATCCCCTGAATTTGAGAAATTGGGTGAAATTCTCACAGTCTGGTCATTTGAAGTAACATGTGTGTTGTAATGTTGTCAAGTGCTTACCTATCTCTAAGAATGGTCCATAATTCTCCTCCCAAACAGGCTTCCATCAGCATATAAAGATATTTGCTGTCCTTAAATGTCCTGTATAATCTTAATTGGCAAAGTAAAATGAGAAAATAAATCAGAATAATTAGCAGCTCATAATCATGCTAGCTTTTTTGCCATAATGTTCTAACTCTAATGCAAATAATGGTAAATGGTGTTAGAAATAAGGTTTGCTTGTAATTGAGGTCTGTCCCCTACCTCACTATAAAGTCTGAATGGGCCTCCTGCATGATGTGTTTCTCAGAGCGGATATGTTCCTGTTGACGCGTGTCCACGATGTGGCGCTTTTTCAGAATCTTCATTGCAAATGTTTTGGTCTCATCACTTTTGAGCTGGACCTGAATAAGAATTCAACAAGAGCATCCGGTGGATGAGCTGTTTAATTTAAAAAAATGACAGGAATCACCCCCATCAAATATCCAAAATATCTTTAGCCTGAAATGAAGTAAAAATATTTTCCAGCTGTATTTATACAATGCAACTTATAACAGCCAAGTGAAAGATGTAACAGCGACAGTTTAAAGATGCCATTTCACCATGTGTTCTGTCCTCTATTATCAGTTTTGGCTGAATGCAAAAGTTTCATGATGAAACCCCCTCATCTCCCAGGCTGTCTCTTATTCAAATTTTTAACAACCTATAACAGTAACAATAATAATAACAACAAGACCGTGTGACCAAAGAAATGATGTGGCACATTCACAACAACTTGGCAGTGCAACACCTATTCAAAGAAAGTGGAAAAGTACAGGATCATGGGTTAAGAAACAGAAGAAACCATATGGTTTCAAGAGAAATAAAAAAAGATGTTTATTAATATCATAGTGCCCATTGCAGCATTCATTGAAATATGTGTACAAGAGTAAGCAGATGGTTTCAGAAAGATATTGTGGCTGATTTCATGTAACTTCCAAGAGATAACTGTTTTTCATGTTTGTTTAACATGTCTCGTAAGTGAATGGGCCCCTTTAAGAAAGTGTCTTTTTTTTTTTAAGAAAGTCTCTAAATGCTTTATTGTAGTGATATTTGGATGGTAGGTTGTATTAGCTTTCTGACAGATATTCTCTTTGGTATTAAGGCAAAATAGATAGATTTTGATCTCATCTGGCCGTAACATGTTTTCCATTTGCCCTCACATTCGTCAGGTGCATTAAGGCAAAACTCAATCAAGAAGTGCTTTTTTGCCACCCTCCTATACAAGCCAGATTTGTGGAGCATGTGTGCTATTGTTGTATGCACAAAAATTCCTGTGACTGCTTCAAAGTTGCCATAGACCTCTTTTTAGCCTTGTTAGCCCTCTTGCTTTTACATCCAGTTTGGAGGGATGGCCTGACCCAGGAGGGTCCTAGTCATACCAAACAACTTTCATTTCTTGATTACGAACTTCCCTGTGCTCCTATGGATTGTTAAATCTTTGAAAGCATGTTGACTTGTGCCTGACCCTTTATATCTCAGATCTTTTGACTGTTCCTTGCCACAGTTGATTGCTTTCAGTTACACTTCCAAGCTCTGGAAAGCTCTAGGAAGAGATTATGATGATTACAATGGATCTCAGGTGGAAGCCAATTAGCTTAGTGTGCAACAGAGGTGGTACTTAGCTCACCTGATTTTTTTTAATTGTTTATTACCTGAAATAAACTATTATATTGCTATTATTTAACAGCACTTAGCTATTAGCATTTGCATTCAATAAATACAGCTGAAAGAACATTTTTGCATGTGCATCTTCATTATACCCACCATAATTTATACATACAAATTATACATTTAATTTATACATTCATTTTAATTATATGACATTTATGTCTTACAGTAAAATATCTTTCATATTATTGGTGTACTACTAAAATAGCCAGCTGTTAGATGTGAAGGAGATTCTTAATGTATGTTCTGCAAGAAAAAAATGGTATCCAGATTGGATACATAGATAATGCAATCTAACCAGCCTCATTATGATAACTTTAAATAATGTTGACTTTGACACCTGTAGCATGGGGTAATACAGAACTCATTAAATTTTAAGTTCAGCAGCAGCAGCAGCTTGCTGGGCAAAATGAAAACAGTTGACAGCAACATGACTTTGAATTAATTTAGGATGTCATGTTCTATCTGGGATGAGAATTGTACATATACCAGTCTCACGTGCAGCTCTCTTATCTAATTTATTTTTTGCATATAGACTGACAGAGTGCACAGATTTATCACATAGCATATCATGAACATCACTGGACATTTGATCAAGCTACTACAGCATGAGACATACGTCTAGCAAAAGGCCACTTGTTTTTAACGTCAAGCTACAGGGCCTAAAACAGGTGTGGTGCATGGGGATTCCTCATTAGGCCAAGCTACTGGGCTTTTCCTTTTCCTTACGACACTGCAAAAGGATCTGTATTGCAACATGCTCCCTTGGTCAACTCCTAACTTTTCCTCAGATCTTATTATTTAATTATATGCATATGTACAAAAGGAATTTAAAAAACATATATGATACACATATATGCCTTTTTGACTTTTATATGAATATTAATTCAGTTTTATGTTTCATAATTTTTCAGTCTATTCAACTCAAGAATTGCTTGGATCATGAAAAAAAAAGGTTCAGACTATGTCCTGTACTAAAGGACACTAGCTTAGAAATTTTTGCCACCCTTATAATTAATATTTGATGAAGTCTCTTTGATGAAGTCAACCCTTAACAGAATAACAGTAAAGAATAATAATGCCTAAAGCTGTCTTTCAGGCAGAACATTTAATGTGGCTATATTTTAAAAAGATTTTACATGGTTACTACTATTACATACTAATACGGATAATTGTATGCCATTGTTTTTGTGTCATATAACTACAGTGTAGCTCAGCAGTTAGAGAATCACCACACTTAGAGGATGTTCACCCAGCATTTTTACTATGTAGCAAATTACAGTTATGACACAAATTTTTGTTTTGATTATTAGCTGAACATTTTGGCTTTGTGGTAAATTAAATTTATTCATTAGAACAGCATTCAGAAAAAAAATCATGGAATTACTGAAAATGAATACATAAAAGAAACATAATAATAATAATAATAATAATAGTACACTGTAATATATACATGTACATACACACAGACATTATACACACACACACAAAATCACAATAATTCCAATAATTTGCTCCTAATTGGGCATGAATTCTTTAAGATATATACGTTGAGGCATGAACTACTGAAAAACACTTCACACGTCTGAAAAACAAGTCTTGTCAAGGACCAAGTTTTGAAACTTTCTTCTGTGGTCCTTTATTAGACATGCAATGCTATATGATATATTGAGTGGAGGAATTTGATTATTTTCTTCAGGCAGTTATCTTCAAGTGTCATCAGAAAAGGACCAGACAAAAGTGCCAACATCATTTCCTTGACTAATGCAGATTCATGATTCATCACTGAATATTACTTTCATCTAATTCTCCACAATGCATGACTGCATCTCTTTAGAACATTGTAACCTTGTTTTCTTTTATTTAGCTTTTAGAGTTTATGTTTTTATATATGTGCTAATCCCATTTTATTCAGCCGATTTCTTGTCACATCCATTGACTTCTGTTTCTCCTCATTTGTATTATTTGTTATTTTCGACATCTTGACATTTTCCTTGGTCAAATCAACTGTATTGTTTTTAAATAAAATTTTAACCAAAAGCTGTCTGGAAATATCTTTACAAATACCATTGTGGATTTCCTTTTTGAAAGAGATTTATAATACTTTCCATTTGGGTTTCTTTGAAAACTCTCTTGTTGGAGCCTTTTCATAATGATTCTTTCAATTTGCCAAGTTTGTTTTAATAACAGAATAATTAACATTTTATTCTTGTGCTGGTATTTGTTTTACAAATTCAAATTACAAAGGGATTCTATATTTTCCCCCCTCAACATCAAGTGATTAAAACAAGATGACTAATTTCTTATTTAAAGAAGATTACTTACCAGTTACAGTTGACAATTTCATTTACTTAATATTATCCAGCATTTATTATTAATTAATTTTCTTTTTTCTTTTCTTTTTTCATTATTTATTTCATACTTTCCCTACTTGAGCTGGAAAAAAATATTTAATTAATTAAAATAAATTAATTTAGCCCTGTGATGGCCTGGTGAGCTGTCCAGGATGTACTCTGCCCTTGCCCAGAGTCGGCTGAGATGGGGACCAGCCTCCCCCACGACCCTAATTAGGATTAAGAGGTTCAGAAAATGAATGAATGAACAAATGAATGAATGAATAAGTTCATTTAATTGTTTGAAGTCCTTTGCACAAAGCCAGAATGTTCAACAAATAAACATGAAATATGAATATCTGTATTTTTAAAACTAAATAATTATTTTTCATAGTGAAAATTTTAGTGCCATTAATGAAAGAGTGTCAACATTAAAATATACTTTAAAAAAACACCATCTGATTTTCTGTGGTTTTCCCCACAGAATATTAGATTGATAATTGTAGGAATTTCACACATGTAACATCATATTTTTACGATTATTATTATAACCCAATATAACAGGATTTGGCCAAAGGCAACAATATAGCTGAAGATTAACAACAGTGTAATGATTTTATTATATATAAAGTTACATAATATAAATTTCAAGTGTTAATATTTTTTGCAGTTTCATAAGCCATTTTTTGGGGTGTCAATAAAATGCTTTAACAAAACAAATAAATAAATAATAAAAATATAATAAATAATAACATTTTATATAAGAATCTTTGCTTATTATTTTTATTATTATTTATTTCAAAATTTTTTAGGAAGAAATGTATTTGAAACAATACAAAGAGTGTCCTTGACTGACATGTGAGACCTATTAACACTCGTCTATACTAGTACTGAAATGTTACCCTGAATAGAGCTAGTAATATTCCTACATGTGACCTGTGCGGCATGCATAAGACCTGCATATCCCTGTTGCAATACATCATAAAATAAAACGGGCTCATATACCTATTTATTTGTAGTAGAACACATATCAGTTATAACAAAATGTAAGTAGGTTTTTGCATTTTTTAATTACAGTGGTACGCACATATGTATCTATATATATATATATATATATACTTACACACACACAAGTCATGACAGAATAAAATTTATAAATAGAAAGAATTGTACAAAATTCGTCTGGCCAACCTACCAGCTCAACTCGTCCAAATCCTCCCACCCCTAAGGTGTCGATGATGTTGAAGTCCACCAGCTTCAGGTTGGAGAAGAAGGCGTTTTCTGCCTCGTATCTGCATTTTTTAAAGTGAAAAAAGGGGAACTTCTTAGACGTTTGAATAGAGTACGTAACTGGGAATGTGAATGGGGCAGGAACAGAGGCAGGCAAACTGTTGATTCGCCCTCTTGCTCTCCGCTCCCGCACTGGAACAGGAAGAAGGTCACGCATTCTGCCTTCCTCTTGGTCCAGCCAAAAGATGTAATAATACAAAACTGTCAAATGGATCCCTCTCAGAAGGCAAAGCAATACTGCTATGGCGACTTTACAGACCTTGCTGGTCGAAACCACCTGATTCTTCAGTTTACGAGCACGTTCGACAAAGAGTTAAAGACAGCCCGAGCTCAAACGGTGAGTTAAGGCGCCATTTGCAGTTTACATTTTGAGTGCTACGGAGCAATGTTGCCTGTATATGCCAAAAGAATGACTTGTCCAGATCCCTGAAGTCTCCCTGCATCAGCCTCTGCTCAGCTTCTGATCACTGAAACTGCTTGAAATCAGTAAACACAAGTTATCAAAGTGATTCCAAACCCAGTTAAAGGGCATACACCTAGTTCAGTAAGAGTCCTCTGACTGGTACAGCAAGTGAATAGTGAGACCAAAGCAGTTCTTATGCTTAAAGGTCAGTCAGCATGCCAAAACACTGTCCAAGTGTGCCCCTCTTTGAACACCAGCCTCCACTGGTACTGACTGTCTGATGATCCCTGAGTATTTTTAGCCTGTGAACATGGGTCAAGGTTATCCCCGTTAGCATGCCTTCCACATGTCTGCCCTTTTGCAAACCACTACTGTCAATCATCAGTTAATGTTCATTTTCCACTTGAGTGGTAACATGGGACCCATGAATTTTATCTACAGTGGTCTCTTTGATACATGTGTGCTTTGAGCATTCCAAACAACTCTATCAGAGTATACCAGCTGCACTCTGGCGCAGCTATCTAAAACAGTATGTAAATGAACATGAATATATTATTCAGTTAGGACAGATAATATGCTCTAAATGAATACAAATTCACACAAATGTTGGATGCCACTGGGACAGTGATCCTATGAGATGCACCAAAAAAGTTGTACACTTTCATTGCCTCACTTTCATGCAAGGCAGGCACGAACATGAAGGATACAAGTATGAAGCTCATGGGGAAAAACACCCACTGTGTTTATTGATGCAAAAGTGCAGAAGTCTTTCTAACTGCCATGTTCATATTTGTAGTGTTTTAAATTCTGACTGTTTAGATCATATTTTGGAAAATATAACTCACTAATTTGTTAGGAATATTGTAAATAAAAATGATAACATCAGTAATTTGGACCAATTCTGAATTTCAGAGCCAGAATGGCTTTGAAATAAATCTGAATACACATGCAAATATAAACTTTTGGAGAACTGAGCAGATACAGATGTGAGAGTCACTCACAGAGTTCAAGGTACCTCTGCCCTACAACATGGGTAATGTTGCAAATAGGCTTTATATACATTCTGTCTTCATTCGCCCAGGTGCTCATCTTTAGGATTTAGACAACTTTATTGTCATTCAGTATACAGTGAGTGTACAAAGAAATAAATTTTGTTGCAATTGGCTCAGCACAGAATTGAAATATAGAAACTGTAAATATAGATAACCTTACAATAAGTTCTATAGTACATGGATGTGACTAAATTAATAGTAAAAAATACCTCTCTTGTTTGAATGTTGTAAAAAAAATTGCTGGGGTTTGACCTTTCAAGGTTACTTAAGGCCAAGTATAATTGTCTCAGTAGAAAGTCTTAATGGGTTTTCCATTATTTCCTATGGGAAAATTTGCCTTGCTATACAAGCATTTCGCTCCATGAGCTGGGTCCCAGAATGAATTAAACTCGTCTTAAGAGACTCCACTGTATATGGTTTCCTATTAATGTTCCATAGTAATGGCATGAAAATCAGCATGTACTTCAATGTTATAAGTGCTCTTGAAAACTTTGTGACCTTGCTCTGACTTTCACATTTGACTCAGACCTTCCAAAATCAAATCATCTCTGGGACTCAGGTAGAATAGTGTCCCCACTCAGTTTATTAAAAATCAGTGCACGGGTGTGGTCAGAATTTTGTTCATAGACAAACTGACTCACAAATGCTAGTACTGTCACACAATACCACCGCCAAACTGTGTGGTCATGGCTGGCTTCCAATGCGGTAGGCTGTATCGAATTTCATTGATTTTTCCAAGTATCACCCATACCCTGTGCTCTGTTGGAAAGCAGTTGCCTGCAAAAAAAGCTTTTTCAAGCTGCACTTCGAAGGTGACTTGAGGACAGATCTCTTCCAAAGTAATTTAGGCTGACCAAATTTTAATTCAGCACCAACACATTCTTTTCAATAAAGGTAGACTTATAAGGAATCACAACATAATCACATAATTATGTTGAATGGACGCCAGTTTTGCCACTGTTTGCGGTGTGCTTACAAATGAAAGCCACCAAGCTGAAGTATTTTACCATTAATAATCTTCAAGAAACACCATCACTCAGCAATTCTGTTTATTTTATGACATTTTTAAAGTAGCATTAATTGCATGACTGCTTTTAAGAAGACAACTTTGCCCCGACTCACAATGTCAGATGAATTAATTTTCAGGAATAATTTTTTTTCCAAAAGTGCAACATGGTAATTGTTTGAGAAATGCTTGAGAACATTCTTTATTTGAAAGTTTTTTTTTCTTTAGAAGCTAGAAACAGATTATGCTAAGCAGAAGGTACTCACTAAATTGCACACATCCAAGATGTGTTATAGTAAATAGACTCAAGTGCTATTCAGCAAGTAAAAAAAAAAGCATTTCATGGTGATGTGTAACTCTGGCTTTAAAATTAAATATGTTTCACTCTTAAGTCCACCACCACTGTAAAATACTCTGATGAAACCAAAATATGTCACCAAAGATTATGCATCTAAAAAACTGTGAAATGCAAGTCTGACCTTATATCATAAATATGACAAATAGTCAATATTATTAGTATAGATATGCATATACATATGAATGTACATATGGCATCATCTATTTATGCTCTAAAAGTACATATAAATTGGAGACAATAATCTCAATGACTACTTTTTTTAATGGATAAGGTTATGAATAATTGTTCATCTTATCAATTAAACCATTCTCATGTCCTCTTCATAGAATAATTGAATAAAACATTGGCAGTTGGAGCCCACCCCAGGTAACTCCACATACACATTCAATCCTAAATATCCAATTAAGCTGCTTTAATTGAACAGGTAGAGGGGGTAAAGTTTGCACCGGAGCAAGTTGCGTCCACTTCCCTTCATGCTTCTCTGATTTTTACACTACAGGCATGAAGACAGAGGGACAACATGCAAGGAAACCACTGGAAAATAATTTCCCTTCTGCCATGAAAGCCAATGAAACATACTATTAACCCTTATGGACACTAATTCTCACATGATAACCCTCATACTTGTGTTTAAACTGGAACAAGCTGTTCTGAAAAGTTGCACCCACCACTGTTAACAACTGCAGATAGTTTTTTCACACTTTGCGCTAAGGCAACTTGATCTGGGTGCAAGTTGTTCTGAAGCAAGCACCGTGTAAAAGCAGCTTCTGCCTAATGTACATGTCTTTAAAGTGTGGGAGAAAACCAAAGCACTCCGAGCAAACTTGAGGAAGCATTGGGAGAGCCTGCAAACTCCACACAAAACACTCTTACTGGGGAAGGGGTTCAGACCCAGGACCTTCTTATTATGAAGTGTTAACCACTATGCCACCGTGCCACCCCATTTTATATCAATTTAAACAATACAACGAACTTCAATTAGTGTACATTTATTCATATACTGTTAATTTGCTGTCCCTTAGCTTTCATTCTTTATTAGCAACTCAAGCATTTGATTCAAGGGCAAATCTAATTACACACTAATATTAGTTTGCAAAATGCTTACTAGGCATGGGTGTTAAATATTTATCTCGATAATAACCTATAATATCACAGCTAAGCATATCACTGCACACAGTTTGTTGCATAATTTGGTTAAAAGTGTTCCATAAAGTTCACTACATATGAAGTTCAGAGTGGTGAGAAGGAGTGTGGTAAAGGATCCTATTTTAAGGCAGTGAAAACACCCCAGGGATTCCCAATGTTATCTGCCCTCAGAAAAACACAGCATCAGCTAAACGTTTCTGATTTGGGACGAGTGGTAATATTACTGAGTTACTGTTTTCTTCCACACGTGTTTCTATTCCACACAGGATGACTCAAGCAAACTCATTCCACACTATATGTGTGTATGATGTGTGTACTGTGCATTTGTCTGTATAGATTTAAGGAGTGAAACAAGTAACTCCATATGCATATCGTAATTTCTTGTGTGCCTCTTTACTTGTTTGTTTTCTGTTGCCATAGCTACCGCCATGCCCGGCTGAAAGTGTCAGCTTGCATGGGGAATCTCTAAAGTCCATAAGAGGAAAAAGGAGCCACCGTCATATGTTCCAGTTTGTAACTCGATGACAGCTGATATGTAAGACGAGGGCTGTGAACAGAGCTCTGATACTGATTTTCCGCTAAGCTGGCAGACTGTAGGTGTAACAGCTTGGAGTAAACAAGTATTAACGGACTATCTTCATATTAATTGGGACATTTGGGAGAACTTTACATTAGTCATGTCACTTAATAGCTGTGCACATATAACATTCAGTGTGTGCTCTTACATGTATTAAAATGAAATCATGATGTTGACGGAGAATGATGTAATATTAATTTCAGATTATATTTATGTCTCACACACCACACTCCCTCTGCTTAGTGGTTTATGCAGAGCTGGCAGATTTTGTTTTTCAGATCATTGTTGAATTCTTGCTTGATGTCTAGCCTTACAGTGATTGAGAACTCAAATGTCATCACATTCTGTCAAACTACCATGGTTACCTCTCAATATTTTAACCTCCAAAGAGGCAGCTGTAAAAATAAGCTCCAAGTCCAAAATCCAGCATGGACAGAATCAGCTTCATTGAGGGTCAGTGAATAGCCAAAGCTCGTCCAGGCGCAGGACTTAACCTCATATTTGAAAATTTATCCAATGTAAGGAAGGCCTCCTTGATTTTAAAAGCACAGACTGCCTTAAAATTGTTTTAATTAATAAAGTTATTCAATTATTTAAAATGAGCTGAAAGAATAAACAATGGCAACATGGTGGCATAGTTATAATGTCTCATTAGAAGTGCACTATATGGCCAAACTGTATATGACTATTACTGTAATACGTGCTTGTTGAACTTCTCATTCCAGCTTTAGTTACCCCTTTACTATTATAATAACCTCAGCTTTCCAGGGATGGCTTTCTACTAGACTTTAGGATGTGGCTGCAGGGGGTTTCTGCTCATTCATCCAACAAGAACATTAGTGAGAACAGGAGGTCTGGAGCCCAGTTGGTCTTCCAGTTCATTCCAATGGTGTTCAGTGTGGTTGAGGTCCGGTCTCACACGAACCTTGTCAAGCCATAGGTTCAGAGAGTTTGCTTTATGCACAAGGACACTGTCATGCTGGAATAGTTTTGGGTCCCTTAGTTCTAGTACAGACAATTACATAAAACTATTTACAGACTTTATTACATAACATATGCAATTTGTGTCAAGTTTATTATAAAAATATTGCTACCATCAAGGAGGTTATATTTTTATCAGTGTAGGTTTATTTGTTTGTTTGTCTGTCTGTCTCTTAGCACTTCCCTGTTTTTGACAGATCAATGTGAAGTTTATGATTACTAGGTGACCACCCAAAGATCCTCGTACTGAATTTAGGTAAGAATCCATTTATTAATTTTTTAAGCTGCTTCATCCTAATTAGGGTTGCAGCGAGGCTGGCGCTTATCACAGCCAACTCTGGGCGAGGGCGGGGTACACCCTGGACAGCTGGCCAGGCCATCGCAGAGCCAACACACACACACAACAATTCACACTCACATTCATACCTAGGGGTGATTTGGAAGCCTACTGTGCATGTTATTGGACTGTGGGAGTAAACCATGCACAGGGAGAACATGAAACTCCACATAGAAACGCCACGAGCCCGGAAATCAAACTCAGGCCTTCTTGCTGTGAGGCGTACAAGCTAACCACTGCACCACCGTGCCACAAGGTAAGAATCCACACACCAATAAATCAAATTTTTTTAAAAAATTCTTATCTTGTATCATGGGTGAAAGTAAATAAAAAAAAAATTCATATTTGAATGAAATTTGCTATGTATATTCAGGATCAGAAGCTTTGAAGTCAGACCAGGTTATTTATGGATCTGATCCAGGTAGCACTTTTGGTGGCAATATCAATTTAACATGAGAAATCAAATTTTTTGTAAGTGTGGTAGTACAGCAAGCCCAGCAGATGTTGCTTTGTGCTTAATTTTTCTGACTTGGTAAATGTTTGCGCTCACTGAGTGCTCTTGTATTTGTACAGATTTTAGATATGAGCATTGGCGTACTCCACATCAATGCTGTAACTTAGCTGATCACCTACTCAAGTTCACTGTTACTACTTTCGTTTTCTGTATAACACTGCCTCTGATTTGTGGGTGACCCCTCTTTAAACTGGAGAAGGATAACAATGTGAAAAACAATACAGAAATCTTGAAAATATAAACTGTGACATGCTCATGTCATATGAATATTGTCATATGTAAAACCCTAATGAAATAAGCCATTCCAGTATGATAAATAAGCCTACTTTATGCGGCTGCAAATGTACTCTGAACTGAAAACAAGCAGCTGTTGGACTAATATACACATGAGGGAATTCCTTTAAACATATTCATCTATAGCAACTTGGCTGTAAGTTATTATAACAGATGAATGGCTAAATCATTAAACAAACAAGGACATAAATACCATGCCCAAGTAAAAAAGGTGGAATTGTATTTCATTGCTTATTATTAAATTTTTAATTATTGTTTATGATATGTATTTGATTGGATTGCATATGATATTTTTTAACCACAGTGGTGTTTAACCCTCAATTCTGACTGGTGAAAAGGTGTTAACTGCATCTCCAAATCAGCAGTAATGCAGAAAAGTGTACTGAGATTTATGAGTAACATCTTTTCTAGAGATTTCCCCACGTACTTCGATAACACAATGCAAAAGTACATTCCACTTTAAACATTTTGGCATATTTTTCTGATTTGTTTTAATCCACTAAACAAGTCAAAGATCAGTAATTTTGTGCCCACCTACATTGTCATCATGCCTGTGTCTTTGGTCTTGCATTATAAGGACTGGACAGGGAGATTACACACAAGAGAGGGGTGGGTGTGAGAGAGAGAGAGATACACACAGACTATAGGCTTCCCAGTGGAAAAGCCAATTATTATTATTATTATTATTATTATTATTATTATTATTATAAATTGGGTATCATTCAAGCCATGAGTAAGTGCATTTTTGTGGCATTTTAACTATTGTGATGTTTTTCCATTTTCTCCAGCAACTTATTTGAAGTATTCAAATAGCCCCATACTCCCTATATACTACTGTGGCGTGCATTATAATGGTGTGTACGCCCTCATGAAAGCACTTTTTGCCAAGTGCACTGTTTTGGACACAACCAGAATTTCTTTTGCTGTATTAGGAAAATGCAGGCTTCATGTGAAACTAACACAGAACCGTGGTCTCTGTTGTTAGATAACACAGAAATATTGAAGTTATATATATATATATATATATATATATATATATATATATATATATATATATATATATATAAGGAATATAGAAAGGACATGATGGGCACATCCGATGTTTGATTGGCTGAACTTATATATAAATATGTAGACTACTTAATAGCTGTAACCATGAAATCAGACTAAACAGTTTATGTTCTTGGTGCTATAACTGCATGTCAGAAAACCAGAAACGTATGTCCTTTTTGCTTTGAGATGCTGAAGTAGTGATTATTCTTCCACATGCACTATAAAAAGTCCTGTCTTTTCTTGTAAAAATCCTTTTTTAAACACCATTGAAATCATTAATATCAGTTTTAATTTCATCAATACTGTTCCAGTTTTGTTTTATTTTTTGCATTTGATTTCTGTAACAGAAGCTTTGAGAATACTCCTGGCTATAAGGTAAATCACAGGTTTACATGAATGTGCTAATTTTAAGACTGCATTGTTACTATGGTGAAATCCCATTTCCAGCGGATTATATGGCGAATGTAATATAAATTTGACAGTAAAAAGAGATTATAAAAACTTATTTAACAGAGAAAAAATTGTTGTAATGGTTGTTTGTTTTCCATTTCATTATTTGTTGCAGATGTTACATAACATCAAATGTAACTATAAACTGATAGAAAATGATGGAATGGCTCTCCACTTCAACTCCCTCACATCACACCACCCTTTCATCAAATCATTTATCTGAAGCAGCATACCCCTTCAGGTTTTATTCTTTACGCAACATACTGTATCTTCGTGAAGAGGAAGCACACAAAGTGATGAAACTGATTTTATTACAACATGAAAATTCAAGCATAAAAATAACAATCTGATCCAACCGTCTTTCAGTTTTGTGTTTTTGTAATATTATGAAGAATTTAAAGAATTACTGTTGTATCTGAGTGAACAGGTACTTATATATGCTACATATATAGGCAACATGTGCATACAGAGAACCTAACTTGTTGAACAGACGTATCTTTAAAAGAACCCAGTGGACATGAGCTCATGTTCGTGAAGACATGAGATCATAGACAACCAACCATAAATAAAATGGTTGGCCACATGGTCAGTACGGTCGACTTTCTTTGGAGGTGTCCTCTGCTGCTGTATATAGAATCTGTTCCTGACAGGCCATTTTGTTATGGAACCACATAGATGAGGCAAGCCCTCCCGTTGCTATGTCCAAACATACAACTTGACCACATGGTATGCTCCTGAAATGTATCAGTTCTACCCTCATTAGTTGGTTTTCAGTGATTTAGTTCAGGAGATCACCAAGATGAGCTTACAAATCATAATCAGGACAATGGAGTCAGGGTAGGACTTGATGCACAGCCAGTGAAGATCAAATAAGAGCAATTAATATGTTCTGACTATTCATTTTAACAACACAGACTTGTGGGTGGCATGATGGCATAATGTTTACCACTTCTACTTCACAGCAAGAAGGTTTGAGTCTGAGCCCTGTTATGGATGTGGGTGATTCTGTGTGGTATTTACATGTTCTCACTATATTTGTGTGGACTTCCTCCAGCAGTCAACATTAGCACATTAGGTTAATTGGATAGTCTCGATTGCACCGAGGTGTGAATGTAAGTCTACATGGTTGTGTGTATCTGTTGCTCTGCAATAGTCTGGTGAGGTGTTTAGGGTGTATCCCATCTTCGCCCAGCCTCCCCATGATCCTACTAAAGGATAAAGTGGTTCGGAAAATGAAAAACAAAACAAAACAAAACAAAACAAAACAAAACAAACCCCATAAGCTGCTGACTCTTGATTGAGCAGTAGAACAGTGAGCCAGGAACATGTTATATCTACCAAATAGAGACATTATAATGTTGTGTTCTGGCAGCAAGGTGGTGCAGTAGTTAACATATCTGCCTCACAGCATGAGGGCCCTGGATTCGAGTCTGTAGAGATGCATGTGCTTCCTTCAGGTACTCTGCTTTCCTCCCATAGTCCATGGACATGCACATTAGGCTAACTGGCTGTTCCAAATTTTCTCTAGGTGTGAGTGTGAATGGTTGTGTGTGTTGGCCCTGTGATGGACTGGTGAGCAGTTCAGGGTGTACCCTGCCTTCACCCAGAGTCTGCTAAGCTCCAGTCTAGCCACGACCCTAGTAGGAATAAGCCATTCGATAAATGAATGCATGAATGGGCAATATTGTGTACTATTTTCTCAACATCATTTGAGACTACCAGCTGCAAAGAATCAGATGTGATGTTTTTTGCCTTTAGGTAGCGTATGAGATTTGAAAAACAGTTATGCATTTTTTTTTAGTTATAAAGAATCCATTAATGCCCTTATAATCATGAACATTGTAGTAGTACCATAGTGGATGACATGAATCACAACACCACTACTTATTGAATACTCATGGTGTATTAGTGCAGTGCATCCAGTGGGTGGCAGCAGATTCATTCTGTACATTTTGTACACTCCTAGATATTGCAGCTGCCATCACTACTACCCTATAAGTAGCTGAATCTGTACTTTTTATTAACAGAGTCTGTGTTTACTTTAGGCTGTTTAACCAAACTGTCACAGAATTAATCCAGGGAATTCTTATACTTTAAACACACACACACACACACACACACACACACACACACACACACACACACACACACACACACACACACAC
>JAOUQZ010000051.1:20410766-20430477 GCA_028564935.1 Neosilurus hyrtlii
TGTGTGTGTGTGTGTGTGTGTGTGTGTGTGTGTGTGTGTGTGTGTGTGTGTGTGTGTGTGTGTGTGTGTATGTGTGAGTGTGTGTGCGCACGCGTGCGCATGTTAATTGGCAAAGATTTGCTGCAGTATGTATAAATGTTTTAATGAGTTGTCATGTAATGACTTGAAACTGTTACTATGCCTGCAGCAGATACAAGCTACTGTGGGTATTAATATGAAAATTCATTCTTAATAAAGATGATGTTCGGAACATACCACTCCCTACAAGTATCAGACTTCGAGCTTTACTACTCAATTACGTTATCATAAAATGGAAATTTGCCCTGAATGACTCACTACACTTGAAGTTAATGCCAGTGTTCAGAATATGGAGCCTATTCTATCACCCTCCAATTTCTCTACTTGATAAAGTGCTTCACACAACCTACGATTTCCCCACAGACTCAGGATGACTCTGGATGGCAGTAATAGGAACCATAAAAAGATATAAATCAGAAGGGAAATTATTCATTTAGCATTTATTCTGGAACTCAGAAGGAGGGACTCTGTGGGAAGTGCTCTTTTTTGTTCTAAATTTTAAAGAGTTCCTGAAAGAGAAAAAAAAATTAAATATATATATATATATAATTAATTAATTATTATTACCAAATCCATGTTTAATGGATTCTAATCTAATCAAGGGTCTATGTAAAGTTAAATCATTCAAGATTCCATATGAGGCTTACAATGTGATGCCTCTACATATTGAACTGAAGCACTTTGTGGAAACCCACACAAGCACTGGAAGAACATGCAAACTCAACACAGAAACACCCTTACCAAGCCCGGGGCTCAAACCCACCTTAGGGGGTGAAATAACCCAACTACCTTTCTGTAAGAACATTGTTTCTAGTTTTTTGCTGAAAAACTGTCCCTTGCTTCTCAGAGACTGAGCCTTCCTGCTTTTATATACCAATCAGGATTACAATCACCTGTTAACATCACCTGTTTCCAATTGCATCCTACTGTCCCAACATCACACCAACCAAAAACAAAAAAAATGGATGTGTATTACCACATAAAATGAGGTTGACCAGACAAAACATGAACTATACTGGTTTCATTCCATCAGCAGAAAAATGCAAGGTAAAGTCCATTTAGAAAGCCCTGCTTTTTTCAATCTGCATTTTCAATATTATCCCAACCTTTTCTCCTGACACTGTACCATGATTCCTTTTGACACTCAAATCCTAAAAACTTAGATATGAGTCTTTGAGAGACAAGACTTGTATCACCTGCACTGCTTATTTCCATTGGCAAGCCGTAATAATAATAAAAATGATTGAATACAAAAATAAAATAGAAGGTGTACAGTGACATTATGTTATAAAGATTCTGTAAACGTTTTGTAAAAATCCATACACAGATGTAGGAGGAGTTTCAGATTAAAGATGGCAACCCCCTTGTGGAGCAGTGACCATGTCAATGCTCTGGAAAACTCCAAAAATGTATTTAATACAAAAATAAAAATATTCCAGAAAATGGTCTAGATGCTCCTGCCTAAAGGACCATTTCAAAATATTGCAATAGAGAACAAGCAGATCAAGTCTGAAAGCCCCAGTTTCATCGCGGAACAAGTAAATGTCCGGCAACCTAATATATGGTTTTGCTTCTGTGACCTTGAAAAGTAGGTCAAGGTCTCTCACACAAACTCATCCTAGCACTCATAGTAGTAAACAAGCACAGCAAGTTTGAAAGCCTCAGCTTCAGCGCACGACAAGTAAATGTCCGGAAACTAAAGTGTGCCAGACAGACGGATGGACAGAACCCATTCCTATAGCTCTGGGAGCTAACTAGGAGGAACCAACAGTAAGATAAATAAGAGTCTGTGAAAGCTGTTTGAAATCAGTTGACTTGTTGAGGAACAGTTGACTACAAGTAAGTGTGATGATGGACGACGACGGCACGGACAACAATGACACAAGATGACACAATGATTCCTATGTGCCGCTCTTGCTTTGCTGGCAGGCGATATAATAACGCAGTTTTGTGAAAGAAATATTATTTGGTTGTGCAGAATGAGACTCTTCTTGCCAGAGCAGTTGATAATAGTGGTAAAGCTTTAAAATGCAAGCCATAAACAAGGTCAAACTGTAATTACAGACACAAAAGGCAGGATAATTTATTTTGTCTCCTTTACTAAACAATGGCAGAGTTCCAGTGCACAGTAATTTTCTCACTCATCATTTGAATGCAGGGAGAAAACAATACGGCAATATGGAGAAAAAAAAAACAATTAACATAAGGCAAGGTGTGGCACACCATAAACAGCTCTCCAGGCCACTGAGAGACCAGAGCGCACACACACACACACACACACACACACACACACACACAGAGCCTAATGTGCATGTGTTTTGACTATGGAAGGAAACCAGAGGACCCAGAAGAAACCCACACAAGCACAGGGAGAATATGCAAACTCCACACAGTAACGCCCTCCCCGTGCACAGGGCTTAAAACCAGGACCTTCTTGCTGTGAGGTGGAAATGCTAACACTATAGGAAGGAGTAAAATTGTAACTTTCCTACATGGAAAATGTAACTTTCCTACACCACTTTAAAAATGTTCTGGGATTTTGAGGAATCTTGAGGAAACTTGTTGGATTTGTGATGGACTTGAGGGAAATTGGTGGATTTGTGATGGTCTTGAGGTAACCTGATGGATTCATAATGATCTTGAAGGAACTTGGTGGAATCGTGATGGTCTTGGGGGAACTTGGTGAAGTTGTGCTGATCTCGAGGTATCTTGAAGAATTCGTGATTATCTTGAGGGAGCTTGGTGGAATTGGGATGATCTTCAGGGAATTTGGTGGATTTGTGATGATCTTGAGGAAACATGTTGGACTTGTGATGGACTTGAGGGAAACTGGTTGATTTGTGATGATCTTGAGGGAACTTGGTGGATTCGTGATGATCTTGAAGGAACTTGGAATTTTGATGATCTTGTGGGAACTTGGTGGAATCGTGATGGTCTTGATGGAACTTGGTGGAGTTGTGCTGATCTCGAGGTATCTTGAAGAATTCGTGATTATCTTGAGGGAGCTTGGTGGAATTGGGATGATCTTCAGGGAATTTGGTGGATTTGTGATGATCTTGAGGAAACATGTTGGACTTGTGATGGACTTGAGGGAAACTGGTTGATTTGTGATGATCTTGAGGGAACTTGGTGGATTCGTGATGATCTTGAAGGAACTTGGAATTTTGATGATCTTGTGGGAACTTGGTGGAATCGTGATGGTCTTGATGGAACTTGGTGGAGTTGTGATGGTCTTGAGGGAACTTGGTGAAGTTGTGCTGATCTCGACGTATCTTGAAGAATTTGTGATTATCTTGTGGGAACTTGGTGGAATCGTGATGGTCTTGATGTAACTTGGTGGAGTTGTGATGGTCTTGAGGGAACTTGCTGAAGCTGTGCTGATCTCGACGTATCTTGAAGAATTTGTGATTATCTTGAGGGAGCTTGGTGGAATCGTGATGATCTTCAGAGAATTTAGTGGATTTGTGATGAACTTGAGGGAACTTGGTGGCTTTGTATTGATCGTGCTGATTATGAAAAAATTTGGCCTGTGTTTTAAATCATTTTCAATTTAAATGTTTGTGTTTAACATATAAAAAAAACTTGTTACTTAATTTGAAAATAACTGACAGATTAATCAATTAACAAAATAAAAAAAAGATCAATATACTGCCACACTGCCAAGTCCACACACTACAACACTACAAGGGTCTTAGACAGTTTCTTTCTGGTTCCAAGAATCTAATTGTTGTTAATTGATTATCATGGCTTTTAGTGAAAACAATATTTTTTCAGCACTCTTTTGTCTTTAAAGCAGAAAGTAGGAACAACATCACAGTACAGTGCAAGTAATCTCCACCAGCTGTTCAAATGCTCTCATCATCCGCATATTTTGCATTGAGGTAACCCAAAAATAACAGAAAGCAATCAAGTTCTCTTACTTTAATATTGTGATACTTGGATTATGTTCCTAAGTACATTTTATCAGGCAATAAGCAATTGTATTACAGTACATTTTTTAAGTAAACCTCTCAACCCTGTCTAATACTACCTATGGTGTCAATAAAGGAAATCAAAATACCATTCAAATGTTCTGTTATAAAGATTGACGGTCAGAGATTGTACATATGATAGTGCACTTTAAATTGCAAATCACGTTCCCAATAAATCATTTATGTCCCGGAGAGATTGGAATCAGATTCCGGTTCCATATGTTAGATTAACCTGAACAGTCGCTGTGTGATGATTGATGTTCTGTGTTCTCAGGCACACTGCTAAATATTCTTATTATAGCGCATCAGTGAGATGCCGCCCAAATGCTCAGATTAGTAGATCAATAGCATTATAGTAACAGCTATATAAAATCCATCAGGGCTGATAAACCAAAAGTACCACCTGTTCCACCACTACGGAATCAGTTTGAAAAGGCTTCATGCATGAAAACACTCGATCAGCACCAAAATAAGCCTGAACTGGCACTGGCACTTCAGTAGGCCTTCGTAAACGTCAAAGACTCTCCTGTTCATTAGCGAGATCAAAAAGTAGAGTGTTGACAAGTGTCAGTGTTTTCTTTTAAGCTGGCAACCACATGAGGTGGATATGGACCAGCTCTATGCAAAACTATCCAATGCAAGAGGTGATCTAAGATGAAAGGTGGCCATGGAGACAGCGAATGAAAAGCCACCGTTTTTTCGAATGGACGTCTTTGATATGAAAATGCATCATTAAAGTTCAGAGGAATTTATTTTGCTGTATTTCAGCCACATGGAGCCTGGTTTTACTAAGCCAAGCTAAACAGATCCAGAAATTCTGGCATCTGTTGCAAGTCAGGGAGCTCACAGTGTGTGCAATCATCATCCACTTCTCGGATGTCCATTCATGCTCAGTGTGTACTTCTTAACCTCACTTCCATGCTTTTGTTTGAAAAGATTTATTTGTACATGGCCACAGACTCCAAGTCAGAGCAATGACCTTATATGGAGAAAGTATGCTCTCAGGAATAGACACATTCCAAAGGAAAAAACCTTTACCGAGGACTCCGATTGAGAGAATCTTGCACTGAGGACTTATTTCAAGGACTCCTGTTACTCTGACTGTCATCCCATACAGCAACACTGAAAAAGATGAGATATATTGTAAGTAACGCACAAGTCAAATCTCTCAGGAGAACTGATAAGCCTCTGTCTGGAAAAAAAAATAGCCTCTGAAATAGTTCACACTGTAGCTTCAGGCACTGCAACCTGACGCTGTGACACTAGCCAAGGATAAACTTCTGATATACGCCAACCCACGCACTTTCAAAAATAGTTTCAAAGATAGATAATGGCTGGAAAGGAAACAAATCATTGCAATGAGATAAAGTATCCTGGGAAAATCTGAATGCACACTGACATCTGTCATTACGCAAATACTATCTGGTTGACAAATGTGCACAGTGGATGTACATCCATGAACATTCAGCCCCAGTTTATAATACACTTCTGGTAAGTGTTCATTAAAGATCTGGAGAAATGTTCCCAATTGAATGCATGCATGACCTGATCCTCTCTTTATCTACCTGCAACATTATCTACATCAACCTCTTCCGCTTCAGTGCAATCACAGATATTTCGCTTCTTATTGATGCATCTATGCGGCTTGTAATAAAAAGGGTTCGCCTCAAAACTAACACATAGTACTGTTCGCTTTTCAGACAGTGCCGATACACAAAATTACCAGAAAGAGCAAAAACTTAAAAAAGAGCAGATCGCCCTCACCCACAGCTGAAAAGAATATTGCTTTCCACTATGTGCTGGAAGTAAATACCTATGTCAGGGAGGCACAGGGAGTTGTGAAAATGCTCTCTCATGCACAAAGGGAAAACGAGCAAGAGAGACAGGGAGAGAGAGACAGAGAGAGAGAGAGAGAGAGAGAGAGAGAGAGAGAGAGGAAGAGGGAGAGAGAGAGAGCATACAAAAATAAAAAGGGGGGAAAGGGAAGTAGAGGGATGAATGCAGGCAGAGGCTGAGTAATCCTGCTTCAGAAAAAAACCTCTCATACATCTTGCCTAAATTTCATTATTTATATGATGATGATGATGATGATGATGCACAGTGACATAGTGATTAGCATGTCTGCCTCACAGTAAGAAGGTCCTGGGTTTGAGTCCAGGGCTAGGATGCATTATTTTTGAAAAGCTATTTTTTTTTACGTTGGGGTAGAGAATTTCACATGTGAATTATTACCCACCAAATACTCCAGATTATGCCAAAAATTCCCAAAATTGAGTGAAATTTAAGTGTATTTACAATATTTCTTAGTGCTTTTAACGGAAGCTGCACAACTAGCCAGTGGCAGTCACCCACACTGACCACCCAACGTACCCATTCATACACATATGCAAACATTGCATTGCTACTTGGTGGATACATTTGATGAATTAATTACCAATAGTGGTGGTTTCTATTTGACAGGAACATCATAATTGCATGTCATTTGAGAACATGTCTGCAAGTGACACTAGTGATGTTCCTCAACCCTGTCAGAGTGGCTCTGTTACCACCCGCAAGTCTGCTCATGTGTTTGGACAGGGTCCTGCCTTTGGCTAACATGATGCCTCAATAACCCGGAGCTCGGCTGCCATCATGTCGTCAAGTACTCCGCTGTGCTATCTTTCATCTGAACAATGCAGCAAAGAGCAAACGGCCAGACAGAACCGGAACAATTACACATTAGCTCACTGCCAAAGTAGAGCTCCAAAAAACACTTGGCTTCTCTGAGAAAGCCAACATCCCAGAGGCTGCTGAACAAACTGCCTGTAATAAAATTCTCCAGTTTGTGGACACCGACAGCAAACATCTCCGCAATCAATGTTGTCTATGACTGTCCTGAGTGGGGGGGGTTAAACTGTCCCAAACATCAGCACTGCATGTTCAGAAGAACACTTCCAAAATGTCATCCAAGTCATGGAGCAGGACAGAAAATGTACTCCGAACATGAGGAAGCATAAACTATCATTGTGACACACAAGGCCTACTTTTTGTTTAAATAGTCAAATTTGGTGATTTTTTTTACTTTATGACTAATGTTTATAAAAAAAAAAAACTATACATGTTTCAAACGTGAATGAGTTATTGATTGTCATATTTAGAGCCAATTAGAGCATTTGTCTGGATAAATACACAATTTATAGTAAGAATCAAACTGATAAAAGTAAAACTATGTTGATTTTTAAATAAATAAATGATGGGTTAAAATCCCTGATGTCAATTAACTGATGCCAAGCCTGGTTTTACTGCACAAGACATCGAATTTGTAGTCCAAACTTATAATCAGGAAACTAAGGAATGTCATCTTCAACATCCTTGATTTTACAAAAAACACCCTGCCGTTAAAATGTTGTCAAATGTACAGGGGGTGGTGGGACCTCTAAACTTAAAATGCAAAAGTTTAAATTGCAAAATATTTTTGTTAGAGTATGTATGAAGACCCAGCGTAAAAAATTCAGACATACTAAGAGTGCATTCTCTAATAAAATCTTTTTGCCATACTAATTTGATGCACCCTATCCAGGGCCCAGCGTGGGCATTTCTGTGTGCAGTTTACATGTTCTTGGTACGCATGTTGCCTCCCTGCAATCCTAATTCAGGATTTGGGCCGTTTCATGGTCAGGGTTGTCGTTTTAAAATTATACAAGCACAAGTTTGACCGTCTCTTGTTTATTGTTGTATAGAGGAAGAGGATTCCCAGCTACGCTAGGGAAATCTTTTCTCAATTCTGATAAATAGTGATATCAGAGCAAAATATTGCTCAAATTTTGACCAAGTACAGAATTCATTTTTCTCCTCTGTAATAAAAATAGTAGCTTTTAGCTGATAAAATTCTGAATTGCCTCCTAATTACTAACATTTACTTTTGGAGGGGTATTTTCATACAATCTAGAAAGATGTTTTGCAGCTTGCAAGCTCTATTTATAATCTAAGTGGTTTTGTCAGGATAATTTGCCCATCAAAAATGTCTTCTCCGGAAAGTAGACATTATACAATGGAGAACAGAAATGCTTTTTTTCAGATATTAATTCCTTTTTCTAAAGAAGCATAGTACTGTATAGCTTGCTAAAAAATGTAATTGGGATTGGATGTGAAATACTTTCTGTACAGAGTTCCACACCAGCTTAATAAGCATGTCCGTCAAAAAGGGTCTTCTCCGGAAAACCACAATGATTGTCACTGATGCTGTTGTTACTGCAGCGAATAATATATACAACTAATGCTGCAGGAAACCTGCTCATATAATGTGTTCAGTGAGCTTTTATTCTTAATGCTGTGACTTCTTTACAATTCTAATACTCTACAAGCAGATGTAGTTACTCTAGAGACCCTGTTGTACCTGTCATACTTTCACCCAGTGCAAATTATACACCTTTAGACCTGGAGCTCTGATACTTCACACAACATATTCTAGTCTCATAAGGTGTTGACTGGTAACAAGAAACCACAAAAACTATGAGTTTTATTTTTGAACTATTGTGAACCCAAAAAGTACACCCTGACCGCGAAAAAGCCCATTAAGCGGTTTGGAAAATTAATGAATTAATTCATTATTATGATTGTTGTTGTAATTAGTAGTAGTAGTAGTAGTAGTAGTAGTAATTCCATTATTATCATTATTATTATTATTATTATTGTTGTTGTTGTTGTTGGTGTTGTTGTTTTTGTTGTTTCATTTCAACAAAAGCCTTTTAATATTCATCAACTCACCAAAAAATACCACTCTTCCCTTAATTAATTAGTGCCATTATGATCCACCCACTTCAAGAGAAAGTTAGGTAGGAGGACCTGATATCATTTTCTGAATAATGCTACACTGTCTCCAATGATCCATGATATTATTAGTTCTTTAAAGGTACATTTAGTCGTGCATAGCTGTTTCACAGCATGCATGAGGTGAAGCAACAAGTGGAAACATGAGGACATTTGTTGGTTTCTGCACTTAAATGGGTTGCACATTGTGTATGAAGACCAATTATGCAATCCTACCTTGCAGATCTATTAACCCTCTATGTGTTCATTCAGAGCAGGGGTCTGCACTATGGAGATCATCTGCAAATTGGGTAAAATATAACGTAGCAGATGTCAATGCCTGAAAGAAAGATCTGAAAATTATTCAGTGGTAGCGATATTAAGTCCAGCTGGACAAGAGTGGGCTGTGTGCATGCAGCCTGAACATACGAGCAAAAGATTCTGCTATGTAGCTGTCACAAATGTCCCAAGAGAAGAAAAAACACTGCATATGAGGAGGGAAGGGACCTTAGGTATGCCTATTGCCTAACACACACACACCAACACACACACACACACACACACACACCAAGTGAAAGTGATTCAAGGATTCTCCAAACTGAATGGTACCCAGGTACCTGTCTAACTCTAAAACTATTATAAAATTTTGACAGGATTTTTTTTTTCTTTCAGGTCCGGCTTCAATACACATTTTCATTATCAGAAATCTTGAGCTTTGTTTTAAAATTTATTGCCTGAACAAAATCAAAGTTGCACACTGTAATATTTGGCTGGACCTCCCTCAGCCTTGAAAACAGCACATCATTTCCATGGTATTGTTTTGACAAACGTAAGCAGGATCACATTTATTTCCATGAATTGTTGGGTTGGGTTTATTTTTCACCAACAGCTTACACCGATGATGGCAAAACTGAACCACTTCATAAAGTCTTCTCCAGCACATCTCACAGATTTTCAGCAGGGTTAAGGTCAGAAGTCTGAGGTGCCAGTTCATGTGCGAAAATGAGTCCTCATGCTCCCTGAACCACCCTTTCACTACTGAGCCCTAATTTCATATTTGTGCCATCGGGGAAGAAAAAGTTCATTGATGGTATAATCTGCTCGACCTGACCAACAAAACCAACAATGCCATGAAGATCAAGTGCTGTATTCAAGAATAAAGGTGGTTCAGTGGTTTTTGGCCAGGCAGTGTACATAAAAGCAGATTTAAATATTTATTAATTTTTCAACATATCGGGTCTGTTTATTTTAGTTAAGGTCCTCCAGCAAAAAGATACGCAGTGAGATTCCTCCAATTTCCACGTTCACGAGCCTGTTGGTGAGCTGTAAACAAACCAAAACCAACCATCTCAAGGTCTTTCTCCCGGGTTCACTGAAGGGTGCTCCTGGGTCTTCCAAATGCATGCTGTCCTCCAGGGTGTTGGGTCCAAACTCTCTTTGGAATTCTCAAAGGTTGCATCCGGAGCAAATGACCAAGATACTGTGTCCTCATTCTTGAGATGGTCTCATCTACTGGGCTGCAGTTGGTACATCGATAGACTTCCGATTCAGGTGAGTTATCTTCAAGATTTTCCAAAGAAATTTGGTTTGGAAAGCATTGAGTTTTGACATCACCTTTTGGTCCATCTTCCAAAGTTTCGCATCCATAAAGTGCGGTGGGACTAAAAGAGAACAATCTTGAGCTTGATGTTAATTGCTCACGCTTTCCACAGGCAGATCATTCACTGGAACATGGCAAACTCAGCCTGGACGATCATCCTAGATGTTATGCCTGAATAAATAAGGAGGTTTGGGGCACCGGGCTGGCAACCCGTCCTCCGTAAAACCTCTTACTGCTACTGAAACAGCGACATTAGATCAGAACTATTTTTTTTACTTTACATTTCACATTACTAAGCTATTTAAGTTTAGATAAAACTCACTTACTCACTCATTTGCCGAACCGTATAATCCTATAAGGGTCATGGGGAGGCTAGAGCCTATCTCAGCCAACACCGGGCAAAGGCGTGGTACTCCCTGAACAGTTTGAGGGACCATCAAAGGGCCAACACACACAACCATTTCCACTCACACTTAGGGGTAATTTGGAACAGCTAATCAGCCTAATGTGTGTCTCTAGACTGTTGGCGGAAACCATGCAAGCACAGTGAGAACATGTAAACTTGAACCCAGTACCTTCTTGCTGTGAGGTGGACATACCAACCACTACGCCACTGTGCCTGGATAAAATATAAGATGCAATAAATACAAAATTATAGAACGGCCTGTAGACTTACTGTCATTGGATGAGTTCTGACTGTCAAGAAGGGTCTGTCTTGGAAATGACAAGACACAACCACTGAATACATGACATCCACCTCAGTACACAACATACCCCCTGTGATACCACGTATTAACATCCAAAAGTACTACCAGACGATCGAAGGCAAAGCCGAATTCTAACCCAAATGCAAACCATAACCATAACCATACCCGGAGCTCTAATAAGGCTGTGCAAAACAGCAGCTTATTAAAGTGGGTGTGGCGTGAAGTAGGCATGTCATATAAGTACTGTGCATTCACAGTAAGTCCTACTTGGATTTTTTTTTTTAACCCTGTAGAACTGTATAATAAACATAATAAACTTGGATAACTCATTGCTGCAACCAAGAACAAACAAACAAACAAAAACCAATAAACCAAATCACACTTCTTTGGGATATGCTTCACAAACCTCGCACTGAGAACCAACACAAAAGTCGGAGCATCTAATAAAAGGATTTAGGGAGAATGGAGAGTATACAGAGAATGCACGCAAGTCTGGGAATGAAACTGGAGACCCGGTCTTCCGTGCCTCCTGTATTATTCCAGATAAATACATATTTACTACTGTGGGGGGTTGTTTAGAAAGTGTAAAAGATAGATAGGTAAGGGGGTGGGCAGGTTGGTAGATGTACTTTATTGAGACGGTGTAGGAAAGTCTTGATGCAGCAGAGACAGCGACAATTAAATAACAAAAAACAACAGGAAACAAACATGTGTAAAGAATTTAAGTATAAAAAATGAGTCTGAAACTATAAACAGTTGTGGACAGTGCTATTAATGCAACAGTGGCTGGATAGCTTCCCTTCAGTACACTCTGACTTGAACTTGAAGAACCTCTGATCACACCATATATATGTACGGAACATGTGAAAGGTTGATTTGGAGACCTACTCTGGGCTCTTGGGGTAGAAGGGCAAGGTGACTTGGCTGAGATCCTGGATGTCCAGGGCAGTTGGTTCAGCTGAGATGGCTTGCCGTTTGGTCCTGTGCTGCTCCTGCAGCTCGTTCTGTTTCTGCTGGACCTGCTGGGTGGCTGGTCTGATCACAGAGCGGTACTTATCCAGCTCAGTCTGCAGCTTCTGGATCAGCTCATCTTTCTGATCCAGCTCGAGCTCCAGCTCGTCGATCAGCGCGTCTCTCTGTCTCAGCTCCTCGATCTTCTCCTGTAAGGCGTACTGCAGGTCGCGCAGGGTCCCCATGTTCCCCCCCTGATGCTCTCTGAGCTTCCAGCTGCGGGTCAAAAACTCTCACAAGCCCGCATGCATGTGATCAAGGGCAAAAAGGCAGAAACTCACGAGCGCATATCAATCCCCTGCATGCATTGCAGTCGGAAACACACACGCACACGCACACACGCGCACAGATGAAAGTTGCTTTCGTTTTTCACGCACGTTGTCTCCCAGACCTGCTCGGAGTCGCGAGCGCTCCCGGAATGCCGAAACACTGCGCTCTTCTTTTTTTTTTTCCTCCTTCGTCTGGAGTAACGCGTTCAGCCAATCAGAACTCGGACGTGGACAGCACTGAGCCAATCACAGCGCTCGGATACTTGAGCCTGTCTGGAAAACCTGTTACACTCGCATGCTCAAGTTCAGCCTGCACTCTGCCACTGCTTTAAAGGAAATCCCGAACACAATAAAGAGGCTCAGGATGATGTTACTGAACACCTTTTTTTTCTTTTCTTTCTTTCTTTTTAATTACCTCAAACATTTCATACATGTGAAGGTAAAATTCTAATTGTAAAGTTGAACAGCGGTCCTACTTGGGTCGTGAGGAGGCTGGAGCCTATCTCAGCCAACACTATAATAAAGAAGGGGTACCCCCTGAACGGCTTGCCAAACCATCACAGGACCAACACCCACATACAACCATTCACATTCACAACGACACATAGGGGCAATTTGAGACAGCCAATGTGCATGTTTCTGGTTTGTAGGAGGAAACCCGTCTACCCAGAGGAAATCCACGCAAGCAGGGGGAGAACATGCGAACTCCACACAGAAACGTCCTGGCTGAGCCCGGGACTCGAACCCAGTACCTTCTTGCTGTGAGGGGGACATCACATGACAACCACTACGCCACCGTGCCGCCCCTGACTAGAAGCTATTATAAATAAATAACTTGGGAACGTTTGGGAGTTTGGAAGACATATTTCTGTGGTGTGTGGCCTTCTCTTGTGGAGTTCCATTAAGATGTCATTTTCCTATAGTATAAATCATATCTTTAAACCTTCAGTTACTGCATATGTTAAAATATCTTGGCCTGAGTACCATTCGATAGGCTAATCCTTTCATAACAAACCTACAAAGTATGCTTCTAAATTGTTCATTCATTCATTCATTCATTCATTCATTCATTCATTTGCTGAACCGTTCTATTCCTTCTAGGGTTGCCGGGAGGCTGAAGCTTATCTCAGCCGACTCTTGGTGAAGGTGGGGTGCACCGTTAATAGCTTGCCTTCAATCACAGGGCCAACACACATGACCATTCACACTCACGCTCACACCTAGGGTCATTTTGGAACAGGCAGTTAGACTGATGTGCATGTGGGAAAAAAACAGGAGTACCTGCAGGAAACCCACACAAGCACAGCTCTCACTGAGCTCAGGACTTAAACCGAATGTGCTAAACAAGATGCCACTGTGCCACCCTTGTCTAAATTATACTCTCCCAATAAGGTGTATGCAAGGTACCTGAATAGTCCCTTTATTTGGATGATGAATGATGGTGATCATTAAGACGAATAAAAACCTTTCACTGGACAATTAATAAGCAAAACGGATACTTATATTAATAAAGGCTATATTATAATTATATTTACCCAGTTTCGCAGTGGATACGGTCGCCATGTCACAGTTCCATTGTACTGGATTTGATCCTTAGGATGCGTTATTGTCTGTGTGGCTTTTCTCTGCGTCCTCTTCTCGTTTCCTTGGGGGTTTTCTTTGCATTCTTTTTTTTACTCCTAGGAGCATGCTTGTAGGTATGTTGGCTAATTTGTCCTTAAATGTGAGAGTGTGAATGTGTATGCATGATGGAGTCCTCTGATGGACAGTTCCTGGGAAAGACTTCAGAGGCCTAGCACCCCTCATGACAATAACACAGTATTTAGCCTCACAATGCCCTTCAACTGTTTATTATTGATTTTCATATTCCAGTTTAAGATTGTAGGGAAGAAGCCATTCAGAGAATCATGTGATCTGGGCGTTGCAGGAATATCATACTGATTTGGTTTGATCTTAACTCTTCATTCGTGGATTCTGTAGTCTGTCAGAAGACCTACGGCTGTATAACCTCATCTTATTGCCTGTTCTTTAGCAATCCTATTAAATTTACTACTGGTATGGGAAAGCTGTAGGGACTATTTGATTCCCTATAGTATTTTACCCTGTTGGTGCATGAAACTCTCATTAAAGCTTATCAATACAGTTAAAGATCACACGTGTCATAAGATGATCTATGTGGAGCTTCGTCGAACATTTGAAATGAAGACCATATGTCATTGCATATGTTCCAGCTTTACCCACCCAGCCTTGGGTGAAATATTCTGCTTTACAAACATTACCCTAAACAGATGGAGTTTTAATGATCGCCAGCAACACACACACACACACACACACACACACACACACACACACACACACACACACACACACACACACACACACACAAAGAGAAGATGTCCAATAAAGCATCTGTGCAAGAACCAGTAAAAACACCAGGTCCCTTTCATGTGAGAGTAAACAAGCCATGTCAATCTGCATCACTACACACAATAAACAACAACTACATATCGTACTGTGCCGTACTGAACATTAGAACAGTGTGCCGGGTTGTGTTATCGTGTTGTTCTGTCACTGTTAGTGCCTATAGTTTGCACGCTCAACCCAAACCCTATACTGCTTCAATATGCTCATTGATTTCCGCAAGTAGGTGGAATAGCTGCTCTAAATGGCCCCCAGGTGTGTATCTGTGCATGATACCTTGATGGATTGAAGTGTCTAATGGTTATGCCATTAATTTTCTCTGTCAGACCTTATAGAAGTGGTTTCAACAAAAAAGCAAAGGCACAGTCTTGTTAAAAGTAGTACATTACCATATCCAGTAGACCACATCCCATCAAAACATAAAGTTTGAAAAAAGGAACAAATGCTCCCTCTTGGGGTATAAAGAGAGAACAGCAGCCTTACTGGATTAAACCAACTCTCCAGGTCCACCAAAACACCACTGGGGCCTGTAAATATCCCCATATTTTCCCTTCAATAAATAGCTCACAACAGCTCTGAACAAAATCAGGCAAACTGGATAATGCAACATCTGTGCAAACCTACCATGATTGATGTGGCAATAATGTGAAGTGTCTATTATACCAATTTTGTGCATGCTGGATAGCATAATGAATTGTATTAACAATGTTTCATTTTCTTTCCTAGCATTCAGACTGCTTATTTTATCTCATTTGAATCTGTCCCATTCATTACACTGAATTAAAGTCCCAATCAGGGTGCCATGGTGTTCTCAGCGAAGACGCACACAGAGTCTGAGAAGCACATCAAAGTGTCACGACAAGATGCGATGAAAATGCAACAAGAGCCAGCGTGACAAACCCAGAAGCCTTTTATCTGACCCAGCAAGTTAACACAGTGTCCATGTATGAGTGGTTTTCAAGGAGCTCGTTGATTATATAGGGAGTGCTAAATTCATAGCATGGACCACTTGTGGAAGGCAAACTCTCCTTAAATGTGAATATGTCCTTTTTGCCTCAGTGCCAAGGCTGTTTGCTTTTTATATAAAATTACAGTTTATATAAAAGAAAAATTAGGGCAGTGGTGGCCTGGTGGTAGGGTGTTGGATTACGGATCCCAAGGTTGGGGGTTTAAGCCCCACTATCAACGGGTTCTTACTGCTGTCCCCCCAGTGCAGCTAACTTGGTTATCAAAGGCTGGCCATGTCTCTCACTGTCTGTGGTGAGAGGCATGTAAAAGAACCATTGCTGAGTTTCGTCAAGAGTAGCTGCATAGCCGTCAGCATGTTGATGGCCTGGCGAGCTGTCCGAGGTGTACTCTGCCCTCGCCCAGAGTCGGCTGAGATGGGCGCCAGCCTCCCCGCAACCCTATTTAGGATTAAGCGGTTCAAAAAATTACATGACATAAAATAATTATTTAAGTTTTAGAAAGATCCATTTACCAAGGAGGTTACGTTTACATCAGCATGGGTGCCTCTCTATCTTTTACCAATGTCCTGTCCCCAGTTTTTGACAGATCAATCTGAATTTTTAAGGATGGGTAGGTGATTAGCCAAGGATGTTCCCAAAAGATTTTGGTCAGAATCCACGCACTGATGACATAAAAAATATATATATTAATTTTTTTTTTAAATCTCAAATCCCAAAAATCTATTTTACAATTGAAAATAATTTTTTTAAATCATATCTCTGTCAATTTAATCAAAATTTGCTTATATATTCAGAATCAGAAGCTTTTATGTTAGGCCTAGTTCCATATGGAAAATGTACTGTACTAATTGACAAATAAATAAATAAATAAATAAATAAATAACGACTATAACGACTATAATGACTGCCCTCCAATGCAGATGATTGTTCCTTGTTGTCTAGATCTCAGTTCTGTAATTGAAATAATAGACTATGATATCGTCGTGGGCATATAAGGTATGCTTTAAACTGCTTGAGATCTCAACTTACTGACAGAAATATCACAGTCACTACTGGAAATGTGCATCTGTTTCCTCTCTGCTGTTTTATGGTGTACTGCAGGGCTCAGTTCAGAGGCCACTGTTACTCTGCTGCTATATCTGCTGCCCTTGGGACAAAATACTGGCAGATTTAATGTTCCATCTCCTTGACTAACAGGTGATAATTAACTTTCTTATTTTTCTTTTAAACCAAAGGAGGCTTATAGGTAATCCAGGCTCCAAGAATGACTTAATGCTGTCAGGGACTGGATAAAGGAAAATTGCTTTCCGCTTAAAGCCGATAAGATGGAAGCTCAAATGGCGTCAGATAATGCTGTGCCCATAATTAAACAACATACTGGGCCTTTTTTCCGCTGGCACTCATTTCAAACTGAGTATTATAGAGGTAATATTTGTTTGATCAGTCCTTGTCATTTGACACACATGTTAAGCACCTGATCAGATCTTGACCTAAGAAATGTTAATTAGCTAAGACCTGTATCAGTTAAGATGGGCCTCTGTAATCCATATGCACCAGGTCTGCACTTTATGTGTTTATTGTGGCTTTTCTTTTTTAGGCTTTTCTTTTTTTCCTCAGTTTAGTCAACCCTTTTTTTTATTATGCTGTATATTGGCATTTATAAAGCACTTTATAATATATAAAATAGATTTTATTTCACTTATGAATAGTTTTATATTTAATTTATTACATTTTATTTATCTCAGTCCATTAAACTTTATTTTGGAAGCCAGGTGATGCTTACATGTTGGAACCTTGGGTGAGCCTTATCTTATAGCTCCGTTAGACTTGCTGTAATTTAGTAACATCTAGTGGTGAAAATATTAAATTGCATGAACTGATGAGCTTGTATCAGTACCTATGACAGTAGACTTGAAATCTACAATCAAAGCTATTCTTTATAGGTTGCTCCAGTGCATTACAGTACTAAATAATTGTTTTATTAGAGGCAGAAGCACATGGAAGGTTATAATTCAGAAGTCTATAGACCAAACGCTTGAACACAGAACTAGTATTAACCATTAAAAATATGAAGTGTGCATGAAGGGACTCATTAAAGTGCTAAAGATTTTGACTTGTTTTTTCGGTTTAGAGTTAATCTGCATTATTCAACTAAAAATCATTTAAATTTTCATTAACACCACATAATAAACCCTCTCAATTCAAGGATTTGAGTGTTTTAAGGTAATATAAGTGAAAATACTATAACATCTAGTGTTCACAAAACTCTAAATGTATGTTGCATCATTTGATAAAGACTTTCATCAAATAGAATCCAGGCTGCATTTAAGGCCGGGATAAAAGCTAACAAATTACATGTCTGTATATGGCAGGAAGTTCATCTGACATTAAATATGCAACAGCAAGCATTAAATATTCAGCAAGGTTAGGATCCAGGAGGTAAGCTGTGCATGAGTAGGGAGGGAGGGAGAAGTGCACAAAGACTGCTTTCATATCTAAAAGAGCATCCATCTGTAATGTGTGGCCAGTAGCATGGGGCACTGAAAGAGATGTGTTGATATTTTGCTAAAAATGGAGAAGGACGTGCGTCTATAGGAAAAATATGAGACGGAGCAAACTTTATGTAAACACAGAAACCAAATTTCCAACTAAACACTATAGAATGTTGAAAGAATGTTAAACTTTATTCAGCAGTAGAACTGTTACTTACTATGTGTATAACACTCTCTCTCGCTCTCTCTCCCTCTCTCTCTCTCTCTCTCTCTCTCTCTCTCTATATATATATATATATATATATATATAAAATAGTAATATTAATTATTAATATTACTGTTCTTATTTATATAGCACAATAGACCTCAGAGATGCTCCAGGCCATCAGTGATGTTTTATTGTTATACACAACAAAGGTTAAAATTATATATAAAGAACATTTATACCTAGGGGCAATCGGGGATATCCAATAAGCCTAATGTGCATATCTTTGGATAGTGGAAGAAAACCCACACAAACATGGGCACATGGATTAAACCCAGGGCCTTCTTACTGTGAGGTGGAAGTGTTAACCACGTCGCCACTGTACAGAACCACTTTGTGTATAGAACACTTATCTCAAACTCTAAGAAACTGAGGGTGACGTTTACTAATTTAAACCGACTATATTACGTACTAATGCATTCTGGGTCTGAATTACTCACTCATCTCACTCATTTGCCATACCACTTTGTCCTATTAGTGTTGCGGGGTGGCTGGAGCCTATCTCAGCTGACTCTGGGTGAAGGCGGGGTACAACTTGAATAGCTTTCCAGACCATTGCAGGGCCTACACACACAATCATTCTCACCCACACTCACAATCACACCTAGGGAAAATTTGGAACAGCCAGTTAGACTATTGGAAATGTCTTTGGACTGTTGGAGGAAACTGGAGTACCCAGAAAAAACCTATGATACCACAGGGGAGAACGTGCATACTCCATATAAAAAATGTCCTTGTCAAGCCTAGGACTCGAACCCAGGACCTTATTGCTGTGAGGCAGATGTGCTGGGTCAGAATTAATAGAATTAAAATGAAAGTCTGATAAAATAAAATGAATAACTAAACAAACTAACTAAATAAATAGACAATAGTAAAGTCAAGTCATCTAGTTCTATGCTCTATTATGGGGCAATATTTATGACTGACCTCAGGAAGGCACATAAATTGTATTTATTGACACCAAGAAATCTCTGCATTTACTGACAGGAGAGTTTGCACTGAAGTAACTTACAGTAAACCCTAGTGACAGTAAAGTACTGCAATACCTATGTTTATAGATAGTAAATTATATATATATATATATATATATATATATATATATATATATATATATATATATATATATATATGTGTGTGTGTG
>JAOUQZ010000051.1:20434915-20445777 GCA_028564935.1 Neosilurus hyrtlii
TATATATATATGTGCGTGTGTGTGTGTGTGTGTGTGTGTGTGTGTACACAGTAGGATAAATACTGTACTAATACAATACTAAAAGAAATACTGAAGTGTCTGTAGTGCAGAGGTAATAGTGTGTACATGTACAGTGTATACAATGAGTGTGCAAAATGTCTGGTATTTTAGCAGTTCAGTAGCCTGACGGCTTGTGGGTTGAAACTGTCCCTGAATCTGCTAGTGCGAGTCCAGATGCTCCTGTACTGTCTGCCCGACGGCAGGAGTGTGAAGAGTGTGTGGCTGGTGTGGGTGGGATCAGAGATGCTCTGCTGGGCCTTCCTTCTACAGGGCTGTGTGTAGAGGTCCTGGATGGCTGACAGCTCAGTCCTGATGATGCATTGTGCTGATTTGTACTCCATTGTGTACATTTTGTATTTTTGTCTAATTTTTGTATCATTTTTGCATATATCTGTATTTTTTGTTTCTTTTCTGTAGATATCACTATTTTTGTTGTGTGGAGCACCCACACTTTCGTTGTACTTTGCTTTACTGTACAATCACAGTAAAGCATACACTATTCTAAATCAAGCACCACAACTTGGTAAAATGACTTATTGCATTTTCAGTTGGCAGTTGGCCAACATTCATTGTTATTTGACATGCATAAATATAGTTTTAAAACACCTACATTTATATGTCATTTGTAAAATACAATAACATTCATTCTAACCCTACACTACACTGTTAAACAGAAAAACACGAGTTTACATCAGATGGTGTTGTGAGCCTGGCAAAAATAATAATAATGATTTCCATCTATACTCCAAAGACATGCACATTATTTCACACACAAATTTCAGTTATGATGAATATAAATTGGACCAATGTGTATTTTGGCTTGAGTATTCCTTAATTTGGCAGCATGATGGCATAGAGGTTAGTGTCTTCCTTACAGCAAGAAGGTCCTAGGTTTGAGTCCCAGCCTCAGGCATTTCTTTGTGGCGTCTTCATGTTCTCCCTGTGCTTGTGTGGGTTTCCTAAAGGTACACCAGTGTCCTCCCACAGGCTAGACACATAACATAAGGCTAATTGGTAATTCCAAATTGCCACTAGGTGAAAATGTGAGTGTAAATTTTGTGTGTATGTGTGTGTGTGTTGGCCCTGTGACATCCTGGCAAGCTGTTCAGGCTGTTTTCGTCTAGAGTCAACTGAGATAGGTTCCAGCTTCAATGTGACCCTAGGATAAACCGGGTTGGGAAATGAGATAAGATGATGAGAGAGTATTCCATAATTCAAAACCAAAATAACTGCTCTGCATGTGCTTGTCTCCTAAGAGAGTAGGAGAAATGGAGCAGGGCTAACCAAGAGCAGAGAACACGGTTACAATATGGATAATTTCACCCCAACCTCATCTGGATAAACTGGGGCTCACAGACGAGCAGTTTAACCAGGGATTCAGGTGTGCAAACACCTAGATGAGTAGCCAAAGTACCAGTGCACATTCTTTACCCATCAATTCTGAATAATTACTGAATCTTCACACATCAGACATATCTTAAGGGCAGCACATGTTTGTTTCCTAGGCTGCATTTACATTACTGGCCTTGGAAGTCACAAACAGGTAGCAATGACATCACCCCAAGCACTATCTTTATTATCAAAATCACGGTCTGGTTTATTGTTTGATTTTATTGATGCTCACAAGCATAAATGGGAAAGACAAGGAAACCATGTTTTCTAGCTGCCAAAATGCACACAGGTGTGACCCAGTCTACTTTTATTCATTCATTCATTCATTCATTTTCTAAGCTGCTTAAGCGTAATTAGTAATTATAATCGTTGCGGGAAGGCTGGCGCCTATTTCAGCCGACTCTGGGCAAAGGCAGGGTACACCCTGAACGGCTCACCAGGCCATTGCAGGGCCCACGCACATACAAACATTCACACTCACTCCCACACCTAGGGTCAATTTGAAACCGCCAATCTTCCTACTGTTCATGTTTTTGGACTGTGGGAGGAAACCGGAGTACCCAGAGGAAACACAGTATCGCCCGAGCCCGGGAATCAAACCTAGGCCTTTTTGCTGTGAGGCAGAAAAGTTAACCACTGCGCCACCGTGCCGCCACCAGTTTACTGATATTTCAACTAAATTATACCTTCATCCATAAGTCTGCCTGCATGTAGAACTTATGTCTGGTGGGTGGGATCAGAGCACATAAGGGAGAATACTGACCTGAAATGTGTCTAACTTAACCTGAACAAAAAAAATATATAAAAAAATGGACTGAGTCGGCTGTAGTAGTCAGTACAGCCAATCAGTAGGCTGATCCAAATTGCCCCTAGGTGTGAGTGTAAATGGTTGTATGTTTGTTGGCTCTACATTGGCCTGGCGAGCTGTTCAGGGTGTACCCCGCCTTCGCCCAGAGATGGCTGAGATGGGTGCCAGACCAAAATTAAGATTAAGTTGTTTAGAGAATAAATGAATGAATAAACTAATTGTAAATTTCCTAGTAGCCAGCTTTTTTAACTATGTATTTGTATTTCTGCTTATTTTGTTTCACCTTGAATGCTGATGTTTTATATGAGTGGTTACAATGAGGACCTAAACACTGACTAAAGTTAATCTTTACAAACCCAGTGGTATGGTGAACTCTTCAACCCCATTTCTCCTTGTGACCTGTGAAAAATATATCAGTGTAAAACTTGCTTTCATAACACTGTGGGTCGGAGTTACTTTGTTCATGTTTGGTGCTCCGTTAATGGAGACTTGACCTTGTTTTTTTATATAAATAGTAGACGGCTACATGCTTACAAGCAGGTAGGTCACATTGACTCCAGTTCACAAAATTGGAATGTGGCTTGCCTCTCACATCCCATGTATGTGTGTGTTCTCTGGGGAGTGAGCTCAGCTTTCATTGGCAGTCTGGCAGACATTAGTCACCGGCCTTCCTGTAATGCATACAGTTTCTCTTGTCGGAACTGTGGAGCGCCTCTAATGTGAAGACAGGATGCTGCAAATCGATAATGTTCATCTCCATCTGACCATCTAGATAGAGGGGGAGGAGGAGGGAGTGGGGGCATTAGCTGCTTGGATGCTGCTGAAAGGCTGTGTGTGTGTGTGTGTAAATGGAGATTTACATCTATGGATAAACAGTATGAATGGACACACATTAGCTTACATAGACATAGAGCTACAGTACATAGAAAAAAATGAGATATGCTTAATGGGAGATGCTTGTGAAATAAAAGAAGTCCCATTTTGGAAGTTGTTTCTATTTAATCAACATTGGTAAAATTCCTAGTTATAGATATATTTTTTATTTATATTAATACATCAGTAATAATTTAGTAAAATATATCATATTTTTTATTATTTGAGAAAATGTTTTGATTTTAGATTGGTATTATGTTAGTATAAGGAATATATTATTATATTTAGTATCCAGTATTAATAGTGGTTCTTCACTGTATCTACAGCGTTTGATTATTTTCAGCCCTTCAAGCACACTCAAATGATGAGGAGGTATTTATTTATCATGCTACGCTCTCATTCTCTTTTATTCTCCCTCCAGTATAACATATTATGTCTGCATTTACTGCAATTATCAGGGGATCAGTTTCATAGTTTCAACACCTCTGGTCTGCCTGCACCACATACAAGATTTTACACATGTGCCTGACTGTTGCTGTTGTCCCCAGAGTCTCCCCGGCCAACTAGTAGAGCCAAAAAGCTGCTGACAGCCTGCACATGGGACAACACTGCACCGTCTGCTTTCGAATGAATCCATGTGGTGTTCCAGCTACTTGAATCCAACAGCTTTAATATGCACATTCTTGCCTGACAGTAAAGGAACTATGTTAGATAAATGGGGTGTGTAGAAACACAACATAAAACAACTCATCAAACCTGTCCACGGTGAATTATTTTTGTGTAAACTTTGTGTCCTAATAAATATTTGTCTCTCTGTCTGGTCAGCCATCTCTTAAATAAAAAGTTCAAGGCACTTGTATCTTGGTCTATTCTAGAGTGGATTAAGAAAGTGTCAGCACAAATAACTTGCTGTCTGTTATTTTAGAGGATTTCATGCACTATTTGTTTTTCTAATCCTCTGGAAAGATTTTGGATTTTAAGAATTGAACCAATATTTTTCAGAGAAATGTTAGTCAGTTCAAAATAAAAAAGATTTAAGACATGTACAGAATTTAGATTGTTCAATATTTACAACACAATACTGTGAATGATAGTCTGTGAAAGGTAAGGTCAAGAGCCATTGTTTGGTGTGTATGACATTCGAGCTCTCAGGCAGCATTGCCTAATAAACTGTTATGGTACTGTGACAAATATAGCTACACAGGTACAGGAGAACTTCAGAAAAAAATTGTCATTTAACACAGTCCACCAATGCATCTAGAAATGCAACTATACAGAAATGAAATTATACTATGCATTGTGATAATATTCATGTTCTATGCAGAAAGGCCAAAGAGTTCTTTGGGCATGAACTCATCCCAGATGGACTAAAAGAGAGTGGAACTGTGTGCTGTAGTCAGACGAGTCAGTATTTCAGTTTGTTTTAAGGGAGAAAAAAATCAGCAAATGTGTACAACCAGGATCTGTGGTATTGTGCAGGTGCATCGGTGCTCACAACATGGCTCAGTTTTATGAAGCTCTGCAAAATATGCAAGCATATATATTGGGATTTTAGGGAGACATATGCTGTCGCCATGGCAATCTCCCTTCCCAGAAAGTCAATGCTTTTCCAGTAGGACAATAACAGGCCTCATTCTGGCACATCGTTAAGAGAAGAGTCCATGTATTACTGACCAACGGAAGTCTTGAATGAAGCAAGAATGATTAAAATTTCTGAGTACACTGTAAACAATTAATATCCTCAGTTTCCTGATATAAAGAATGTAATTGAAAGACTTACACAAATCTAAACATGCCTCTGTGCTAAATTTTGTCATGTATGTTGCAGGCATCAAATTATAGCTATCAAAATACAATTAAGACAGTCAATAAAGACCACATTGTACTTGATACATTTTTTAAGTCGCATAATTCTAATTCGGGTCGTTGGGTGAGGGTAGGGTACACCCTGGACAGCTTGCAGGCCATCGCAGGGCCAACACTCACACAACCATTCACTCTCACACCTAGAGACAACAGCCAGTCAGCCTACTGTGCATGTTTTTGGACTGTGGGAGGAAACCAGAGTACCAGGAGAAAACATACACAAGTTCGAGGAGAACATGCAAACTCCACACAGAAACCCCTGAGCTGGGAATCAAACCCAGTCCTTCTTGCTGTGAGGCAGATGTGCTAAACACCACTACACCACTGTGACGCCCACATTGTACTTATGTTAATTAAATAAAGGTGTCAATTTACATATGTATGTACAAAGATATTTTTTTATTGAATTTTGGAACAAAAACCCAACTTTTATGGGAACGAGGTAAGTATATCAAATCTTCTGTATACTAACATACTCAAAGATACAATAATTAAAACAATTAAACTAACAAACTGTCTTTTGGTACATACTGCCAGAAGGCAGAGGTAATCTGAGCATGAGGCATGAGTGAGCTGTAGGAAAAAAATGTGAAGTGCAACCCCCCTCCCCCCTTTTTATTTGTTAAATTTAACAAATGTTACAATTAACCACACTTTACATATTGACATTATATTTAAATAAATAAATTTCACGGTGATGCCACATTAGCATTTTCATTTCATAGTTCTCTGGGTTTCTTCCCCAAAAGCTACTTGAAATTTACCCTGGGGGTGAATGTGCGTGTCCATGATGCCCAGTGATGTACTGATGTCCCAAGATGTAGTTGTGCCCAGTGTTCATGGGATGAATTCTGAATCGAGCATTTCACTGGCCAGAAGCACTAACCAATACAGAAGAAATATAGAAATAATCAAATTGGCTCCTTTCCAAATTTCTAAGCAATTCGCTTGAAGTAGCTAACCTGCAATAATCTAAGAGCCTGATAACTTTATTTCTTTAGCATCATTCATTATGTCTCGTGTTTCTTGGCAGGAAACTGAACTGCTTGGCTGTTCATCCTAAGTCTGTCTTCTTAAGCTGTGGTTCTTTTATTTATTTATTTATTTGTTTGTTTGTTTGTTTGTTTGTTTTGCAATAGTAGATATATTTTACCAAAAAAAAGCACCTGTGGTTAGTTATCTTAATGCTAGTGATACATTCACCCAACAGATCAACAGATCAAATATGATATAGTTTTAATTCATGGATGTTCTGGAATGTCCATGAATAACAACTAATATAGCTGTTATCATTTATGTTTCAGTTCTCAGGTTCAGAATACTAAAGACTCACGGTCACAGTTCACGGACAGTTCACTCTCTTTGCTTACTTTTCCAGTCAAGTTTAAGTTTATGTCAGATGAAGCCCTTTTCAGTTGCCTTTTATTTCAGATGTTTCACTCTGAAATACATATGATAGTTTAAAGATTCACTGAATAGTCTTCATATACTGACACACACCTTCTTGCCTCTCTCTCTCTCTCTCTCTCTCTCTCTCTCTCTTTCTCTCTCTCTTTCCCTCTCTCTCTCTGGTTCCCGGCATCTCGTCTGTCTGCACACAAAAGAACATAATGTAAAGTGTAATGCAAACATAATATACAGCAGAGTGCAGTGAAGATTATACACCACCACTTATAAGAGGGCTCCTAATAAAAAGACGTTAAAAAATTACTTATCTATAATTTTTTATTCTATAATTTTGAGTGAAAAAAAAAATTATTACACTTATACAACTTAATAAAAAAATAAAGATAAATCAAAAACCAAGTACTATTCAAGTATTTATTTCATGTAATATTGTCATATTGATGAGAATTAGTAAACACACAACAATATATATTAAAAACAAAAATAACCGTCTCTTTTGTGAGAAAAAAAGTCAGTATTTAACCTTTTAGGCATGGTGTTCACATGATTTTTAATTTCTTCACTCGCTAAACTATTCTGTATGGTTTGAAGTTCATTTAAGCTATGCAAAAGTCCAAAAAAAGTGTGACTAACATTATAGAGAAGTAATTTTTTACTCCTTTTTTTAGGAACCCTTCAGACAAAAGTGGTGGTGTATAATCTTCACTGCACTCTACTGTAGGTGCTACATAGTAACTACACACAGGTGAAACTCATCAGTATGTTACCTAGTGTTTTTACCTGACTCTTCTCAGCCCTCGATCTTCGATCACACCCTCACTGCCACAATGTTATAGGAGAACCAGTCTCTATTGTTCTCTCTCTTAAAATGAATGTAATGTTTAAAAATTCTTATCGTGGTACCAAGAGGCCACAAAGACTTTTTGTCTTTTGATGACAAATTAAAGTTGCAAATTTACTTCTGACATTTACAAAACGCTGACACTGGAGACTCATTCCAAAGGTGGTAAATAAATGTCTTATAAGAGAAGACTGTGAAATGTAAGCAATGCTTACATGTTTTTTTAAAGCTGTTTATACAGAGTGTTAATCTTAAAACTCACTGTGTAGTCAACATTCTTCCTTTTTATATAGCTGAGAAAAGCAGAAGAAACTATTGTCAGGGCTGCTCTTATGTACAGTATAACTTACAGTGAGGCAATTATTATTGTGAAATGAACCCAGACAAGACAATCAGTATCCTGATGTGAAGAGGAGAGTGCTTGCATCCTGCAGGGATGTATTCTGAGATAATGACTGACTTACTGTACATTATCAGACATATTTCATAGTTGTTTACAAGGTATTGATTTGAAAAGTATTGAATAAATTAAAAATGACTTTATTGCTTAACTTCAATGGCATGTTTTACTTAGAAACAGTCTGTTGTTATTGTAAAAAAAACAAAAAACAGACCAATGAATACTGAAATTGACCAATCAGAATGCACAATGTAATAAAGAAAATTACTCGACACCTTTGGAAATGTCAGAATTATCAAATCTGCATTTTACTGATTCTCACAGCAAACTGTCCGAAGTGTGCTCTGCCCTCGCCCAGAGTCTGCTGAAATGGGCATCAGCCTGCCCGTGACCCTCATTAGGATTAAGCAGTTCAGAAAATGAATGAATAAATAAAAATTCTAACAAACATTACACTATATGTATTTATTTAAAATGAATTATTCTTTCTAAGTAATAATTTGAATGTGACAGTTGTTTGTGCTTGTGTTAGTCCTACAATAGATTTGGCGATCTTTTGCAGGTGTACCTTGCCTTTCGCCAGGCATTAACTGTGATTGGCTTCAGCTTCGCTATGACCCTGATACTTAAGTGGTATAAATAAAGGATGACTGAATGGACTGATAGATGGATGGACACTTTCATTTTATTTGTTTAATCATTTTTTTTACATCTTTATAGAAGTGGCATAGGCGACCTATCATAAATGAAAGGAATTTTTAAAATATTTTTAAAGTGCATTAAAATATGTGTTGTTTTTTTTAAATATAAGAAATTATGTATATGTAAAAATTCAAAATTGAACAGAAGACTCTTATCATGGCCTCATTTGGCCCTTATAACATCTGACATTCTTTATGGCATTGTTGATACATGTTTTCCCACAGACTTTATAAGCACTGTTATTATGTCAAATCCATCATATCAATTCTTCCAGGTTCCTGTTTCTTGTTCCGATAAACTCTACATATTTTAGATAAATGCTTGGGGTCATTGTGTTTCTGGTATAAGAAGCAACAACCAAAAACAATGGTCATTTCTCACAGTAAATTAACCACAGAAGCCAAAAACATGGCAACGGAACGGAAGTATATAATATTACAGTAATGTAAGAATCAGTGCGCGGGTTATGTTCAAAAAAGCTCAGATGTGGGTCAGATTTCTGTTTTTTTTTTTTTTATGTGGATGGCAATCATTTCTGTCATTCACTTTTGATTTAAAAGTGAGACTAAGAACAAAATCCTGATGGGTCTTCTACAGTATGATTTACTCTCATTATATTAAGTGTAAATGTTGTTCTTTTATGACTCTTTAACATGCAGAAAATGCAAACACAGTATTACCATAGTGATGTATCTTAAGTCTTGCCTGTAGCTGAATCTACAAAGCAAGGAGCCTTTATAATTAAGTACAACACCAATCATTCATATGGATGAGTAGAGCAACACTTCATCCTCCTTGTTCTGGTTGTTGGTATTTACAGCCAAATATTATGCAAAATTATTTAAAACTGCTTTCCTCAGCAGGGGCAGCACTAGTTATGCTTAAAAAGGCAAGGAAAGGAAAAAGATTAGGGATGAAAAGAAAAATGGTTTCATCATGAAGCCTGGTCAAATCAGTAAACTCAAAGTATTCTCGAATGTTCACAGCTGCAGCAGTGGTTTGCCTTCACAACCCAACATAAGACAGACAAAATCAATGTTTTTAATTTGATCTTTTCTCACAGGTAAAAATTTTTATTAACTGTTAGTGTTCTGTGTAAACACCAAAAGGTCTGTGGTACCAAAAGGTCACAAAGACTTTTTTTCTTTTAATGACAAATTAAAGATGCAAATTTACTTCTGACATTTACAAAACACTGACACTGGAGACTCATTCCAAAGGTGGCAAATAAATGTCTTATAAGAGAAGACTGTGAAATGTAAGAAACGCTTACATGTTTTTTCACTTCAAACTGTTATATATATACATACATACACATATATAATGCCTGTGATGGCCTGGTGAGCTGTCCAGGGCGTACTCTGCCCTCGCCCAGAGTCAGCTGAGATGGGTGCCAGCCTCCTTGTGACCCTCATTAGAATTAAGCGGTTCAGAAAATGAATAAATGAATAAATATATATAATCTTTTCGTTAAAATAAATTAATTTTAAAAAATGCAATAAACATAAGCCTCTGTTGTCTGTTCTTTTGCATTATTTGTATTTTCATTTGAAATTGTGTGTTCCATCTATGTACTAAGTCGCTCTTTCCAAGGCACTTTGGGGGAAAATGAATGGTAGAATTAGAAGTAATTGTAAGAGATAGAAGTAATTTTAAGGTTGATTGCTTTTGTCAGACCTTTAGGTGTGTTCCACATTCATCTTTTCAAATGTAGAAATGCAAAGTAATCTTTAAACAAAAATAAATCTGTAGTGAATATAAATTGGAATATCATAGTTTCTGGCTTTCTTAAGGCGTGAATTGGAGGCAGGACCCAGAAATTATATATTGAAGGTATCACGCAAGCATTTGTAGCGGTTAGCAACACTGATCTCTTTCTACAACAAGCACTTGTATAAGGTGGTAATTTTATAGTATTCTTGCTATCGTTGAATTAGGACTATCAGGTCTAGCGCTTTAAACATAAACCAGATTGCTGTCATTTGCTGTAAATACATTACTGTTCTCACTTCTCTTAGACCCAGAAGATCTTACAAACAAGCAAGAGGTCGCACTCTCAGCAACTTTATTCACCCTCCACTGCTGTCCCATCCTCAAACGAGTGTGACAGGTGGGCTCTGAAACTGCCAGTCTGCTGTCAGGAAGGCTGATTTCACCTCTGCCATTGCTTCTTACAGCTCTCTTGACTTTGCACTAAGACACCTTGCACTAAGTGAAACCTGGATTTCCCCACACAACTCTGCTACACCAGCAGCTCTTTCTTCTGGTTATGCTTTCTCTCCTAGTCCACGAGTAACTGGGAGAGGTGGTCGTACGGGTCTGCTCCTGTCTCGGAGTTGCTGCTTTACACCACTCTCTCTGTCTCACCTAGGCATCTCCTCCTTTGAGCTTCATGCAGTAAAAGTCTCATCTCAAATCAACCTCCTTATTATTGTCATTTACCACCCTCCGGGACCCCCTAGGACACTTTTTAGAAGAAATTGACACACTCCACAGTTTTTAGTTGTCCCTCG
>JAOUQZ010000051.1:20457721-20472609 GCA_028564935.1 Neosilurus hyrtlii
AACGTATAGAGGAATCACCATTTACATCTACAAACTGATAACGGTCAGTTAAATTAGATTTAAACCAGGCGAGGGCCATTGTAACACTAGGATGTAACACTAGGATAATAAAGGATGCGTATGGTAATGTGCTGACGAGTTAGGAGAGTGTTTTTAAAAGATGGAAAGAATATTTGGAGAAGATGATGAATGAAAAAAAATGAGAGCAAGAACAAGACGATACGGTTGGAGTATGTGGTGAAAGTGAAGCACGAAATGCAAAGGATTAGTAATGATGAAGTGAGGGCAGCTGTGAAACAAGTGGAGAGAGGAAAGCAGTTGGCCCAGATCATGTAGTGGAGGCGATGGGATGTTTAGGCAAGATAGCAGTGGAGTTTGTAACAAGACTGTTCATAAATATCTTGGAAGGTGAGAGTATGCGTAAAGAGTGGAGAAAAAGTGTTTTTGTACCAGTTTTCAAGAACAAGGAAGCCTGACTTCAGGCAAGACCCCATTTTAAATGGTCTTTGTAGTTCTTGGTCTTTTAAGGGTTTTCATATGCAAAGACAATATCAAAATGTTAAGAACTGTACAGCAACAAGGCCATAATTTGTTTTTCTTTCACTTCCCATGATAAATGTTATGTTTTATCTCTTTGGTTTGCACTTTTGAAATTGAAATCATGAAGGAAAGTTGGAGGCAGGATTAAACGATATATGTGATGTCCTGACAGGTGCAGTGGAGAGGGTAAAGAAGATCAGGGACTACGCTTTTGTTCACTTTTCTCAGAGAGAGGATGCCATTGCAGCTATGAACATACTGAATGGAAAGGTGAAGATATTTGCTATGACTGCAACAATCAAACTTAATTCTTTATAATTTCACACATTCTGATCAAATGGAATAGTGGGTAATAAACGTTTTAATCCTTCAGGTGATCGATGGATCTCATATAGAAGTGACATTGGCCAAGCCAGTGGATAAAGATAGTTATGTGCGCTACACTCGTGGCACAGGGGGACGAGGGGCGGCTCTGCTGCAGGGTGACTATACCTACACACTGGGTCAGATGTATGACCCTTCGGCCACATACCTGGGTGCCCCAGTGTTTTATGCACCTCATGCTTATGCAGCTCTGCCCACTCAGTTCCGATTCCCCACTGCTAAAGGCCATGTAACCACCCGGGGTCTGGTGCGTCCGCCGTCTGTCAGAGGTTAGTACCTTACTCAAGTGCTCATAAATCAAGCTTATGCCTACAAATTATATTTCAGCAAAATCCAAATCAACAGCTACTGATCAAATATGCATTATTATATAAAACCATGATAGCTGAGCTTAAATCAATTACCATCATTAATAATAACATAATAATAATATTAATTGCAGCTTTAGATAAAATATACTGTGAAATAAATCAAAAAGTCAAACACGGATATCCAAAATAAGCAAAATGTTTCATTGTACTATGTGGCATTTGCTTGTCGGATGAACTGTGTGGCATTTGGTACAGCACTTTTTTTTATATTTGTGCTCCATGTCTGCATAATACAGTCATGTGACAACCAGAAATTAAGACATCAGCATCAATCTGCATATAAAATGACATCACAAATCAAAACTATTCATATGGTGTATCAGCCTGTACTGTGCTGGCTTGGAGCTTTCTGAATCTTGATCGAAACCCAGGTGATTTCTGGTGATTTGATTCGATTCAATGCCTTCTTGCATTCCTAGAAATTTACATGAATATGCCTGTAGGGGCGGCGGGTGTGCGCGGGCTGGGTGGTCGAGGCTACCTCGCCTATGCGGGTGTGGGCCGTGGCTGCCCCACGTATCAGCTAAAGTCTGACAAACACCCTGAGGACAAACTCTACGACCTTCTCCCTGGCATGGAGCTCACACCCATGAACCCTGTCACTTTGAAACCACAGGGAATCAAAAATGCTCCACAGGTAAACATACAGAAACACAAAACAACCCTTCACCATTTCTGATCATCATGATGGAATGACGTCATTTTCTGATTTCAATCAGATATTATTGGACACTAAGTTAGCTTTAACTTTGTTTTATAATAAACTGAATACAGAGTATAGTATAAGAGCATGGGATGTTTTATATCACAGTTATCTCTGCTATGCAAACAGTTTCACTAAACTATATCATTCTTTGCTTTTTCAGTGAACTCTTGGTATAACTCTTTAAAAATATTGAATAGTAGTTTTGAATTTGTTTGCTGTCCTGACTAGGCTTCATGCACATCAGCCAATCAGGTACATATGGGGGAAAATATCATAAAAATGTCAAAGATATTTTTTTTAAATAAATAAATAACCTTATTCCATTGTCATTGTTTTTTTCCTAAAGGAAAAAAAATATTGGGAAAAAATTCATCATCAAATTATTGTCCATGGAAATATTTACAAAACTTTAGTTTACTGATTCGAATGAAAATATAAGCTGTATGTAAGTACTTCATATAAACACAGTAATATATTACATTTTGCAGATCTTAGAAGATATTTGTCAGAAGAATAACTGGGGACAGCCAGTGTACCAGCTTCACTCTGCCATTGGACCAGATCAGAGACAACTTTTCCTTTACAAAGTCACCATCCCCGCTCTTGCCACTCAGTACCCTAACATGTAAGCGGAATTCAAGTGCCTTGTTTATCTCCGCAGCTGCAGAAAAGTCCAATTAAACCACTGTTTTCATTTTAAAGTAATTATATATTTATTAATTAAAACAAATACTAAAAACCCTTCATTCATTCATTTATTCATTTTCTGAACCGCTTATTCCTAATTAGGGTCGCGGGGAAGGCTGGTGCCTATCTCAGCCAACTCTGGGTGAGGACAGAGTATACCCTGGACAGCTCGACAGGCCATCGCAGCCCTTCATTAATAAATTAACTGATATACAAATAAATACATATAATAATTAAACTTCTGTAACAACAACAATAACAACAACATTAATAATGTAAATTTTGATACATTTTCAGTTTTTTTCTAAAGGTGCATGTATCTGATTATTTCCTGACTCAATACTTTTGTGAAACTTATTTCAATACCTTTATATTTCATTAAAATTGAAACTTATGTGGATTATACATTACTAATTCTCACCATCTTTTACCACTAAACACCAAATATTGATTCATTTAGTACAGTTGTTTTGTGCCTTATCTTGGTCTCTGGTTCCATTTAATGTTTTCTTTCCAGTTCACCTTTTAAAGAATTATATAATTTTCACCATAATCATTTTCTAAACTGCTTAATCCTAATTAGGGTCATGGGAAAGCTGGTGCCCATCTCAGCCAACTCTGGGCGAGGGCAGAGTACACCCTGGACAGCTCACCAGGCCATTGCAGTGATATAATCTTATTATTGTTATAAACTGTTGGATCAGACATTTGGATCCAAACTGTTATCTACACAGTACAAAGTCTTATTTTTGCTTAGTATGTTGGTTATAGGTCTGTTGATAACAGACCTTTAAGGGTTATATATGCATTTGATTGTTTTTGACTTTTTGGATTGTCAAAGGTGGGCTGGGTGCTGGATTACTGATCCGAAGGTCGGGGGTTCAAGCCCCACTATCACCGAGTTATCAGTGCAGCTAACTGGGTTATGAAAGGTCAGCCATGTCTCTCACTGTCTGTGGTGAGAGGCATGTAAAAAAAATCATTGCTGACTTTCAAAAAGAGTAGACTGCATTGCGGTCAGTAAGCTGGATTGTCTCTACCCTGCGATGGCCTGGCAAGCTATCCATGGTGTTCTCTGCCCTCGCCCAGAGTTGGCTGAGATGGGCACCAGCCTCCCCGCGACCCTAATTAGGATTAAGCGGTTCAGAAAGTAAATGAAATGAATGAATGAATGGATTGTCAAAAGCACCTAGAAATTAATTTTTATAATCTTTCATTTTTAGACACCCGTTTACCCCAGCTAAATTGTGCGCAGCAGTGGATGAAGCCAAAGTCCATGCAGCAGAGCACGCACTGCAGACTCTGGGTCTGCATGCAGAGGGCACTGATACTTGTGCTGCCGCTGCTGCCGCCGCCGCCGCCGCTGCTGCTGCTGCTGTGGCATTCCCAGGTATGTAAGGTCTGTAATATACTTATTATAACTTCTTTATTTTCACAGTGCAAGGTTAAAGACGTTCTTTCTGCTTGAGAAAGTTGAGCAAGTCTTTTTGATCGATAAGAGTTGGATTTATAATCATGTCCAAATATCATAAAAAGAGAAAATACAAAGAAACTTTGAGGGTTTTTTCTGCTCGTGATTTATTTCTTGACAAGATAATCCCAAGGGATTGTCAACTCTCAGGGGATGGTTTTAGGAGTTTTGGAGTTTGGTGTGGCTATGTGTTCCATTATCCACCATGACATCGACTGGTTAGGTTAGGAAGGTTTCAAAAATGGTACAGCAAATACCGAATATTGTTAGCTCGGTTGGCTCATTCAGAATTTTCAAGAAGTTTCAAAACATTTGGTACCATGAAGTTTTTGGAATATTTTCCCACAATAATGCTAAATCATTTTAGTTAGTATGATTATTACTACTAATGGCTGTCTAATGGGGTATGTAGCCTGACCATATAAAAATTGAGCGTTCAGGGTAGATGCAATGATTTTATTGGGGTTGCAGTATAGGTTGACCACTAACCCGAGTGTTCAAATTTCTCAGAGATAGAAGATAGTTCTGTTATTATTCAAACTAACCTATTACAGTTTGGTAAACATGCTATAAGTTTAAAATTGCTAAACATACATGTACTGTTCATTTCTTGAGTCCATAAATACTTACATTTGTGTTAACACAAGAGTTAATTCTTATTTCTTCCCATGACAATTTCCAGGATATGCAATCGCCAACACCACTGGCACTGTGGCTGCTTCCCAACTCAAACAGACTGTGTCTCTGGGGCAGGACCTGACAGCATACACCACTTATGAGGGTTATCCAGCATTTGCTGTCACCACCCGTGGAGATGCTTATGGCGTATTTTAAACTCCAGAGGCACCATGGAGTCCGCTGCAAACTTTCAAATTTGAAACATCTATTTTGTATGAATGGAGCATGTTTTGTGTTTCATTGAATGGAGATGAATGCTAATTTTGCCTAAATGCCACTTTTGTCCACTTCATTTTTCATTATATAGGACTCAAGTCAGGTTTTGTCTTGAAATATCTTTGAGATAAGCTTTTAGAGGAGAAAAAAAGTAATTATATCGCATAAGTACAACTCTTTAAGAAAAACAACAAGCTTGTAAAACCTGCCCATGTTTCAGAATAAAACTAAATGGAGGTATTTTAGGGGTAATAAAACTGCTTTTAAATGTATAGATAGGACTACAACACAGTGCTCCATTGCCATGCCATATTGCCAAACAGCCTGAATATTGATTTGGTATTTAAAGTGTGTGCTAGCTGTGTGAGTGTTTTTGTATTCACTACTTTAAAAAAATCCTTTATACATATATGTGTGTGTGTGTGTGTGTGTGTGTGTGTGTGTGTGTGTGTGTGTGTGTGTGTATATACACATACACACACACACACACAGACACACTCAACAAAAATATAAATGCAACACTTTTGTTTTTGCTCCCATTTTTCATGAGTTGAACTCAAAGATCTTAAACTTGTACACAGAAGGCTTATTTCTCTCAAATATTGTTCACAAATCTGTCCAAATCTGTGTTGATCAGCATGAATTTTGCACAGGTGAGCCTTAGGCTGGCCACAGTAAAAAGCCACTCTAAAATGTGCAGTTTTATCACACAGCATGCCACAGATGTCACAAGTTCTGAGGGAGCGTGCAGTTGGCATGCTGATTGTAGGAATGTCCACCAGATCGGTTGCCGATGAATTGAATGTTCATTTTTCAACCATAAGCCATTCTACCATATATATAATATTAAGCATAAACAAAATTGAAACATATACTATCATGTTGCTATGCATTTTGTTTGTTCTTTTTTCTTTTTTTATTTACAGCTTGGGCATGACAATATTTTTTAGCTTTATAGGATTTTTTTTCTTTATTCAATATTTCCATGTTGCTACCTACTGAAACCTTTGAATATCCCACCTCATCTTTTGTTGGATGAAGAATGTAACATTTTTGTCAGATAACTTGATGCCTAAACAGTGACAGTATTAAAGTGTGATAAGCACTTAGAACTTATTTTTATACCTGAATTCCAACGCTATTTGTAAGACGTTGTTTTAGGATATTGCAAATCATCTGTCTCAATGACTGACATAAGAACTACAGGGGAAATCAGAAGAGGGTGACAGGGAGGCTTTTTAAAATCCAAAGATCATTATGCTGCAAAATGAGGAAGAAATGGGATAATTTGCATGTGTTGACTGGCCATCAATAAATTTTGTTCAATTCAACACCAATTTGTTATTTCGTTCATCTTTTATTGGTTTTTGTGTGGAAACTAATTAGACAATTGTTCCAGCTTTAGGAAGAACCACAAAGAATTTATTTCATACAGTCCAAGTAAAACAATGTCACTTTACACGCATACAAACCATCACGAGCATGGTGATCAATACAGCATCACTTTTAACTTAGTGAACACTCTGATTGCATGTCTTAGTATGGCGGCACTAATAAGCATTCAAAAGGAATAGAGTGTTTTGGTAACTTTGAACGTAGTTGAAGTGCCACTGTATGGAGTGATAACAGGAAGAGGAAAGCTGCGCATTTTATAGTGACCAAAGTGACGAATCCTGTAGGTGCCAGTCTCTGCTGAGAGAGGGATATGCCACTCCACTGTGGCATTGCTCTGACCACCCGTCCCTTTAATCCAGTAAAATCTGAAACACACACACACACACACACACACACACACACACACACACACACACACACACAAACGCTTAGTCATGATCCAATCTCTGTGTCATTACTCTTGACCTTTAAACCTTCAGGGAAGCAATTTCAACATAATAACCACAGGCCACTTCAGACATGACATTATGAAACCTACTCAAGCTTAGCACAATAAGGACAAAAGCAAGTCTGCAGGCTTTAATAATCGAGATGAGAAAGAGAAATAAGGCCTGTGGTTGAATTTTAAAATGAGTCCGATATGATTTTTATTAACTTTTGTTCCTAAACAAATCGCACATAAAGATTATAAAAACAATGATAAGTGGTTATGTAACTCTTCTAGACAAGCAGCACAAGATATGATTGTAATCTGATTTATATGGATGTGGGTTATAATATTCCTGTGCAGTTTGTGCGAATGTTTTCCCTTCCTCTAAAATCTATAAAAGAGGTTCGGTTTTTAAATTCAAGCCCATGTCCTTTTTACTAGCACAAGTTTACAGAGGAATGTCACAACTGTGGGCTTTTCTGATGATAGACGTCACACTGCTGTTGAATTTTCAATTCTGATTGGTCAGATCAGTGCAGCTAAGATAATAATGCCAGCTTTTACACAAATCACGGGGTTATATTAATGCACTAATGATAGTCTAATACATTATTGGTATTTATAATAATCATTTGCACAAAAACTTAAATGCAAGATTCTCCACTTGAATGGAAAGTGAAGTTTTCAGTGAGAAGATGTTTATTTGGCATTTTTGGCAGGAGTCCTTAGGTAACAGTTAAAGGTAAAGCCAGTTTTTTGGATCACATGACCATTTTGAACAGTTCACAGCTGATAAGAGGAACTTGTTTTGCAGATCTTCCAAAACTTCTTCATCTTCATTTACTTCCGCTTGTTCCGGGGGCGAGTTGCGGGGGCAGCAGCCTAAGCAGTGAGGTTCACGCGTCCCTCTCCCCAACCTCTTCCTCCAGCTCTTCCAAAGGGGACACCGAGGCATTCCCAGACCAGCTGAGAAACAGAATCCCTCCAGTGTATTCTGAGTTGACCCCAGGGTTTCTTTCCGGTCTCATGCCCGAAACACCACACCAGGGAGGCATTTGGGAGGCATTCTAATCAGATGGCCGAGCCACCTCAACAGCGGTTGTACTCGAAGTTCTCACTGAACGTCTGACCCTATCTCTGAGGAAGAGCCCTGCACCCTGCGAAGATGGCTCCTTTCAGCCGCTTGTATTCCCGATATTGTCCCTTCGGCCACTAACCAAAGCTCATCTTTACATAAAACATTAAATGTAATCATGATTAAAATGAATAAATAATAACAAATCAAATGATAAAACTAAAATTTTTAGGCATGGGCAGTATTCATGATACACTCACTCATTCATTCACACCATAGCCAAGCAGCTTAATCCTATTAGGGCCACGGGGAGGCTGGTGCCTATCTCAGCCGACACTGAGCAAAGGCGGTGTTTCTTAAAACCTTGAAAAATATTTTAAATATTTTTAAAAAACAAAAGGAGCTTATTTTGATACACAGCATGACTGTTGTAGTTTGTCATTGATACACTAACAGTTTGGGTATTTGGTATCTTATTTGAAAATACATTTTGATATATCTTTGCCAATCCCTATATCACACCACACTGTCATTGCTCATTTTGGGATATCCTGTGTAACGGGTGGAACCCTCTGTCTCTTTGCCCTTTGTTTCTGTGTCCCTTTGTCTCGCTGTAACGATGTCCTGACAGCATGTCACATGTCCTACACACTCTGTGATGTGATCACAGGAAGAGGCATTAGCACACTTTGGGATATTCCACCCACAGAGCTTTACACATTTCTTAGTTTCCTTAAGTATTTCTTAGTACACCCCTTGCTCTTATTGTGGGATATCCTGTGTAATGGGATGGACCAGTTAGCAAACTCAAACTGGGTTTCTACTGTTCTCAGACATCCCCACCGACAGAGCTTTATACACTGCTCCTAGATGTTTTATTCTTTCCTTACCGACTGCCACTAGTATTTTTTCCTTGCGGTATTATATTAAGAAAACCTTTGTACCTACAGGCTAGTCTTACCTTTCGATGTTTAAGAATTCTTATATAGACTTATATAGCTTATATAGACAGTGTAGAAAACATGCTTAGAAAAAAAATAAACCTTTAATGCCAAAATAATCTTGCTTGTCTTTGAAGTTTTGAATGTTTCAGTCCAGCTACCATATAAACGTTAAAAAATATTTTGTCATGCATTATGAGAATAATTTGTGGCCTTTATTTATTATTGGAACAGTGGTATCTCACAATACAGATCTGACTCAGCTTTTGCTTTATCTTTGAGTACACCATATAAGATAACTCAGTCTCAGAGTACAGTTATTAAAGTGATCTTACAAATAACATGTAACCATGCTTCAAATAAAAACATGTAAGCGGTATACTGTATAGAAAAAAATATGCATATATGGAAAATGTTCATTAAAGCTACCCTACCTAGTCTCCCATGATGCATCTGTATGAATGACCTCCCATGTGCTCTTAGCAGTTCCAAGCTTCTCGACTGTAACAAAGGTCTTGTCTCTCTGAAATCAGAAAGATCATGGATTAGCAGCTCATGGATTGATGCAATTAGCAGGTTAGCCAGCTATAACAAATATGGCATTAACTTTCAATTGCCCTACCATGTCTCCAGAGTTTCTGGGGTTTCCAGCAACAAAAGTAGCAGACGCAACCTCTCCCTGCGCAGACACCATATTAGTCCAGTAATGGAATTTAAGTCGGAATCATTTAGTCTGAAAATTAATAATCAGAAACGGTTTGACTCACCACTTTATAAACAGGCTCGACTTCCACCAGAACCTGGCCGAAGGAAGTGTTAGTTGGTGTTTTATCTGCTGGCACAGGTGGTACCAATGAAATCAGCTGACTCTCTTTGAAGAAAGGAGGCTCAGGACCTTTGGGTAATTCTCCAGTCTTTCCCTGTTACACAGAAAAACATTCAATCCCATTAAGTTTACAGCACATATATGGTCCAAGTTCATTCATTTTCAGTAAACACTTATTCCTGGACAGAGTGGCAGTGTAGCTGGAGCCTATCCCAATATTTGGTGAATGGTGGGAATACAAGCTACATGAGAGGCTCGATTATAGCAGGACACCATGCAAACACATGTTCACACACATAAGGGCAATTTAGTGCAGACTATCTATTTAATGGCAAGTTCCTGAAAGGTGAGAAGAAAACAAAGATTGGTGGAGTGAACACTCACATTGTTGTACAACGTCATTACATTAGTTACTATGTCATTATTGGAAAATGTTTAATTTAAAAACATACCTCTTCCTAGTGGTTGTACACATGCATGCTCTGTCTAACCCAGGGTATACACTGGTGCACAATGTCGGCGATTTGAAAAAATCTTGAGGAGCGTGGCAAGGTCGTGGGATCAAACTGCAATGATCTTGAGGGAACTTGGTGGATTCATGATGATGGATTCGTGAAGTTTTTGTTTGTCAAAAATTCTGCCGTGATTATTACGATGTATTACAATTTGACGCCAATCGTGATAGAACATGGGAATCGTAGTAGAGTGCAGTAGAGTTTAACAGCCCTAACAGACCTTAACAGAAAGTACCAGATCTTGATGAACTTGGAAATAAGATTCCTTCAAGTTTCATGTCTTGGATGCCTAGTGCTCCAAGCATGCTCATAAATCGTTGATGTTTTGAATCACAGAGATTGTGGACATCATGCCCAGTAGAAACCCAGGGTAAAAAAAGTTCCTGTCTATGTAAATGTAATGACTATCTTAATGTTACTTTACTTTAGTACAATTTCCGTAAGCTCTCAAATGTCTAGTAATAATAACATGAACAATATATAGATCCCTTATATATCCATAGATATGAAAGGTAAGAACTTACTAGGACCGAACGCACAATGGTGGTCTGTGGACTGACAAACACACACATAGTTTCCTATGCAACGAAAATTGGCATGTCACAGTACCTTCCGTGTTGCTCAAGTGAAGGATAATAAACCCAGCTCAGGTTTAAACCCAATGAGGTGGCTGGGGAGTAGCATTGCTACTGACTACACCAAAATGCAGCCCATGGTAAGAATTTCATTACAGAAATATGTTGTTAGTTTCAAAGGTTTATTCAGCAGTGATAGCAATAGTGTTGTTACCTCCGCAATGGCTTTGGCAAGGCCTCTGAAGTGCTGGATGTAAGCTGAGAGGGTATGAGGCCCAAAAATGGTAGAAGCACCTTCATACCGCTGCACCTATGAAGCAACATTACCTCAGTGTTCACTCTAATATTCAAAAATATGCATATGGAACAAAACTTAAAACCTCTTACAAAAACTTCATTATTACGCATAAAGAAATATGGTAAGATTTTAGGGGATGTATACTCTATCCGGGTGCTAAGCTTGAGTTGTTAATTTTCCTTCCTTAAACATTGTACATTTGTCAAATCTTAATGACTCAAACATATTTTTCTTTTCTTTCTCGCTACTAATTTAACCAATTGGGTATCTTGCGATTTTAAGGATCAGTAACCTTGTATAAATCACACAACCAACTTTCTTTGCTTAATAACTACTTTAGTAGTTCTGTTAGTTCTGTTAGTTAGTTCTGAATTTCTTTTCTTATATTAAAGCTACTTTACTAAAACAAAAGAACTTGATCTTATGGAAAACCCCTTTCTTTTGGGCAATTGCAAGCAAAAATTTAAATAAATGGCTACATGTTGATACCTGGTATTCTTCATAGGTGGTAATATAGTGTGTGTAGATATTGCAGAGACCAGTGACAATCACTTCTGTGTTGGTGAAAGCATTTTTTGTCTCCAGTTCCTAAAGGAGATGAATATAAAACATCATTATCTTTGAAACCATAAGCACTTCCCAAGTGTTGGACCATAGTGGTTATTGAATAGGTTCATATGATCAGAGAAGCCATAATAATGATTAATTAAAAGAAGGCTGATCACCATTTACTTGGAATGTGCATTTAAAAACCTTTAGTGTAAAATGGTTATGGTTGTAAGGACTTTTTACGAACACACAATTCCGTGTATTACATAACAAGCAACATTCTTACAGTGCTACTGCAATGTTTATGATGTATAGTGTCAATACATTTTTGTCGAACTGGGATTATTCTTGTTACTAGTTATTATTATTATTATTATTATTATTATTATTATTATTATTATTATTATTATTATTATATAACCAGCATTTTCGAATAATTTGTTTGCTGGGCAGTACGTGTGTATGGTCTCACCTGTTTGACTGCCTGCCTGATCCTTCTTCCTGACATAGTGCTAAAAAATATGGAGGCAACATCTTAAACTGTACACTTGACATGCCCTTGCTAGTTTATTAGAAATCTAATATAGCTGTGTCTTTCCTGACTTACGTCACCTCTCCAGGGACTGCCACTATGGCCACTGATCCAATAGTAATGATCTGTACATCCACTATTTCTGGGTGCCATGGGAGTGGCCAATTCATCTGGAAGTAAACAAAATAAAGAAATAATACATGGAAAGTGGTTAAGACATTACTTTGCTATATAACTTGTTCTTACCTCTCCAGTGCTAAAAAGAATGGGTTTGGGGTTTTGACAGTCCTGAATGTCTTTGGAAGGTTTACCCAGGAGGGTGTCTCTAATGCCATCCCAAAATGGATCTCCTTCAGTTGCACCTGTACATATAAATATCACATACAAGATTAGAGTACTATTATATGCAGTGCCTGTGGAAACATATGAGCAAGTTAAAAAGTAGTGGTAATATTTTAAAGGGGTGACACCATGAGCTAACAAGCTACTGAGCTCAGTTGTGATAAGAATTGTGCTAATGTACTCTCTTTTTGTATGTGCTCCTTATTATTTTATGCGGTAAACAATTTTCTTTTTAGCTCACAACATGAAGGTGCACATTCCGTCATGAATAACTTATTTTTTAGCCTCCATTATCAATAAAGAACAATATAAAGGTTTCCTGGCGAAACCCCCCCTGCTCACCGGCTTAGTATCCATCTGTTTTACATTTTGTTTTGGTTCTGTGACTGTTTCCAATAACAATAATAATAAAAAATAAGACCAGAAAATGTGACCAGAGGACAAATCTTGTGCATTCATGATCAACTGGTAGTGTTACACCGGTTTGTAGAAAGTGAAAATGTACAAGATCAAGTGTTCTGCGCACTCGCTGACATCAAGACGGCAATATTTACTAATATCAAGGCACCTGGTGCAGGGGTCATTGACACTCATGTACAGGAGTAAGCAAATGAAAGACATCATGGACAATTCTATTGTATTTCCAAGAGATAACCTCGTATTTCAAAGAATAAGCTGCATTGCCGTCAGCATGTTTCTGCCCTGCAATGGCCTGGTGAGCTGTCCTGGGTGTACCCTGCCCTCGCCCAGAGTTGGCTGAGATGGGCGCCAGCCTTTCCGCAACCCTAATTAAAATAAGTGGTTCAGAAAATGGATGAATTAATGAACCCTGTATTTAAAGTTTATTTGCAATGCCTGGTAAGTGCATTACTCCAAATTTACTTACATAGTGCACTACAAATATTGCTTACTAAAAATGGAGTGTCAGCAAATAAAATTCCAAAGCTGCTTCATGTTTCTTTGGATAAACAATTGAAAAACTGCCATAGTTTATTAAAAAATAGCATTTTTAATTATTTTATTGCTGTTAAAATAATAAAACTTTGTTATGCAAGTCAGCGATACATAAGAGCCAATCAGCATCAACTCAGCCACAAAGCCGCCTTATTGGGTATCTTGTGGTGGGCCCCCACAGACATGGGACAACCATTTAATTCGTGGTACATGCCAGTGTCATGTTACATGCCTATGGTGCTGTTCTCAGGAGCTCCGCTATTACACTATATGAATTATAGCTTTAAGTTGGTGCTTTGATCTTTGTATGTTGAAAATCTTGAGGCCACATTAATGTATATTTGGTCTGGGACTTGTTTCTGAAAGTATGGTATTTATTTTGATTCTGACTTTTGGTCGCAAACTGCTTTCTTTCTGTATGCTGAAAATAGCAAGCATGTCTTTCTAAGTCTTGTTTATTTATTTATTTATTTATTTATTCATTTAGCTGCTGCAGAGAATTGACATGAATTTTACACAAAACTAAATGTAATTTTTTTATTTCTCCTGAAAATGTAAATGAAAAGCTGCCCTGTGATGGTTTGGCGGGTTGTTCAGGGTGTACCCTACTTTTGGCCAGAGTTGGCTGAGATGGGCTCCAGCCTCCCTACGCACCCTAATTAGGATTAAGCAGTTCAGAACATGAATGAATGAATGTCCTGCAAAGCCTTCACATTTCTGTTTGTTTTTTGCTAGAATAACAACCTTAAATGACATTAAAAGTGCAACACTGACATGTGTCTGAATGACTTTTTTTAATAGTTACATTGGATACAGGATTGGTCTTGGTCTTTGCAGGAGCTGGTCTGAGCTTTGATCTCAGTCAAGTAATGACTTGGCTGGGGCTGTTGAGGACATTGATCTGGATCTTATAGGGGCCCATTCACTTACCATGCACTACCATAAATTGACCACAATGTCATTCTGAAACCATTTGTTTACTTCTGTACATGAGTGACAGTGACCCTTGCAAAAGATGTGATGATATTGGTAAACATTACCATTGTTTTTATTGTGTTTCTCAACATTTGATCTCTTTTCCACTTTCTATGAATCAGTGTTGAACTGCCAACATATCATACATGTAAAGCTGGTCACAGAGGATGTTATTGTTATTGTAAACAGACACAGAACCCATACAAGAGGCACAACAGGTAAATAAGAGATACTAAGCCTGTAGGCTGGGGTGGTTTAATTCAGCCAAAATAAACAGAAAATGCAAGATGAAAACCTAGGCTATTCACTAGTGGATGGGCACATTCAATATTTAGGACATTTATCAGAGTCCTGATCTTCACGACAATGGTCTTGGTTTTAATCTAGGTCTGTGAACGGGTCTTAGGGGTCCCGATCATGTTCTCATT
>JAOUQZ010000051.1:20472709-20484931 GCA_028564935.1 Neosilurus hyrtlii
CTGATCTTCACGACAATGGTCTTGGTTTTAATCTAGGTCTGTGAACGGGTCTTAGGGGTCCCGATCATGTTCTCATTTAGGAATTCATTCATTCATTCATTCATTCATTTTCTAAGCCGCTTAATCCTAATTAGGGTGACGGGGAGGATGGTGCCCATCTCAGCCCACTCTGTTGTACACCCTGGACAGCTTGCAGGGCAACACGCATACAACTATTCACACTCATACCTAGGAACCGTTGGAAGAAACGAGAATACCCGGAGGAAAACGTGCAAAGTGTGCACAGAAATGCCTAGGCCCGGAACTCGAAACTGGGCCTTCTTGCTGTGAGCGAACATGCTAACCACTGCGCCACTGTGCCGCCTTCAGGAGTTCTAACTATGGTAAACACAGCCCATCATTAAATGGCTCATAAAATGGAGCTTGACATACCTTGTGTGAAGTTAAGGTCTCCTCCTCCATCTATTGTTCCTGCAGCAAAGCTGTGGCCAAGTGCAGGCTTACATGTCTTGACCTGGTGGTGATGTAAATCAACAAATTCAAATTTCTTCTTACACCATACACTATACTGGGCTTGGACATTTAGTCTTTGTCATTCACTGCCATCCTGGTTTATTAACATAAGCTAATTGTTCTGATATGCTAAAGAGTGAATTATTGGCCAATACAGTTTAAGAACTAGAGTTAAAACCATGGTGAATCTGATTACTCAGTGGTTACTCACACTGTGGGTGGAGTTAATCTGTACAGTTACGTCTGTCATGTTCACCCACTGATGTGCAGTATGGAGACTGCCAGATACTTCTTGCTGTGCACTCCCATAAAGATCCTGCATATCAGTACACTGTGTTAATGAGGAAGATATTTTAGACGAAGTATACAAATATTTATGTATTCAGAATACCTTTGCCTTTTTGTAGATACTTTCTCCAATCATCCTGGTACTTTCAAACATGTCATTACCCGGTCCAAAAGCAACACACATTTTAGTCTGCAAATACCATCAGAAGAGCTGAGACTGAAGCAAGGAATAACTGGCAACCAAGATAGGGTTTGTTTTATACCAAACACTGAACTATGAGCTTATCATGACTTCCTTATATGTAAACATCTCACAAGGTAACTCACCCCACCAATGGGGCAGGAGCTGTTGAGATAATCACACTTCTGCCCAGTATTCACACAGTGTGGTCCACGAGTGTTGGGAGACACATCGCCGCTGTTACTGGTGGGAAAGGCCGCAACAAATCGTCCCTTTAGGACAATACAAATTACGCTGTTAATGCTTTCCCTTTAATTTAAAACTGATTTAATGTTACCACAGTATATATTTTATACATCTCGGATAGGAGCTGTAGGATAAAGAATCTGACTTAAAGATTCTATCAACAAATGAGACATCTCACCTCACCAGGCAAGGAGCCAATGTTTTTTTCCTGTTCAAACAGATAAGAGGCATAGCCAAGATTGTCGGAGCTCACCATGTGATTGGTATAATTCATACTGACTGGGTGGACAGCAAACCAGCTGAGAGGAATCACAGTGAAATTGTGCATTTAAATTTATGGTTCATTCAGCTTTTTAAGTTAAGATCACATACATATAAAATATGATTATATGGAATACTTCTTGGAGGCCACACCTGAATACTCCCAAGCCATCCCCATCTAGATCGGTGAACTTCAGGCTTACAATCTGCTCATCTGTATTGGTTGGGTACCTGTAGAAATAATGTTAACCAACAATCACCCATAGTTACACATTTTACGTAAACCAGATGTGATTTTAGCAGCAATTCCTAGGGTCCAAGCAAAGAGTCCAAGCAAAGAGTCCAAGCAATGAGGAAAATGTGATGAAGAGGAGTGATGAAGAGGATTGATTAAGAAGAGGATTAATAAAGATGAAAAATAGATAATTAAAAGGAGTGAGGAAGGGAAAGTTGATGAATGAAGAGTACCAATGATAATGAAAAGGAGTGATGATGGAGAGGATTGATAAAGATGAAGAGGAGTGATTAAGAGGAATCAGAAAATGAGGTTTGAAGAGTATGAATGGTAATGAAGAAGTGGAGGAGTGAAGATGAAGAGGATTGATAAAGATGAAGAATAGTTGATTAAAAGGAGTGAGGAAGGGAAAGTTGATGAATGAAGAGTACCAGTGATAATGAAAAGGAGTGATGATGGAGAGGATTAATAAACATGGGGAGGAGAGAAGACGAAGAGGCGTACTGAAGAGGAGATTATAACACAGAGAGGGGTTGGAATCTGAAAGGATGTCAAAGTTTTTGAAAATGTGGTGAAATAATAAAAATTATTAGAAAATTCCTGCAGAAATGTTGAATGCTTGTCTGCAGTTTGGTGCATGTCCACCAGGTGTACGCTTGGCTCAGAGGTAGCAAAGTATTTTGTGTGGAAGATAATGAAGAGGATAAAGAGGATGAGTGGTGATGATCAAAAGGAGTGATGAGGAGGAAAAGGAAATGATATGTTACTCATGGTGTTTGGGAAATGATGTCACAGAGAGGGTTTGGAGTCTGTGAAGATGTCATGAAGTTTTTATTTTCACTAAGATTTCCCGTGGGTCATTTTTTTGCAGGGATTATTATTATTTTTTACAATTTCTATTGATATAGTAAATCAAATTGATACCAAGAGTCATTCCACACCATTCCTGGTAGAGACGCATATTTTTATATGCAACTTGTGGGGGTCTCTCAACAGTTTGGTGCTTTTGAAATTTTTTGCTTACTTATTTATTTATTTGCAATTTCCACTGATATAGTAATTCGAATCAATACCAAAAGTCATTCCACATGTTTTGCCTTGCTATAACATCTCTCAACAGTTCGGGCCGTATTAATGTCCATGGTGATAAGTGTAGTGATAAGTACAGGGGGTTCTTGACTTACGACAGGGTTCCGTTAATACGTCGCGGTGTAAGTCAGATTTTGTCATAAGTCAGATCACACCACTCAGCTATGTTAATGCAGTAGCAAAATCATAATATGGGATATAAAAACACATTTCTATGACACATGAAAGCATAACTAACAGCAAGAAAAACATATGGAGAACAAATACAACATCATAAAATTAAACAAACTAACAAACAAAAAATCCTACAGAACAATTCTTAATGACTTATGGCATGAGCATCGTAAACTCGAAATGTCATAAGTCAGGTCAGTCGTAAGTCGAATACCCGCTGTATATGAATGACAATACGTGCCTGCAGGCAAACACAAGAAACTAAACGCTTGGACTTTACATCCGGCCGTATCATACCACCATTTCAATAATTCTTTCCCTATGGAAGCATGTTCTACAGTGCTTCATTCCTCTCATACAGCATGCATTTGCCAGTGAAGTATTGAGTGTTTTTAGTTAAAACATGACATGTACATTTATCAGCTTGTATTCAGATTTAAATTTATGCATGAGGATCAAATTACAAGTCCTTACTTATGACTTGCCCTATACTTTATCATAGATATATTCATAAAAATATACATAAATTATGCATAATACCTTTTCCTTTCCTCCTCGGGGTTGTTCATGTATGAGTGTGGACTCCTGTTTAAGTTACTGTGAACAACACTTCCTTTGCTCAGAAAGATTCTCCCAGGCTTCAAGCTTTTATGCGCTTCATCAATGCTCTGTCGGAGCAGATCATGGACTTTAATTAAACATTAGACAATCAGTACACATTACTATTTATGATGATAATGAGACCAACAGTACTTGTAATGGCTTTGATTAAAGAGTCTGTACAGCAGACAAGGACAGACGTGAAGTGATGAATGTGTAACAGACCTTCACAATTCCATTCACGAGAGCTTGGATAGATGACTTGATGTAGCCTTTACTGGTGATCATAAAGAGGGTGTACTGAAAATACCCTGCTGGGCCAGAGTGTGTGTGTGTGCCACTCAGAACTACATTGTCTTGCCGGTAGAGAGTCCCATATTTCACCTCGAGTGCCTTGAGCACCTACAAGAGCCCTGACAGTATGAGACAGGAACCAGCCAGACTTATGGTGCAATGTTGGACATTTTTCTTTGCATGAATGTTTTACCTCCAGCCTCAGCCTTTGTGAGACCATTCCGATGTCAGCGCTCACAAACACTACTCTCTTACTGCCATCATCCACAATAAAGGCCCTGCTGAACAAGCGAGTGTGGATTCCTCCTGCAGTCTGACCAGGGTTTGCATAACCCATCTTTAGCATAAACAAACAAACAAACAAACAAATAAACTACAAACAATTTGGAGAGTGTAAACCTCCACCAAGCAGTTCATATGTTCCGATCCACAATGGTAAAGAATCTTTTAAATAATTCCCACACCAAATAGTGATCTGGATCACCAAGAAAATATACTAAAGTGTTACTGTGGCCATACTTCATCCCTCTAAAAAAATCCAAATTCTTTTATAACTTTTTGCTAACAAGCAAACAAACACAGAGAAAAGCATAACATTCTTGGCATTTTATGACAGCGCTTGGAGAATTTTAGACAGTGTTTTATTCTTTTTTACAGTGTTATATATTATCATAGCATTTTAGGGTGGTTTTACAGTTGCTTTCTTATTTCTTAGCTCCTTGTGCATATTTAACCTATAATCCTATGGGAGACATCAACAAGACAGACAGAATACAGCCATGTTTTTTCCAGAGTTGAAAAATAAAGTAGCATCTGATGTCAATCAACTTCAATCAACTAGGCTGCAGATTGCAGATTTGTCAATCTTTTGTTAAAGAAAAGTCTATATCAAAAAATTGAACAAACCTTTCTACCTTTTTTTTTTAAAGCAAATATACATATGTGTAATAGTCTTATGTTTATCAATTATTCAATAAGGTTAAACACTGTTGATTTCATAATACTAATGCTGAGTTATTTGTGAGTAATTAAATTTTATGCCATCTATCATAAAGAAATAAAAATAACAATACTTTGTCAGCCCCCAGTGCAGCTAACTAAGTTATCAAAGGCCGGCCGTGTCTCTCACTGTCTGCGGTGAGAGGCATGTAAAATTACCATTGCTGACTTTCGTAAAAAGTTTGTTTCTGCCCTGCGATGGCCTGGCGAGCTGTCCAGGGTCTACTCTGCCTTCGCCCAGAGTCAGCTGGGATGGGCGCCGGCCTCCCCGTGACTCTAATTACAATTAAGCAGTTTAGAAAATGAATAAATGAATAAATAATATGTCAGTTTTGGTACAGGTTAGGAAATGACATTATGGGACTTTAAAAGGATACAGAAATCAAATAAATTTGCTTATATTTTACCTTAAAGTATGTTCATAAACTTAAACACAAGTTTTACTTTGCCTTCTTTTTAACATCGCTTATAAGAGAAATAATAGTTTTTTTTTTATTCATAACACACTATGCTCATCCCTAAATGTTTAAAATTGTGATTCATGTGATCAAATTACATCATTGTTGGAAGAAAGCTTCATTCATGCATAGGCATTTATGTGTACATGATGGACCTTTATATTTATTGCATTATATTATTATATTTATATATAAACAATATTTATTTTTTATGGGCTGCTCAAAGTTCTGTATAGAGTAATTTTTATTCTTCATATTGTTCAGTCTGCCTGATAAAAGCAATATAGATTCCCGGCATGGCTTTGACCACTGTGTTTGTGCTTTGGTTTGAGAATGTAAAAAGGTTGTGGGAAATGCTTTGGAAAATGCCTTGTTTGTGGAAAATGCCTACCAGATGCATTGTTACAACAACACTTCAAAAGATAGTGTTAGAATCAATTTCAGTGGAATGCTAACTTAGGAAAAAGTTGTTTAGTCTGAGTTTCATTTGAAACGACTGAAGAAATTAAAGCCTAATGAGAAAAAAAATAGTAATTTAATGTTGCCTAGTTATTGTCTTGTGCTGATGACATCTATCCCAAGAATTATATTATTATTATTATTATTATTATTATTATTATTATTATTATGATAAGTGATATCAGACTGAGGTGAGCTGGTACGATTTGAATGTGGATGTCTGATGAAGCTGGGGTTTTGTTATGTACTTGTAATTGTAATAATAAATAATTTCTGAGTGTAAACCTGTGATTTTGTTGTACACTCCCAGCCCTCAGGTTGGAATTAGACATCCAATAGAAAAAAAGCCTACTGTGATAATATGCTAACAAACTATTTCCGTAAGTGTCCAATGTCACTGGATATCAGCATTGATATTATGAGTCTGTCACACCTGATTCACCCGTCTCATGTCTGAATCTGTCTCAGAAATTGGTGAATCCTCTTTGTCATCTGTATTAGCACTATTTGAGGAGTCATGCATAATTAATGAGAAAATCATGCTTATTGTGAATAGACAGGACACGTTAGCTGATTTCCGCTAAGCACAATTGTCCCCTACTGATGACGATGTGTGGATTATGATTTGTTTTGTTTTGTTTTGAGAAAGGTATTATTTTACTTCTAACATTTCTTGCTTTTGGAATTTTCACACTTTTTTTTGTGTCTTTGAACCTTTAATTACTGATGTGTACAGTGCAATTAGACAAGCAATAATTATCTAATCTTTACTAGTTTTAATATTACTGTGTGTTAAAATTTCTTCCAGTTTAATAGAAAAAAATGAAGCATGTAACTTGGACTAAGCTCACTCTTAGGACTGATACCACAGTTATAATCAAAAGCAGGACTGTCCATGAAATCTGAAATATAAACCTCACCCACCAGAGGCACATCTGCTACTGGACCAGTACAGTCTGCTCGTCCCACTCCTATCAGATAGGGGTTTTCAAGAAATTTTGCAGAGACAGAGGGATCTTCTGAAACCATTACATAAGATATTCAAATATCATATTTATTAGATGCAATCAATCATACTTCAGAAATGAAAGCTTTCCATTTACTCATCCTGTAAAATCGTTAATATATGAAAATAACATCAAGGTACATGACTTACTATTCTCTTTAGACTTGATGTTAAGAGATAATACACTAATAAGTCCTACTGCGAGTCCAGTCATCAGCACAAACAAAATGATGAGCAGAACCTCCAAACTGTTGAGTTTACAGTATACAGATCTACGTGCCATGCTTCTAGTCTGCATCAAGACAGAATCTACTCAGGTGGGAACACACCCTTCAAACACACACATACACAAAAAACAGAACTAATGACAACCAATGAACATGACATAAATGTAAGCTTTATAATATTTCTAACAATATATAATATAACTATACTTTGAATAGATATGTGTAAAGGAATAATGGGAAATACAGAAATTGGTGAATACATTTCTTTTAAATTATATATTGTATACATGCTGAAAAAAAATATAAGTTGCACAGTATTTGACTTACAGCAAGCGTGCAGGCTCCACAGCCAAATCAATATCTCTGATGTGAAATACACATGGCTCTTGCCCTGATAAAGCAAAGATCTTATGCTCTCATGGGGCAAAGGTAGCTTTGAAACACTTTATTTTATGACCATTATTAAATACCTTTGGGGTGTACACCACCATGTTTCTTGTGATTGTCTTACAGCATAATAACATATTAGCTACGTAGCGCAAGCTGCAGTTTGTAAATTTACACAACACAATATTTTTTATACATTACTATTAGTTATATTTAATAAAGAATATGAGAAATTGATGTGCTCTGTGGAAGAGAAAGTCTTTTCTTTTTCATAGCTACTAGTAGATATTATAAATATTAAATATATTGTTGCTGATTCACTGTACTTGATAAAGACTGAAATGCAAGTTGCAGACAATGGTGAAAAAAAACACGCACACTAAAATATTTTGCTTGTGCTATAACACACTTGTCAGGTCTCGCATTACATATTTTAAAAAGCTTATGAAAACATCAGGGCGGCATTGTGGAGTAGTGGTTAGCATTTCAGCCACACAGCAAGAAGCTCCTGGGCTTAATCCCTGTGCTCGGTGATCACATTGCTATGTGGAGTTTGTTCGATGTACCATGTTCTCTCCATGCTTGTGTGGGTTTCCTCCAGGTACTCCGGTTTCCCCCCACAGTCCAAAGACATGCACATTAGGCTAAGTGGCTGTTCCCAATTACCAATAGTTGTGAGTGTGAATGGTTTTGTGTGTGTGTTGATGCTGTGATTGTCTGGCGAGCTATTTGGTGTACACTGCATTCGGCTGAATGGGCTTCAGCTGCTCCGTGACCCTGATAAGGGGAAAAAGCAAAGCAGAAAATGATATGACATGACAAGAAAACATCCATCACTTTCTAGCATTTGGACAAAAACAATAAATCAGAAGTATAATAATTTTATTACATTGTTTTTCCCACTTCATTTTTTGAACCGGTTTATCCTACAGGGTACTCCCTGAAAAGCTTGCCAATCCATTGCAGCGGCAACACACATATGTCTATTCACACTCACACCCAAGAGTAATTCCGAACAGCCAATTAGCCTATTTTGAATGTCTCTGGACTGTGGGAGGAGACTGGATTAACCAGAGGAAACCCACACAAGCATGCAAATTCATCACAGAAATGCTGTCTGAACCCAGGAGTCAAACCCAGGACCTTCTCGCTGTAAAGCAGACATGCTAAGCACTACTTCACGGAATTTGGGAGTTCCAAATTGCCCGTAGGTGCGAGAGTTAGTGTGAATGGCTGTATGGGTGTTGGCCCAGCAATGGCATGGTGAGCTGTTCAGGGTGTACCCCACCTTTACACAAAGTCAGGTGAGATGGGCACCAGCCTCCCTGTGACCCTAATTAGGATTTAGCAGCTTGAAATGAAAGTATTTATTACTATTTATTAGCAAATGGATAAATGAATAAAATACAGGACATAAGCAAACAGCAAAGTGAAAAAAGCAACTTCTGCTAACAGCTGTTAGGAAGAAGATTACTGAACATTCTCTGTCTTCTTTCATTCCGCTTAAGCAGCACTGAACAAGTTTCTTGGGCTTTGGTTAAATGTGTGTAGCATTGTCTCTCTGATGTTACCTAAGGATTCACATCACAAGACTCATTCCTGGAATAATGTACTAATGGCGACTAAAACCATAAGTAAATGTGTTCTTGGTAGAAAGCATACAATAGCTTCTTTGATCATCTTTCCAGGAAATGCGTTTTATTGACCCACCAAAGCCCATTTGGAGTGCTCTTGTACATATGGAGGAGTGGGAACATTTTTTGGAGTTTATGAAGAGCTAAGTCCCACAGGCACATAATCCTGTGAAGTCTTTCTGAAGAGTTCAGTGTACTGTCTCTTAAACCTGACTCATGTGCACAGGTACTGCACATTACACATAATTATTTAACATTGATTATGAGATATAGAGAATCACACTACATAAACTTTTAGGGACAATACCTGCAGTCCTTTTTCCTGTTTTGTAGGATAATTTCTTTGTTGTATAAAACATGCCAATAGGTTCTGGCTCATGTTCCACCTTATCACTAATTATACCTTCAGCGATAACTTGTGCACAGATTGCACTTTGTATTAATTAAAGATATGACTGGTTTTTACTGCTACCGTAAAAAGTGCTCAGACATTTACTTTAATGTTCCTACTGTCGGTGCAAATGCAAATAGAAAGAAAGCGCTTGAAGAGTAGTTTGTTGTTCTTCCTTTAGCTTTGCTTACAGCACGTAATCGCGATGACATTATTTCAACAAACTTAAACAACATAACATTTATTTTCATCCAGTTTTGGGTTCATTTTTCACCTTGAATTGATGAGGGAAAAATTGAACCACTCCATAAAGTCTTCTCCAGCACATCCCAAAAACTTTCAGTTGGGTTAAGGTCAGGACTCTGGGTTACCAATATATGTGAAAATGATTCTTCATGCTCCCTGAATCTGTCTTTCATTATTTGAGTTCCGATTTTATATCCATGCCATTAGGTCAAAAAAAGTTAATTTCTGTGATAACCTACTCATTCAGTACATTGAGGTCATTAGCTGACCATCATGAATCATTTTATTGCCATATTAACGTTTACAATATTTATGAATTTTACTCATTAACCTTTCAAAGCCTCGATAAAAAACGTCATTTTAAAATTTATTTACTTGCTGACTAAAAAATTCTAATATAAATGTGCTGTCATCAACTGTTTTTTGGGTTTTGTTTTTTTTTTGTTTTTTGCATTTTTATTTTAGAAAACACCTTCAATATTTTAGGGTTGTTGAGTATTATTTTGTGAGGTGTGAGTTCATGAGTTTACACAAGAACCAAACATTCACTTAAAGCATAACAGTTGAAACTTGAAAACTAAACAATAATAAATAAATACAAGTGTTTTTGTCAGACTGGGTTTTAAAGTTTTTATTCAAGACCTGTTTTTACTTTTTCCTATTTACCTTACTTATGGCAGTGCCATGTCAACAATGTAGATGGCACATTTCCTGCCAAACTCTCTGACTGGAAAATCCACACTGAAAAAAAATACAGTAAAATTTGAATGAATTAAAAATATTAACTGTATTAAAAAAGTACTTATAAAAAACAATGACAAAATAAATCATGTGACAAATGACAAAAGGAAAAATATAACAACAACAACAATAATAATAATAATAATAATAATAAATCACTGAAAAGCAAGAAGCAAATATAACTGTCAAGTGTAATATATTTGAAAAGGAGTGAGAAGAATAATCATATTTCATCCTACCCCATACTTATCAATTATCCATTCATTTTCTTAGCTGCTTAATCCTCCTAATTAGTGTCGTGGGGAGGCTGGCACCCATCTCAGCCAAATCTGGGCAAGGGTCAGGGCAGGGCCAACTCTCACACTCTCACCTAGGGGCGATTTGGAACAGCCAGTTAGCCTACTGTGCATCTTTTTGGTCTGTGGGAGGAAATCGGAGTAAACAGAGGTAACTAATGCAAGCACAGGGAGAACATGCAAACTCCACACAGAGACGCCCGAGCTGGGAATCCAACTCAGGCCTTCTTGCTAATCAGTACACAACAGTACCGCCCCTTATCAGTTATTGATTGCTAATAATGTACCTGCTTCCCAGTTGATATCTCCCCTTTGTGAACCCCTCATACCTCAAAACGTACAATTCATCAAAATTATTTTCAAGAAAGAAACTAAAAACTAAAAGATGACTAAAAGTAAGAACACAAAGCAGTATAGAATGTTTAAAAATAAACTAGGAAAGTCAATAAATGAATTAACACAATTGAAAAATAACAGAATATGAACCATAATCTTAAAAACACCTGTTGACAAACTAATAAACTACCCGCCTCCATCATCCCTGCAACCCATTATATTACACTATATACACTAGAGCTTCACAGGTTGCCACTAGACTCCTTTTCCACTCCTCCATAATGACATCACGGAGCTGGTGGATGTTAGTGACCTTGTGCTCCTCCACCTTCCATTTGAGGATGCCCCACAGATGCTCAATAGGGTTTAGGTCTGGAGACATGCTTGGCCAGTCCATCACTTTCACCCTCAGTTTCTTCAGCAAGGCAGTGGTCATCCCTGAAGTGTGTTTGGGGTCGTTATCATGTTAGAATACTGCCCTGCATCCCAGTGTCAGAAGGGAGGGGATCATGCTCTATTTCAGTATGTCACAGTACATGTTGGCATTCATGGTTCCCTCAATGAACTGTAGCTGCCCAGTGCCGGCAGCACTCTTGCAGCCCCAAACCATGACACACCCACCACCATGCTTGACTGTAGGAAAAACACACTTGTCTTTGTACTCATCACCTGGGCACAATTTTAACTTTTCACTTAGGGGTGTACTCACTTTTGTTGGCAGCAGTTTAGACATTAATGGCTGTGTTGAGTTATTTTGAGGGGACAGCAGATTTACCCTGTTAAAAGCATGATATAAGATCTTGAGTCGATTTTCTGTAGAACAGTGTTCGACACGTCAAAGTAGAGCTAAATATACTGTATGTGGGAAAAATAATAGTACTAAAATTTCATCGCGACAAGCCTGTTTCGTGGTTGCCCACTCATATAAATCTCCTGATGAGTGGGCAACCACGAAACAGGCTTGTCGGGATGAAATTGTAGTACTATTATTTTTCCTACATACTATATATATATATATATATATATATATATATATATATAAAAAATAAATCCCCTGATGAGTGGGCAACCACGAAACAGGCTTGTTGTTGGGATAAAATTGTAGCACTGTTATTTTTTCACACACACACACATATACATATTATATATATATATATACAT
>JAOUQZ010000051.1:20497058-20523306 GCA_028564935.1 Neosilurus hyrtlii
TATTTTTACTGGTCCCCATTTATACTGCTGGGTGGACACGCCTGTGGTTAAGACCTTGCAGGAATTGGGACCCTAATAGGGATGGACATCCCTAACAGGGATTCAAACCCACAACCTCTCGATCATTCGCCCAGTACCATAACCACTACACCAACGGATCCACTAATACTATAGTACAGTATAGTATAATACTACACACTGCATATTACATATTATGTTTTAAATGCATTAAACTTTCATTTAGCCATGTACAATTTTTGTTGCAGTCAAAAAGCATTTTACTAAGGATGCTGTCTACTGACCGAATAATGGGTCGAAATTAGGCCAAGTTGGAGAAACCATTGGGGGGGATGTTCCTCTGGGCTCTCTGGTGCCTCCCACAGTCCAAAGACATGCACATTAGGATGAGTGGCTGTTCCAAATCGCCCAAAGGTGTGGATGTAAGTGTTAATGGTTATGTGGGCGAGCTATTCCAGGTGTACCCCGTCTTCGCTCACCGTCGGGCGAGATATGCTCCAGCCTACCTGTAACCCTAAGAGTCGAATTTAAGTGGTTTGCCAGTTGAGTGGGTGCTGAGTATTTCCACATGAAATACATTCACTACATTCAACGGCTTCTCATACTCAGTGAAGTAATATGTTTTTAGACTTATATTACTTCCCAAAGCATGTAGCTTATTTGCATGTACTGCCCCTTTTATTCAAGCTGCACAAACTGCAGTGCCAACTACAGAATTTGCTGCAAGTCAGTTTTGGGTAAAAGTAAGACCCCTTGAGAATGATATGTTATGATGATTCTAGTGGCAAAGTGATGGCACTAAGCTGGAGTCATGCCCAGATACCAGATTCATGTTTTGACATCAAGTGGATGACGGAAAATGGCAATGGTCCTCCCAGTGTAGATCCATGTTGACAGTCTCAGTACCAATGATATTTGTCGCATAGGTTAGGACTGTTGCATCTTTAGTGGTACTATCGAAAACTATCAAAAACATAAATTTAAATGATCTTGGCTCCAAGTGTCTGCCATGTCTGTTAACTACACTGGAAAGTCATCAGTCTGTTACTTCACTTCTACTTCCAGATGTTCCCAATCAGCTGAGGTTTACCAATCCCTAGGTACAGCACAGCCACAAGACAGAATGCTAGCTATTTTATTGCACTTGCCTGGTCGATAGGCAGCTCTAAGATACTCAAGGTGTGCGTCTGAGCTTAGTTGTCCACTAAAATATCAAATTTGTGCCCCCTGTGGAGGTTAATAATATGGTTGGACAGCACTAGTATGTGTGACTCCCTCCTTAGGGCTTTCTGAAAATGTTCTACCACTAGCCAGACAGCCTTTCTTTTCTCACCTTATTGAGACTCAGGTTATTTTTATTCTCTCTAAAGGTAGGCTCATAATTCAAGTTCAGACACTCAGAAGCAGCTCCTGAGAATATATCAGCATCTGTCTTGAGAGGCAGTATTACTAAGCTCCTCTGAGCTCTGTGTAACTCCATTGCTTGTGACGTACAGTTCACATGTTGCATATTGGCATTGTGCTGTACCAAGGATAAGGCTCTGTTTAAGTTCTAAACAATGTGGATGCGGATGCAGATGCCCATCATCCTACTCCATTGAGAACAGACCAGTGATTATGAAACAAGCTACAGGCTTCACAGAAGGAAGGTCCTGGGTTCGAGTTCCGGGCTCTGCAAGGATGTTTCTGTGTGGAGTTTGCATGCTCTCCCCTCTCCCTGTGGTTGCATGGGTTTCCTCCAGGTACTCCGATTTCCTCCCAAAGTCCAAAGACGTGCATATCAGGCAGTGAGTGTAAATGTGTGAATGGTCGTATGTGTGTTGCCCTGGTATGGTCTGGTGAGCTGTTTAAGGTGTTTCCCACATTTCACATAGTAGTAATAGGGCAGTGGTGGCTTAGTGGTTAAGGTGATGATCCGAAGGTCAGCAGTTCAATCCCCACTATCACCACTGTTGCGCCCTTGAGCAAGGCCCTTAACCCTTAATTGCACAGTTGTATTAAAAAAATAACAATAATAATAATAAAAAAAAAAAAAGATCATCGTAGGTCGCTCTGGATAGGAGCGTCTGCCAAATGCTGTAAATGTAATATATGTTTTTATTCAGCCAATACCTTAGATTTGTCTTCTTTTTTATTTTTTTGCGGCTTCAGAAAAGATACACATAACTATTCCTCTCTCCAGATTGTTAGGGTATTACATGAACCCCCCCACACAATGTATAACCATCCTGTATTACTACATTTGAAACCTTTATAAAAATTAGTGCTACCACCTACTGATGTGCGTTTTAAAAGTCTACATGCATAGTAAGAGTTATTGATGGGTCAATCTGTATCTTGGGGCAGGGTTTAATGAAATGGTCAATTGGATCACAGGTCGCCACAAGTGCAAAACCACTGCAGACACAAGTAGCATGAATCACCCAAGGAATTATGCTGAGGCTTAAAACTTGTATTTACTTCAGGTTTAAGTCATAGGCATATTTTAGTTAACATTGTCTCACAGCATTTTTTGTGGAATACCTTGCTTAGATAATTTTCTGCTGGGGTAAAAATATACTGTTCACTTTCTAAAAGTTGTGAGTTGAAACATCATCTATCACTCATGCAGCTTTACCTTCTGTAGCATGAGGAATGTTTATTGGTTTCCCTCTTTTAAACTGAAGCACGTGGCTTCCACTTGGAAGAATTTAAAGAAGTTGAGAGCATGTTAGCCAGGGTGGGGCACGTCTGTTTACAAGTCTGTTCATGGAACAGGGGGAAGGGATATCTCCCCACCACACATCTGCTTTCTGTTACACAGCGTGCTCTGCACTGGAGTTTAATCAGCTGAACCACTGCACTACATGTCATACACATTGCAGACATTTTGTCCAGCTTTATCATTAACAGATAAAGGTTTAAAATTATTTTTACTTGGTGGCCTTCATTTAAAAAAAGAACGATTGTACAATAGACTCTTGAAATTGAGTTTAGGAGTTTCTGAAGCATTCCAAAGCATTCAGATACACCAAAGTGGGTGTAGTTTCCTGTTAAAAGCCATGTAGTGTAATGCAGCAAACATGTTAACACAAAATAAAAAAGATAATTTATTTTCATTCTGTGGTATGCACATTCTTCTCTCAGTCATGGTTTATAGGTGTTTCCATTACATGATACATGCAGAAATTTATGATTTAAAACAGGAAGAAAAGGGTGAAAGGGGGTGAAATCATTTGATGTCAAATGGTTTTTAAAAGAGCGCCCAAGTGTTTGTGTGATGTCCTGAAAGTTAACGTACCAAAATCTAGGGTATGATTCACTGATGCACACAGATAACACACCAGTTGCTCACAAGACATGCACAAAGAATAAAATATATATACCACAAGAGCTTTTATTTTTGCTTCAATGTTGAAAAACGAGAAATTAAGCATTTTTAACACGCCTACTCAAGCCTTGATATAGTCTGGATTTTTACCCAAGTAAATAAACCAACATTAATCTTCCTTTCTTGATGTTTAAAACAAAAATATCTCTTTTGTAAGTTTTAGAATCTCACCAGTTAATATCATTTCTTATAATAAAAAAAATCACGAACAACTCTGTACAATAAAGCTTAATAATTTACAGACACCATATACAGTAGGCACTCAGCAATTAAACTTTGCCCATGGTCATGGACACACTGTCTACTTTAACAGCTAGTTTATTTTCAACATTTCCTAGTTAATAATTCATTTCATAGCTTACACAGTAACACTATCCGAGTATGTGTGGCGCTATATATATATATACACATACACATATATACATATATATATACTCACACACACACACACATACACACATACACACCCATACACACACATACACACACATACACACACATACACACACATACACACACATACACACACACAGGTTTTTGTTGTGTTCACACTTACCTGAGTCCTGGTTAAGAGTAACTGTCTGTGCTTCTCCATGTGCTCTAAAACTGCTGGTTGTTCTTCAACTGCTTGTGCGTTCTCAGCCCACACCCCCCTCTGTCCCCGCCCCCTCACTCTGGTTGGCCCGGCTGTATTCCACAACATAGCACTTGACTCCCTAGTCCTTGGCCTAAAGCTGTTAGCTTGTTGCCAGGCAACAGGAAAAAGGGGCGCATATGTAAACCTCTAATGAGTAAGCGAACAAGAATATATTTACTTGCTCTGTTGGTTGCTAAGACTGCTGGTCAAGTTCTGTTTTTATAAGCACTGCTTTCTGAGTAAATCCTCTCTGTGACTGGAAATATTTGCTCTTCTCAGAAGTGGTGTGTGAAGCATTTCTGTGATCCTGACACACTGGTGCAGCTCCTGGATTTAGATTAATAGAATCGACCTCAGCAGGCATGAGATCACTGTTGTAATGAACTCTCCAGATTCAGCTTTCATCTTGCCTTTAGCCTGTTCCATCGTGTTTTTCTAAAGCAGCATTCTATTACTAAGCTTTATTTTAAAATGGCAATGACAAAAGTGGGCAAGACCTGAACTAAAATGCACGACCAATTCTCACCTGTATTGGATTTCACCCCTCCCAGATTATCAGCCCCGTGAGCCAAGACACAAATATCAGAAGCAGAGAAGTTACGGTTGGAAATTTCTTACCTTAACCTGATCTAAAAATAGCTATTAAAAAATGACTTTACATTCACTTGCCTCAACACAAAAACGAAAGAAAATTCCCCTACTTTGTTTACCATTAATTTCTGAGAACATGCCTTGCATATAATCTCTAAGGCTGTCAATATTTATCCCATTAGCATTATATGTCGGCATACAGTGCAACTGTGACAAAAGGGGGTACAATGAATAAAAATCGAACTAGTACACAATCGGATATTTGATTTTTCGATGTTTCGTTTGATAGTCGTCATGAAGGATAAAGTTATAAGCATGCCAGGAGAGACAGCAGAGGTTGCAATGTAACATGGTTACAACAGCCAAAGGCTTCACAGGACAGTTGTGTCCACTGTGTTGCTGATATTTAAGGAAAAAAGGAAACATAGAGAGGAAATAAGATAATTGTCCCACCATAAAACCTAACCACAGCTCAAAAGAAACCAAAACAACCCAATTTAATGGACCTCCTATGAAACAAAAGAGGAAGTTATTCATACGTGACCTTGAAAAGACAGGAATGAAGACTGGTTTAATTTTATTCTCCTTTCACACTCGATAAGAAGAAAATAGGTGTTAAGGCTCCAAAAATAGTTTGTCATGAGCATGAGAACCCCCAGCAGAAACGATAGAACGAAGAAGTTTCTAAAGTCACTACTTGATGTCTTTACAACGTTGAGGCTGGTTTGCCGACTGGACTGTAACAGAAACAATTCCTGAAGAAATGCAAACCACGTCCCTCAACCAGGACTGTCGAGTCCATTCCTGAGTCTGTTCCCATTTAAAGCACAACAGACACTACGTTGCTTATGATAAATTCTTTTTGTTGTCTAGTTCTCTTGATCAGTCAGACACTACATGAGGGGTGATGAAGTTATTTTTGACAGGTATTTACATCCCGAGAATAGCTCCGCTTACACCAAATTCTCAACACGACTGCCCCCATGTTCCTTTCAGCCCTATCCTGTCTGTTAGCCACCATAATGTCATCCAGCCTACACGTTGTGCCTCAGAGATAGAGATAGATTCCAGAGGAAGATTTCAGAGTGTTTAGAGAAGTGTCTTTAGGTTGCATAATTACCTGGCTTATTTCTTTTCCTCTTTTATTCTCCAAGACAACTTAATTCCCTACTGAGGATTCAGCGCGTATCACTGGCCCTATTAAATGAATAAATACAAGACAATTGCTAAACTAATGCTCCATTTTTGCAAACAGAAGCCTAAATAATGTGAAAGAGGTCATTCCTTTAGCAGCAGCTGAAACACTAACGATAAACACTCGATTTTAGTTTCACAGTGAAACAAAGTTGTAACAAAAAGCAGTTGTGTCAAAAAGCTGAGTTTGATAACACCCCCTCTCCCCTCCCACACACACACACACACACCCACACACACAACATTACTGCTGAGTAGAAGACAAGCCACAACAGCCCCATTCACACACTGAATCACTCTCTGTCCTCTAAGAATTCCTACACACACACACACACACACACACACCCTATAAGGCTGAATCCAATTTCCATGACTGAGCTAAACCCTGATAATGGTAAATAAGGCACAGAAGATGCTTGGCTGTGACACGATATCAGAATATCAATCTAACCAAGAAGATACAGGATTTCATCCTTTCTTGCACTTCACAGTAAAAAAAAAAAAAAAAAAAAAAAAAACGCTCCACATGCATTTCACTTCTGAAAAGCATCTAATTCTCTTTAACACACACATACAAATAAGTATCAGTAATGTATTCAGACTTATCCAAGCATTGTTAAAATGCTCCTAATTCTCAAGCAACTTGATAGCACTAATTCTCAAGCATGTAATGCTGAAGTGTTTCCACAGCAACAAAAATAACAGGATGGAAGTTTGAAGTGCATATGTACTATTGGCTGCATGTAGGTTTCCTTGAACAACCAACTCTTCAAACGCTGCTTTGATGTTTTCGTAGATTAAACCACACACACACACACACACCCCCACACAACGAATAGTAATCTGAGTTACTGTTATTTGCCTTCTTGTAAGTGACCATTCTCTTCTGCATGTGGAAATGTCTTTTAGACACCATATGTATAGGTATTAGTGACTGATTTGCATGTAAATCCTTGCAGTTTAGCCATTTCTAACATACTCAAACCATCTGGCACCATGTCAAGGTCAAAGTCACTGTATATTCATTTGTTTTGTATTCTGAATGTACTTTTAAAGAGTCTCCTTTTGAGCTGCTGATGCTTAACTTGTCTACTAAAGTGGTTCATTCAATAATCTTTTTTTTGGTATACCCCCACCTGACATTGGATTAAGTGTAATAAAGGAACACTCATAAAAAGCTATTCTCCTAGAAACTGTTAATTAGACAGAGCTTATTAGAACAATAAAGCCAAATACAGGTCACTTGTTTTCCTCTAATGGGGGTCACATTGGAAGAGGATGTGAATGAAAATGAATAGGACACATGTGCTTCAAAGTGCAACGCCCTGCCCAATTCCCTGGGTGAGCAGGATTTTCCGCTGTTCAACCTCTACACTAATCCTGGAGTCTAGTTTCCAGTCTGCTGGGATAGCAGGGATAAAGCTTATTGTCACCATCAGGATCAAGTCTACAGTGTCCTTTCTTCTGATCCTTTAGCAAATAAACACCTTTTGTCTTGAGTAGCACAATAATTCCTACAGACAACCCACAATGCAGCCCACACAGTTTTATGGTTTCAGACAGTACTTTTATGACTATCACGTAAGACTTCATAAACATATGCATGCACATGACACATATTGGTTGCAAATTAGCTTTGTTATGTAAAAAATGACATAAATTATCTGAACTGATCTTGACCAAACTTCGTAGGGAAGCATCGTATTCACCCACAAACACAACCCCAATAGATAGATAGATAGATAGATAGATAGATAGACAGATAAATAGATAGATAGATAACAGCACTGTTTATTGTAAATATAATACAACTCAATTATCTACAAATTTCATAAACCCATATTTCAATCAATAGAGTACATATCAAAAGTTAAACATTTCTCTATTTAATTAACTTATTTAAAAATTCATGGCAGCACCTCAAAAAGTTGTGAGAGGACAACAAAAGAGATAGCGGGCAATCTTGCAACTAATTTGATTAATTGGCCACAGATCAGTAACATGACTGGGTTAAAAAATAAAAAGCATCTGAGCAGAGGTTCACCAAACTGCAAGCTCTAAAAATTATGGACAAATTTCAGAATAATGTTCCTCTATGCAAAATTGTGAAGACTTTGAATATCTCATCATCTATAGTACAAAATTAAAACAAAAGTTTTAGAGAAATCGCTGGAGAAATCTCTGTGCTCAAGGAACAAGGCTGAAAATCGATTGGATGCCCGAGATATTTGTTCCCCCTGCCAGCACTGCATTAAAAACTGGCTAGATGTGCTGGTTGATGATATATTGAGGGCCCATCAATCAGGGCTACCAATCAGAACATTTTGATGATATTATGTCCTGTAAGTGATGAGATATTCAAAGGCTTAACCAGTTTACATTAAGCAACAATACTCTGAAATTTTTGCAGATTGGTGAACCTACTTTTTAGCAAGTTTTTAACCTGTTGCCAGTTAACCAAATTACTTCTTCCAGAAATTTCCTTTAGCACCTCTTACTAATATATTTTCATCAAATAGTAAAATGTCTCTTTCATTATTTGATATGTTTTCTAGGTTCTATTGTAAATAAAAATAAAAATGAGCTTTTGTAATTTGCAAATCATTGCATTGTGTTTGTATTTACATTTTACACAGTGTTCCAACTTTTGGTTGCACACTGCCCTCCAAAATATATGATCAAATTCTTCAAACTGACAGAGAAACAGACATCTTGGTTAGACACCTAAATTACACTAAACGAAACTACAATATGATACTTGCACATCCTCGGAAACCTCATGTGATTAGCTTAATTCATAGCATGTTTTCCAAATTAGGGCCTTCCAAAAGACAGGAAGGTCCTGATCCAATTCCCTGTAAGAAAATCTCATTAGTGATACTTGAATGCTTCAGCAATGGGCCTTAATTACATTCAAAGAGAAATGATCTCTTTAAAGCTTGTAGGAGGTCTTTATTCTGTGCTTCTTGGCTACTGATCGCCTCTCACATACGGTGCACAGATAATATGACTGACGTTTTTTTATCCAAAAGTAGTAAGCATTAATTTGACTGTGAATCATCCCAATAAGCATAACACTACATTATTCAAGCTAATGAGCCACAAAACTCGAGTCCTAATAAGTGACAAGACAAGAAAAGAAACCTTAAATCCAACCGACCAAACAGCAAACAGTATACCGCAGGGCTCGCTAAACAGGAAACTTGCACAACTGAAATGCTCAGCTATATTAAGATCACATGCATTTCAAGCTGACACAACTCGCTCTTTCCATTAACACCCAAAAGGATCTTATGTAACAGGAAACAAAATAAAAAAAAACCAAAAGAAAGAAAAGTCACCAGGAAGCCACGTCATATGAACGTGTTCTATTCATCATTTTCTAGTAGCGGTGTTTGAAATTTAAATGGAGTGTAAAACTAGCAAGAATTAACTTCATTGTATTAATTAACCATTTTACTAAAGGAAGCATCTATTACAAAATATGTATTTGTACTAAAGTTTCTTTGCACATCCTTGTATAAAGTGGCTGGTGTATCTGTTCAAACTCTAAGCCATACAGTACACAAGTCTGGGCTTTACAGAAGAGTGAAAAAATAATAAAACATAATAAAAGATAATAAAACCCTTTTGGAGCTCACCAAAAGGCATGTGGCACTCCCCAGACACATGGAAGAAAGTCATCTGGTCAGATGTATGTAAAATTGAAAGTTTTGTCCACCAAGGAAAATGCTACCCAAGATCACCATCCCACAGTGAAAAAGTGTAGGACTGGAAGACTGGTCAGAATTGAGAGAATGATGGATGGTGCTATATACAGGGAAATTCTTGAGAAACCTGTTTCAGTCTTCCAGAGATTTGAGACAGAGGTTCACCTTCCAGCAGACCCTAAGCATACTGCTGAAGTAAGACTTGAGTATTTTAAGGGGAAGCATTTAAATTTTAATAAGAATTTGTGACATGACATACTGTACACCAGCAGAACACATCCAACTTGAAGGAGCTGAAGCAGTTTTGCTGTGAAAAATAGGCAAAAATCCCAGTAGCTTGATGTGCTTAGCTCAGAGACGTACCCCTAAGGAACTTGACTTGCAGCTATAATTGCTGCAAAAGGGCTGAATAGGTCGCACAAAGGAGCTACTGTCCCTTTCTGTCATCACATTGTCCAAAAATGATGTCAGTGCCAAAGCCAGCATCTGTAATGGTATAAAGATGCCCACAGCATGGGTGAGTTTTGTGAAAATGTCATTGATGCGAATGTGTTGATTGTGATTTTAGTTTGACATACTGTATATTGCCATCCAGGCAATGTCTCTTCCTAGGAAGTCCAGCCGGACAATGCCAGGTCTCATTCTGCATCATCTACAACACTGTAGCTTCATAGTGTGCTTGATTGGCTTGCTGCCAGTTGGAATCTGTCTTTTCTTGAAAATAAAGAAGAGACCCCAAACTGTTGAACTGCTAAATTCTTTTATCAAGAATGGACAAAAAAACCTGCAATACCGAACCAATTAATATTGTTAATTTCTCAGTTAAAAAATTATTAAAAAGTCTCATTAAAAGAAAAGGTGTGCTCGAGGCAGACACGAATGAGGTAAAGCCAGCAGGTAAGTGATTGAATCACCTGTGGTTAATTGTTAGCCATATTTATGTGTGTTCTTTGTGTGTTTCAGATAGAGAGGAGCTGGTTTTGAGAGAAAGACCTGGAAGCAGCTTCTCTCTGTGTGTGAGTGCATATGTTGTTTGGCACACAAAGTTTGAAGACAGAATGGTTCTGAAAGTAGCCTTCCATATTTCTGGACTAAATAAACAACTGTCCATGAACTGTCCATCTGTATCTGATTCTTCTGTGTCCTAAAGACTGTTACAATGGTGCCGAAACCAGGACATGAGAGAAGCCTACAGCATGGAATCTGCACAGCTCACCAATTGCTTTAAGATAGTCACCAAGATCATCAGTGAATAACAATTGGCAGCTCTGTATGGTGACATGCAGCAGCTCCGAGAGCACTGGGAGGACTGGACACCATCTAGCAGGTGCGCATCACCCTTCATCCGACCTGCACCTGCTGTAGGCTATTCCCAAAACGCCCTCAGCAAGATGGGGCCACAGGACAACATGGAAATCTTTAAGGTATTTGTTAGGGCCACGGAATGGGGGGCAGGCAAAAAACGAGTGTGCAAGCTGCTGCAACTCCTGACTGGTGAAACTCGAGCCTACCAGCAGAAATATTGGACAGGTTTTGGAGAGGTTACACGTTAGGTGGCTATTGAATGCACAAAAGATCATCTGTCAGGGTTTTGAACAGCAGACAGGCACCACGCCTCTTCTTCATCCTCTCTTTCTCTCCTCCCTGTCCTTTCCATGTGTCTCCTTATCAATTTCAATACCTGCATCCCAAAAAAAATAAAAAACTTCTCTAAGGGTGTCATTTTGTCCCCGCCATTTCCATTCACCCGCTTTATCTATTGAAGCATAGCTTATTGGATGAATCCTGGACACAATGTGGTGGGAGCTTCAAGTGCAGCATGGGTTAAAGAAGTGTCCCAAAGACTTGGAGCGATGTTTGGAGAGGTGGTCCAATGTTAGCTCCACATCAGGAAGTTGCTGGGGTTGGAAAGCCTCTGTCCACCGGGAATTTCCTAGGTAATTTCCCACTGGCGCAAATGCAAGACATGCTTTTGACTAAGTGTGAGAAGTTGATGGTCAAAACTCCAAGGTTATGCTTAATGTTGAGGTAAGCTTCCCATACTTCTGCATAATTAAAGGCAGCCTGTATCGAGTGAGGCAGGACACTTACACAGGAGAAGAAACAGCCCAGCTGTTAGTCCAAAGAAGAAGCAATAAAATGCACGATAAAACACTAAATGATCACATGGCCCGTTTGTCACTTCTGGCAATGTTCACCAGTGGTTAAACAAAATGTCAGTTAGTTATTCTATAGACCACTCCAAAAGCATGATTGCACCCCCTTCCTTAGATAGAGCTCCCATTCAAAAGGATTGGGATGGATCTCAATGGGTTAGTAAACAAGTCTGCAGGTGGATATCGCCTTGGGTTATTCATATTGGACTACGCAATGCAGTAGCCAGAACCAGTGCCATTGTGCAACATTTCTGCATGCAGATTTACGGTAGCACACCTTGAGGTGGTTTCCCTTGTTTGCATAAACAAAGAAATACAGATTGCGGAACCCTGTATGTGGCACGTACACTATGCATGCTGTATGAAATATTAGGGATTCAATTATCATTGTGCATCATCGTGAGTCCTAAGACGGACGGTGTGGTCGAAAACTTCAATGAAATAAAATTCTCAAAAAAATAAGTTAGTTGGTGGCTAAGGAAAGAGCAGAGCTGGGAAAAAATGTGGCCATATTCACCCTGGTCCCCCGTTGAGACTACCTCTCACTGTCCCAGAGAGCAAAAAGTGCACAATTACAGAATTAGCTCTTGCCTCTACTGGACTGGACAAACCTCATTAAATGCCACATTGAGACTACTTCAGATGTGCTTATACTCAGCAGCCACTAATAGCCACTAATATACTAGACTCCACAAATACAAGAAAAATGTGGTTTAGGATGAAATCAAGGCCCTGTTCAATATTGGGGGACTGAAGAGTTTCACAGCTACTGGAGCAGCCCAGTGGTCTTGGTATCCAAGTCCAATTGGTCAGTCCTGTCCTGCGTGGACTATAGAAAATCAATGCGGTGTCTTAATTTCATGCCTATCCCATGCCTCACATTGACAAACTGATTGATCAGTTAGGCATTGCTATATTTCTGTTATTTTTATTTGACTCTGGATTTAACAAAGGGGTATTGGCAGCGATTGCGGCCTGCCAGAAGCCAATTAAATTTTACTTCAAAAAATTCAATTTTATTTGTCATGTACAAAATCATACACAGTACAATATGTGGTGAAATGATTGAAAAGCCTAAGACCATAACAGGGTAAGGCAGTTCCTCTGGCTGGCTGTCTATTGTCATAAGAATTTACCTAATTTTTCAGATGTCAGGCAGCAGGCTGGTGACAAAAAAAAGGCAGTTTTTCTCCTGACAAAACGGGTCAGCATGGTGGTAATGTATGATAAGGGCAAGCGACAAAGGCTCAAAGACCTGCTTGTGGGGTTTTGGGAATGCTTCCCAGAAATACCTTTAAAAAATGGATTGCAAATGGTGGATTCTGGTGCATTTTAGGGTAGTAATGAGACTAATCTATTTGTTAAAATATATTTTGTTAAAATATATAAAAACCAAGACAAAAATCTGTCAGTCCACTTCACATCGAATCTTGATCAAGTCCTGGTGTTTCCTTTTGGTGCAGATAAAATCAGTTCATGAAGATGAAAAAAGTGAGTCAAAAATCACTTATGATGCACACCAGAAGTAACAACTTTTCTAAACAAATCAATTACCCATAAATTCTAATCCAGCACTGTTTTGAAAATATAAACTCGATTTAAAAGTTGACTGGTAGGACCGTTATGAATAAAGCAAGCACAAGCATCTTTGAGATATAATGTATTAAATCTTGCATGAATCAAGACAAATGTTCTATATTATGAAAAATACTGGTTTTGTGGTATTTGTAGTATCCTGCGATGAATTAATTGTAGCCTGCAGGGAAAGTTATGGACCCCTGCAGTCAGTGGTATACTAGGCTGCAATCCCGCAGGCACCTGTTGACAACATAGGTTTTAGTCCTTATACTCTCTGAAAACACACATCGAGTGGTTGACGACCATCTGTTGTTTTATTCTGATTGTTTGATGGCATTCTGAACATGGGCTCTAGTCACTCTACATACTAGTAGTAGTACCTATTGATGCTACTGGCCATGCAGCGACCTCATCTAGCAAGTGGCAGGAATTCTGGAGAATGTTTCTCCAGAGTGCACTGAGCATGCGTGTCACATTAGTCCTGTAATAATTTTCCACAATCTATATATCTATGCTATAAGCTCTCTGTGAGAGAACGCAAGTATGGCACTATAGGGAAAGAGTGCCTGGCCATCAAGAGGGTGGTTCCCACTTTCTGGTACTACCTATTGGGGCATGTTTTCACCCTTTGTTCAGATCACGCCCCACTCCAATGGCTCGACTGCATGAAGGATGCCAATGCGCAGATCATATGTCAAGATAAAAATCAAGGTGCTCAAAAGGCTGAGGGTGCAGATGGTGGTAGCTGTTTATCTGTCCTGTCAAGGAGTTCAGCTGCTGGTCAGATGACTTCCTGGCCTAGTCAGGCGGAGGGGGTGTGTTCCAGCAAATGTGTAATAAGGCACCCTCTGCAGGTAGAGATGTGTCATGTAATGCCATCAGGTAAGTGAATAAATGCACCAGTAGTTAATTAGTAGCTCTATTTATATGCATTCTCTTTGTGTGTTTCAGAAAGAGAGCAGCTGGAGTTGAGACGGTGACTTCTCTGAGTAGTATCTCTATGCGTATGTGCGTCTGAGTGCATGTGTGGTTTGGTGCACATTTAGTTTGACGACAGAATTAAAAGATTCCGAAAAGCATGACCTTCCTGTGTCCCAAACCTAAAGACTATTACAGTGAGATAGCAACTGTAAACAAGGCTCTGTCCCAGCCTTTTTCATGTGTCGCAGGCATCAAATTCTAATTTTGTTTATATTTAAAAAATCCAATCAATGTGCTCATTAAAAACAGTGAAAATATTTTCTTTGTACCATTGTCAGTTCGATACAAGGTCATGTGAATTAATAAATCAAAGAGTTTTGGTTTCATTGCAGAACATCATGCAATATCAAGAAATGAAATACTGGTAATTTGGCAACTTATATGTAGACGTTACCGCAGTACTTGAAACAATTCCACAAATATATTTACAAGAAGACTTTAGAAGGTAGTCTGATTTCATGTCTAACCTGGCGACCACACACCATGACTAACTTTGGCAACGCCCTAGTTTCTAGTAATCTAAGTCACTGTGTAGTGCTAAGTTTAAACTCCTGCATATGTAGTCATCCAATGTACTTGTGAACTTAAGAACACAAAGAAATTAGTGAGTCCCCAAGCTTGTGCTAAAAACAAGGAAAAGTAGGATATTAACCAGAGAATATTGTTACTCGCTAAATTCTCTTATGTATTACTTAATACAGGTAGTGTATGCACAGATCTTTCAGATTTGTGTCTTGTAGATATATTTGTGGCTTTGTTTCATGTACTGCTGTGCTTTCTAAATAGATTTATTACTTATATATCTGTAGGAATTAATGAGGATGTTCAATTAGCTTCTAACAGAGAGAGAGAGATGTAAAGAGTCTTCGGCATTGTGAAATCAAGCCTTAGTTACTGTGTACCAGCTTAACACACCAGTTTAAACACTGGTTTTAAATTTTCTTATATGGCCCCAAACCACTGCAAGATATTGCTTGTGTTTGTTTCTGAATTTTATAGATTATTAAATACTAAATACAAGGACATATTTTGTGACATATTTCAGACAAACATTATTACCACAGTCATGTCAACAGTGGAAAGTTTTAAAGAGGAACAGAGTTTCGCAGTGTGTCTTACATAGATAGCTATGACTGCTTGTCCTAATGCACACCTCAAACATATACATCATCAAAGAGTGGCTTTTCCTGTTCCTGTTTTTTTTTTTTTTTTTAAATTGCTGTAGATTATAATGAACACACATTTGTAATTTCCTTATTCAATAATTACTGGCTGGTGGTGCAGTGTTAACATCTGCCTTACAGCAAGAAGGTCCTGGGTTCAAGCCCAGACTCAGAAAGGGCATTTCTGTGTGGAATTTGCATGTTCTACATATGTGTGGGATTCTTCCAGGTACTCATATCCTCCCACAGTCCAAAGACATGCACATTAGGCTAACTGGCTGTTCGAAATTGCCCCTAGTGTGAATATGTTGGCCCTGCGATGGACTGGCAAGCAGTTCAGTGTGTACCCTGCCTTCACAGAGTCGGCTGAGATAGGCTTCAAATTCCCTGCAACCCTAGTAGGATAAAGTGGTTAGGCAAATAAATGAATAAATGAATAATTAATGTTGACTCAAATAGTTACTTGGATTTTAGAATGAATATAAAAGTGAGTGCCACTGTTGTAACTTCAAGTGCTCCTCTAACCAGCTGTGTTTAAATTCTGTGTTTAAATGGATGTTACCCCGTTTTATAAATGTAGGTTGCGCATGTGCTCACTAAGGGTCTCCAGATGTTTCTGAGGTTGATGATAGTGATCCGTGTTGCTAATGTCAACTACATAAATACATCTGGAGGCCCTCATAAGTAGGGATGATTTTACGCAAAAAGGAACCCCCCCAGGAAAACGTGGAATCTCTCATCCGAAATGGAATTGCCATTCTGAAATGAAAAACGTGTTTTTGTCATTAAGTTTAAAAATACCAGAAATTCAGTACTCATACAGCACCCGTATAGCAAAGGGTTTTGCAACAAGAAAACCAATTCCGTTGGCAACCACGTGGTCAACAATCTATCAACAACCCCCTGCCCTGTTGTAAATAACACGAGAGCTTATGAACAGTGTGCACTCTGATTGGATAAAAAATAAATCCGGGAAACACACAATAATCTGAATGAGAGAGGAGTTGAGTCCAACATGGCGTCATCTGCTAAACATAAATATTGCGTTTTGAGCATAACAAGTCAGCGAGTAAGCAAGCTAAACAATACCCTGATGACTTTTATGAAGATGGTGGGATTCCGGTCTGTAAAGCACAGTGTGAACTATAGTCATGTGGATAAACACCTCAAACTTAAATCTCTGAGTCAGTCCGAATGTTGAGAGTCAGGATTCGATTTCAAACAAACAACAGCCTTCTATGTTAAAAGCTGTGACGTCATAAAACCTGCGTGAATAGTTTATGGATTTTCTGAAAGCAAAGTTTAAATACAGAAAATACCAAGCAGCTCACAATGCTTATGTACAATGGTGACAGCAGAGGTGATGCCATTTTTTTATTCGGTCTCTACAAATTTAAAGATGATAATTCTGTATTAACCTATCATTTTGTGGTAATTGAATAAAAAATATGGCTCAAGTTTGGTTAGTATGGATTTCATAACTTTATACTGTATCAACAATACATAGAAAGTATTACTATCTCTAATTACAGAAAAAAAAATCACAACGGAAAATCATCATCCTTACATAAGGGGTAAAAATTACTCACTGTTAAAATGGATGTGTGTGTGTGTTGGGGGGTTCATTCAATGCTGCATTAGGAATTATCTAAACTACCACTTGTAGCCCAAATCATTCATGAACTAGTTCAGTTGAGAAAACAGCTCAATAGAGGAGGCATCCAGGGTTTTTATAATATTAAAACTATTATGGTTTATTGTAAAGCAAAACATTATTTTAATTGTTTGAGGACTGAAAGAGTGCGTGTTGTGTCAAATCTTGGCATATAAGAAAATGTAGGCTGCATGTCACCACAAAAAAAGGAGAAAGAACCCAGAAACACATAACGCCTTCAGGCCTATCAGCTGGGATGGCTAAATAACTAGACTGAAACCTTTAGCAAGAATATATGCATCGGAAATAAATTGTGGCTAGCTTAAAGGTTTTACCCACAAAACTAAAACTAACTAAGCTACTTCCATTAGTCATAGCCTACTTTGAAATAAATACCCGAGCCTAGTGGCTCAGCAGGCCGGTGCTTATCCCCGGTTTCTGTAGCATGAAGCGACTAGGAGTTCAACTCCTGGATGGGACGCTAGTCCATCGCAGGTTACCTCTAGCTCTTAGTGCTGCTAGAGCAATATATTTCTTAAATCTAATAGAAGATAACAAAAATATTCTAAAATACTTATTTAATATTGTTTCAGGAATAAGACTATTGATAAAGCATGCAGACCATCAACTTATAGCAGAGATGACTTTATGAACTTTTCAATGCTAAAACTGAAAATAGTAGGCAAAAAATTGATTCCCTAAACTTAGAAATGTGAGTAACTAAAACGGTCAATATAAATATACCGCTACCTGATCAGCAATTAGTGTTTCAGCCCTATTCAAGAGTCAGAACTAATCTCATTAATTTCCTCATCTATGATCTCAATGCTAGATCCAGTACCTACATGTTTCTTTAAACAGGTACTACCAGAAGTGATCAACCCTTTATTAAATGTAATTAATTCTTAAATCCTTTAATCTAGCAAATCTCTAATTAAAAAACCTGACCTCGACCCATATTAGCTGTCTATAGTCTAATATCATACCTCCCTTTTATCTCCAAGATCTTCAAGCTGTCACACAGCAGTTATGTATTTTTGTAGGAATAACATTCATGAAATGTATCAGTCAGGATTTAGGCCTCATCATAGCACAGAGACAGCTCTCGTTAAGGTGGTAAATGATTTACTAGTGGCCTCTGACCATGGCTGTGTCTCCCTGCTTGTGTTACTTGAACTTAGTGCAGCCTTTGACACTGTTTGTTCATACGATTGTCCTTGACAGATTAGAAAATGTTGTTGGAGTTAAGGGAACGGCCCTCTCCTGGTTTAAATCTTATTTAACTGACCGTTATCAGTTTGTATATCTAAATGGTGATTTCTATACAAATTCTAATGTTACGTTTGGTGTTCCACAATGTTCTGTCCTAGGTCTGCTGCTTTTTTCTCTATACATGCCCCCTTTGGGTAATATTATATTGGCATTAGCTTTCATTGTTATGCTGATGATACACAGTTGTATATTTCAGCAAAGCCAGATGAGACACCAGCTTAATAAAGTTGAGAATTGTGTAAAGGACAGTAGAGACTGGATGCTTACTAACTTCCTCTTACTTAACTCTGATAAGCAGAAGTACTTGTACTCGGATCACAGGCAGCTAGAAATAAGGTTTTTTGATTATGCAGTAATGTGTTTAAGTTTCATCATGTGTAGCAGTAAAGGACCTTGGAGTGATTATTGACCTGGTCTTTCATTTAAAGTTCATGTAGATAATTTTACTCAGGAGCCTTCTTTCATCTCAGATTACCTCGAGATTAGATTATTGTAATGCGTTACTCTCCGGATGTTCTAATAGGTGCATAAACAATCTCCAGTTAGTCCAAATGCAGCAGCAAGAGTTCGTACTAGAACCAGAAGACACGAGCATATCACCCCAATCTTATCTACACTGGCTCCCAATTAAATTTTGAATCGAATATAAATTGCTACTTTTAACCTATAAAGAACTTAATGGTCATGCACCACATTATATAAGCGAACTTCATGTTGTTTATGACACAGTCTCTGTTTTTAAGACTAGGCTGAAAACTTACTTGTTTAGTCAAGCAATTTGTTAATAGGCTTTTATAAGGTAAAGGAGCAGATCTGGGGGTTCTGTAACAAAATATGAGTGAATAGTATTTTTATAATAGTGAAAAATAATAAAATAATAAGAAGAAGAAGAGGAGAAATGAGTGAATATCGAGAAAGAAAAGCAAGGCTTTTAATTATAATAACACTAAGAGAAAGAGGAAAAAGGAAAAATAGAAGCAGTGAACAATAAGACTGAAAGGTTTATAATAAAAAAGAATGTGAATATCAACTCATGGGTTACACTATACATATACTTTAACTGCAATATTCAACCTCTTCATTAATCAATCCTAATTACTAATTTAATGAACATAACTGTTACAATACTGATTAAGTCCCCAAATTTTACATCTAATGAGAGAAATGACGTTTTCATTTAGTAAGAGCACGGAAGTCAGGTGTATACGTTGTCAAAGCAACTCGCAGACAGTGGTGCGGACGTGCGGAGTGAGAGATGTGCAATTATGAGTTTTAATGGTGTTCATGTGTGAACCAAAGCACAAGCACCACAATGTTCTGGTGGAGAGCATCAGAACCCAGTGGGACAATCGTGTCAGTTAGTGCGGGGTTTCTTCAAATGCCTTCTGAATTTATATTCTTTATATACCAATATATGCACTTGCTGCACAGCAGACACACAAGCTTTGAGCAGACAGTTAAAAACACTTTTCTGTCTATTCACTGTCTATCTGCCTGTTCCCCCATTCAACTTCTTGTTTTTCTGTAGTCTAAGAGAGACATTCTGTCAAACAATAAGAATAATATCGCCGGAAAGAGCGTGCGGAGGGCGGATACCTCAAATGGTGATTGGTTCATAATAGCAGCTTGTGCCACATTGATGGTTTTTTAAATCATCATTTATTATACATTTGTTTACTTAAAAAAAAAAATGGATAGCCAACTTAAAGTGCCAGTGAAAAGTGCCCCGGGGCTGGTAGTGGCCTGCTATAAACAATTTATGTACTGTAATCTAAAATTTTAAAAATAATGAATGTATATTATATTAAAAAGATCAGGGTCCTTTTTTCTGCATAATAAAAAATATTTTTGTTTGCATTCGATCGTCACCTAACGCCAAAAACAAATCCAGTATTAATGACCCATCACAGCAAGTGCATATTAAGTCACAAATTATTAATTTTGTACCTGATATTCTAAGATTTAAAATGATACCAAATTGTCTAACATATCTGTCTAATTTTGGACCAAATAACTAAAACCTGCCAGGAATATTCAGCCTATTTAGCATATAAATATTGAGAGGTGAATGGTTGTTATGTATAAATTACATGGGAACATAAAGAATTTTTCTTGCATAAAAGCATATATTACATTTTGCCTTTTTGAGAATAAAAACCATGGTTAAGTCAATATTGGTTTATTTGGTAATTACATTTTTTCAGAACATTAAGCACAATCAAGCTCATACATGTTGAGGCTAAGAAGAAAGAAATGAAGAGCGTGAGATCTGCCTTGTCATGTTGTTCCCAGGATAAGAAATTTAAAGGGGAAAAAAAATAAAAATCACACAGTAAAATCCCCAGTGTTAAAATTAACACCCAGAGTTTATATGAGAACACTGAAATTATATAAACACTCTGGGTATTAATTCAACACTTGGGATTTTGCTGCGCACATACACACATCTGAGAGGTCTCTAATGAAAGTAAAACTATTCTTCTGTAAATCATTACTGAGAGTATTAGCTAATTTAGGGGTTTCATCTGAACCGGAAATGTGTGTAAGTAGGTATAGATGTGTGTGTAGATCAGACTTTTGAAACAATCGGTCAATAATCCCATTAACTAAGGCTTAATCCCAAATGTCTTCCTATTGTCTTGCAATTGTGCACTCTACTGGGTGTTCAAGTCATTATGTCAAAGGGTCTAACTAGCCATTTGGGATTAATTCTAAAACATTCTATCCTAGTTACCATTTTCATGTGCCACAAATTTCATGTTTTACATGATGAATAAATCATTGTTATTGTTATTCAATCAGCACCACTTTATATGACAGCTTATCCATTAGCTTAGCCTCATTAAAAGTATTTGCAAACATGGGAAGGGGAAACATCTATTTCAAATACAAACTTGGGATTTATCTTTTGTATTTGACAGGGTTGATTTTTAAACGAATAAATAAATAAATAAGTCATATTTGGTTTAAAAATTCTTGAGTCTTTTTGTCACTAAACAGTTTCAGAGTTGTACAAAAGAAGGCTGCTGGGTTTTCCCTATAAATAAAAAAGCAGGATATCTAGAACAGTGGCTGGTTCTGCAAGATGCTCAGTAAAACTTACAGCTCATCACTTTGTAAAACTGCACAACCATGGAGGTGTGTGGAAAATGCAAATTCAAACAAAATCATGTAATGGTGCCATAGGCAAAGGGAGATCTGTGGAAGATTATAAAGCCTTCTATAACGCATAGTAAACACTATGCAAATGAAATATTTATAGTAAAGGGTCATAACACCAAAATATTGACTCGGTTTCATTTGTTAGTGTTTACTATGCTTTATAATCTTCCTACATATCTCCCTTTGTCTATGGAGCCATTACATGATTTTGTTTCAATTTGCATTTTCCACACACATCCATGGCAGAGGCTCGTGAAAAATCAACAACAAACAAAACAAATTACAAACTTGGTTAAAGTTGCTTTCAAAGATATCACCATAAAGTGTTTGCTGTTGGCAAAGAGAAGCTTCTTGATCCATACAGCATCACCAGTAAAAACTGACATCACATACCGCAGTTGGCAAGTAGCCGAATAGGAACTTTCTGAATCTTATAAACTACCCTCGACTTCACACACACAAATCACTGAAAACCTACAGATATTTGGATGGATATCATTATCACTCCAGCCACATTCAGAATGTTTTATATCACTGAATTTCACAAGAATCATCAGCCTGTTTGACGAAAGCTAAAGTTACACCATCACAACATGTTGGGGACAAACCCCATGAGCCATTGATGTGCTGGGACAAAAGGCTTGGGTATGTAATAAGTGCTCAGTTCACATTCAAGACGGAGTAAGCTGAGCTGAGTTTAATAAGCCTGTATGCTGTTATACGTTTTCAAATACCTGGCCTGTTTTGTGCCATGAAATCCAATCAATATACTTCTGTTACCAGAAAATAAAAGAGGGTAATTTCATGACAACTCATCCAGACCCTCCCATGCAAAAATTTGTATTTGGATAAAACAATGCTTACTGCAAGTTACATACACTTGCACTACTTGCCCTAGCTGCTAGCCTCTTGACCATCCAACCAATTCTGTCACACGGTGGTCACTTGACATGGCTGTTGGTTATCACAGTTTATTTCGCACACACACACACACATATACATTATATATATATATATATATATATATATATATATATACATACATACATATATATGAAATAAACTGTGATAACCAACAGCACTACAACTTTCTGATGGCATAATTAAAAATTATGTGTCTGTCTAATTGAAAATTAATCAAACATGCAGTCAAACTCTTTCCAGAGGCAATTTTGTTCAAATTGACCCCACCTCCCTAAAAGAGGCCAAATCACACGAACTGAACATAATTCTGCAAAAAATGTGACTATTACAAGATATACGGCTCTATCACTATATGACGTATAATTAAAAATAAATGTTTGGTGAGGGAGCTACTGAAATTTGGTTGATTTGTCATGGAATGATCCAAGAGCGCACTCACCGTATGGGAGTATAACCTTAAAGGAGTATACCCTAATGGGATTATTAGTAGGCTAGAAGATCTGGGGGAAACTGCTATTGATGAAGCTCTGTAGGTTTTATTATGGTACATTAATGGGGTGGTGGTGGGGGGCTAGTTAAAATCTGTAAGAGGGAAAAAAAATCACTGATTGTAACATCTGCAGGCTAGTACGTGGCTATTTAAAAGAAAAACAAGCAAAAGGAAAGTGACATATTGATGGTCAAATAAATCAAGTAGACCTAATAGATGAGAATTTTTTTTTCCACATACCAGTGAAGAACTCTTCACTGCAAGTTGATCATGCTTTTGAAGATTACTCAAGGACTGTCTGCTTGAAAGCTCTAACAACGATCGCTTTAAAATAGCAAAGAACACCATTCATGCGTGAATTGGACATGATAATGATTTCTGTGCTGTTTTTTTTTTTAAAGGATGAATCCGGCTTACTGGACCAGCTCTTTTTGTGGCATCACAGATTCAATGTAATCCCCTTTGTCTTGTTTTACCAGCTGGAAGAATCCACCTTGCGGGACCAGCTGTTTATGACATCACTGATGTCATAAACAGCTCTATACATATAAAATATAATATGTAACCCAGTCTGGCAAAATGAGTCACAGTGACCAAAAATTCAAAATTGAGTTAGCCATACCATTTAAAAGAGGAGACTCTAAGCTTTAAATGGTATGGCTAACTCAATTTAGAATTTTTGGTCACTGTGACTCATTTTGTCAGACTGGGTCACAGTATGAAAACATAAACGTGTCTATACTATAAAAAAAAATCCACCAGTCACACCCGCACACACACAGAAAGACAAAGCAGCATATTTTTTTAAAAAATACATGTAAACCATGAATTAGTCTATAAGCCACAGCAGAGAGCTCCAGACCAAAGAGTGGTGATAATGTGGTAGTTCAGTCTGCAATCGCCATTAAAAAAACCCAAAAACAAATAAAAAAACTAATAAACAAGTTAAGCAAACATGTGTATCTGTTTAGTTTGTTGTGGTTGAATCTTGTGATTGACTAAAAAGCTTTGGATGTGCGGTAGCATCATGGATTTCCATGCCATGGTGGTTACCACCAAACGGATTCCCATGCAATAAAAAGCCTGACTACAATCAAGCTATCTAGATCTAGCTAGCTGATTTAGTATAATTTCAGCCGGACCACCACGTGTATACGAGTTTTAAAAAAGTCCAGGTTTAGGCAGACTTACTATATCAGTCATCATCCATTAATTTCCTGAAGTGCTTCATCCTAATTAGGGTCGCATGGAGGCTGGCGCCCGACTCAGCCGACTCTGGATGAGAGGGCAGAGTACACCCTGGACGGCTCGCCAGTTCATCGCAGGGCAGAAACACGCTGACGGCAACTCAATGAGGAATGAAGAATTTCGAAGAACGACAGCAATGGTTCTTTTACATGCCTCTCACTACAGACGGTGAAAGACACAGCAGGCCAGACATCGCAGTCTGTGCTGTTTATTACCGTTACAGACTGCGTAGGTCAATCAGAAGAGGATGTCACAAAAAGCGACCCTTCTGTGACATCATCATCATTATCATGACAGAGAGACAGGAGGGGTCAAGGAGTCAGGCCATCACATTCCATGGGACATCCCATAACAAGTGGCTTTAATCAAACTTTGTATAAAGCTAATGTACATCATCCGTTCCTTGATGAAGTGTTTAGAGTCGATTTCAAAACAAAGGGAGATAAAATATATATACACATCATGCAGATTTGTGGATCTTCACCTGTAGCTTCTCTCTAGGTGTGATGGGAACGTGATGCATGCTGGGTCGAGACTTAGTGTTGCACTCACACAGGTTTTTATTGTCTTTATCTATTCAGACAGTCAGATTCCTCAGGGTGAAGTTAGAGGAAATGATCAACAGCTGATGAAGAATGAGACCTGATTGTGAGAGAGAGAGAGAGAGAGAGAGAGAGAGAGAGAGAGAGAGAGAGAGAGAACACACGAGTTATCATTTCAAATCTGCGAAACATCCCATAATACACCTACCAGGCGTGATTCCCCCCGTCTCCGGGGTTTCAGGTTGTTGACAACGTGTCTGCCACAGTGCTTTTCTTGTGAACTTTACAGATGATAATCCTAACAGTACCTTCCTCTTTTCCGCTGTCGGCCTCAGCTCGGGTCAACTGAGACCAAGACTGAGAAAACAGCCTTAATGGAAACCATGGTTACGCTGTTTCTAGTGCGGTAGTATGCGGTTTGGACGCAGCCCAAGAAGCCTCACTGGGTTGGGGGGCGGGGCGTAATTAAACAAACAGCTGTCTCTGTTCTAAACCGCTGTGTTCACTAACGCTCGTTCCCTTTTCCGTTACCTACGCGCGTTCACGAGCGACGGCGTGCGGAGCAGCGTGCGCGTTCCCGTTGGGCTGAGAGAGAGAGAGATTCTTCGCCATGCATTTTCTCATTGGTCAGCAATGTACTGTAGTTCCAGTGTACTCTCTCACACACACATTTGCCTGACCACTTAATCCCACTAAGGTTGCCGGAAGGCTGGTGCCTATCTCAGCCAACTCCGGGCGAAGACGGGGTACACCCTGAACAGCTGGCCAGGCTATCACCGGGCCAACACACACACCATCATTTACAATCACACCTAGCGACAGTTTGGAACCATCCATCCATTCATTCATTTTCTAAGCTGCTTAATTCTATTTAAGTTCGCGGGGAGGAAGGCACCTATCTCAACCGACTCCGGGCGAAGGCGGGGTACACCCTGAACAGCTCGCCAGGTCATCACTAGGCCAACAAACACACACACCATCATTTACACTCACACCTAGCGGCAATTTAAAACAATCAATTAGCCTAATGTGCACATGACTTTGGACTGTGGAAGGAAACCGGGGTGCCCCGAGGAAACCCATGTAAGCACAAAGAGAACATGGACATGGAAACATCAGAGCCCCGGACTTGAACCCTGGATCTTCTTGTAGTGAGACAGCAACTGTGCCACTTAGATCCATTATTATTAAATAATCATGTCATGTCATGTCATTTTCTTAACCACTTAATCCTAATTAGGGTCGCAGGGAGGCTGGCGCCCATCTCAGCCGACTCTGGGTGAGAGCAGAGTAAACCCTGGACAGCTCGCCAGGCCATCGCAGGGAAGAAACACACTGACGGCTTGACGAAACACACCTACTCTTGACGAAAATCAGCAAAAAAAATTCTTTTACATGCTTAACACCACAGACATTGAGAGATGGCCAGCCTTTGATAACCCGGTTAGCTGCACTGGGGGGGACAGCAGTGACATCCCGTTGATAGTGGGGCGTGAACCCCTGACCTTGGAATCAGTAATCCAGCACCCTACCACTGGGCCACCACTGCTACTTACTA
>JAOUQZ010000051.1:20523406-20539370 GCA_028564935.1 Neosilurus hyrtlii
AATATATATATATATATATATATATATATATATATATATATATATATTTTTTTTTTTTTTTTAAATAAAAAGATCTCTCACGGCTACTGCAAAAACAAAATGCCACCACAAAAAGTACAAAGTAAAAGTTTGACCAGCCTTTAGAAATAATAGAAATATTAATAATAAAATCCTGTTCCAAGTTGGAACTTTTATTTTGAAAAACTGCCCTCTGCGCCATATTGACTCTCTCGTTCATTCAGTTCGGCTGGTCTCCCCGGCTCTGTCTCTACGGTGTGCCATGGCTTTTCAGTGTCAGAGGGATAGTTATATGCGAGAAGTATGTACACTTCCCTTACTGGATATTAGTAAAACACAGCACGGAGAAACAATTACTGTAAATATTTATTGTTAATAAAATAAAGGTTCCCATGCCTTGCTAGCTAGGCGGCTAACTCTGTGTTTACTGTGTGAACCTGTCAGGTGTCAGTCAGCAGTCCATTAGTTTAAAGGTTTCTCACCTGTGGGGGGGGGCTAGGTGTTCCTAATAATAAGTCTCCAGGGAATTAATGTAAGTCTATGTATTGTCAGGGTATTTAAACAAACTAAAACTAAATTAAAGTTAGCTTTTTAGGCTTTCTTGGCTGAAGTTTGGGTTCCTGTGTAAGTGTAGGGTTCATTAGCTGCATCATTACTTCTGTCTGTGGAAGGATAATGAGACAGGTGTGTGTTAGGAGGTTTCTTACCCCCCTTGCCCCTCTGTTACCTTTTGCAGTTTGTCACATCGGTGGTGTCCTGTTCACCTGCAGAGCTGAAGCTGGACAACAGTAATGGCAAGAGAGAAAAAGTGAAGGGATTCAATGTAATATTAAAAGACACCATTTTGTTCCCCGAGGGAGGCGGACAGGTGAATATAGTGTGTATTTACATGTGTACCCGGGGTGTGAATCTGATCTTTCGCTGCATTGTTTTGATAAATTACTCTTCATGATCCTTTTCACACTGAAGGCATCCCATTTCATCTGATTCATTGTGCACCACTATATATTTTTGAAGTACTATGCATTAAATGTAGTGGTGGGTCAGTGGTTAGGGCTCTGGATTACTCCAAACACTGCTGGGCCCCTGAGCAAGGCCTTTAACTATCGTCTGCTCTGTTGTATGAATGAGAAAATGTACATTGCTTTGGGTAAGAGCAAAATACCACGAATGTAAATAAACCCTTTTACCTCAAAGACAAATTTTCCATATATAGAAAAAAAGCAATATTAATTTTTCTTAGCGCATCTTCTTTTCCCCTCAACATTTCATTCACAAAAGAAAAGCATTCAATCAATCATGGCATTGCTTCTTGAAAGTCACATCTGCAGTTGACACCTGACAGAAGATGGCAGAGACTCTGATCTATTTTGTGTCTCAGTATCCAGCACTATTCGATAAGTTCGACAAGTATTATAAAGACACTGACTTCACAAACTGATGCGCAGACATCCTGAAATACATCCGAATGTGGCTGTAATAGCGTTTCAAATCCTGGACTAAGAAGTTATCCGTGTTCTCACGTCCTTCTCTGAACACCATGTACCCAAAATTTTCTCTTTTTTCTGTTTAAAATGTTAAGTTTCCTCTCACTTGGTGACTCCATTAGCTATTAGTTTAGTGGAATGCCTGCATGATCAGGCAATGATTCATGTCAATATTAATGTTGCATCGAGTTCGTCAAGGTTTTTTTTTCTTGCATTCTTTACTCACATTGCTCTGTATGTAAAAAGGCTTTAAGAGGAATGTTCTTGAAGAGAAGCACCAAAAGAAGCAAACACTGAATGGCTAAAACTGTGTGGACACCTGGCCATTGCAGCTATACCTGCTTGTTGAACATCTCATTCCTGATTTAGTTTTCATTTGCTGTTACAATAACCTCCACTCTTCCAGGAAGGCTTTTCACTAGATTTTGGAGCATAGCTTAGGGAATTTGTGCACAGGGCAGGGGCTGACATCAGGGAGGTAATGTAATGTACTTCAAAGAGATTATTTGTAATCAGAGCTTTGAGGCATGCTCTTTGGCAGGTTGCACGTGTAGTGCTGTATGGATGGGGCAGGGCCAGCCCCGTAACGCAAACACGTGAGGACCCCCCTCAGCCAACCATTAGTGTCCCTCTTTTTTATTACTGTATTTAATTTATCTTAAATCATAAATGAACACTTTTTTAGATTAAATTTTGAGTGCAAAAAAGTCAACTTTTTTTTTTTCTCCAGAGGCTCAATTTTTCCACGAAAGGAATCATTCAACCAATCAGGGTGTTGCTTCTTGAATTTGCACTTGACTTGACAGCTGACGGAAAAGGACAGAGACTCTGATTTATTTTTATGTCTCCGTGTCCGGTACCTTTTCGCAAAGGCTACAAATATTGTACAGACAGTGAATTTACAAAGTGACCCAAGGACATCCTGAAATTGATCCGAAAGCGGCCGTGGACTAAGAAGTGAAACTCTAAGTGCTCTCACCTCCTTCTCAGAATAGGATGCACCCAATTTTTTTTTCCTTTTCTGTTTAGAATGTGAAAGAGCAAATGGCATCATCATTTGACTATTCCACTGGCTAGTAGTTTAGTGAAATGCTTACCTGATAGCGACGCGGAGTGGGGCTGGGGGTGCAAGCGGGTTAGGGGGATCTGCTGTTCAATCAGTGACAGTAGCAGCGCTGAACAATGTCATGACACACAGAAAAATTAAATGTTTCCCCATTATTTTACAGGCTGCGTTTTTATGGAGAAATAAACATGCCAGTCTAGTATAGAGTGAGTTGTATTATGGAGCTAATTGTATTGATTACATTTCAAACAGTTTGAGATTTTTTAACCTGACAAACTATGTGTCTCATTCACCGTGTTAAACTGTTTACAATGTATTTAATAAAAGGGATTTGTCATGTCATGTCATTTTCTGAACCGCTTAACCCTAATTAGGGTCGCGGGGAGGCTGGCGCCCATCTCAGCCTACTCCGGGCGAGGGCAGAGTACACCCCGGACAGCTCGCCAGGCCATTGCAGGGCAGAAACACGCTGACGGCTATGCAACTACTCTTGACGAAAATCAGCAATGGTTCTTTTACATGCCTCTCACTATAGACTGTGAGAGACATGGCCGGCCTTTGATAACCCAGTTAGCTGCATTGGGGGGACAGCAGTGAGAACCCATTGATAGTGGGGCTTGAACCCCCGACCTTGGGATCAGTAATCCAGCACCTTACCACCAGGCCACCTGGTGAGAAAGAAATTTATAGTGAGTGCTCTCCATAAACAGATGTGAAAATCTACCTGCTGATAAGACAAAGTGAAGAGATGCTTTTGTATTTTTGGAAGGAGTGGAATATAGCTGTTAAGTGATCCAACATGCAAAGTCTTCAGGATGAATAAAACCTTTTGGAACCTTTTTTTATAGTGAAGTAATAGAATCTAGAGTATGCACCCCAATGTGTAGCATAGCATTATTGTGACCACCCCAACATTGGTTATTTTCCAACAACAGCCCAATCAAAAGTGCTTTATTCCATAGACAGAGTGATTGTATAGTCAGTCACATGTTCTGTTTAGAATCCAGCTCATCAACTCATTTTATGCCAGAGCTTTTAAAGAATGTGATTATCATACATTGTTTGCATCAACCATTACCATGAAATGTAATTCATCCTCCTGCCACTAAGTGGCAGCGACCTATTTCGAATAAACCGCTAGTCATGACTCAAGAGAGATTGTGTGTTGTCAGAAAAGGAAAGTGGAAAAAGGAAAAGAGAACAAATACCTAAACTTATCATTTTGCCATGCAGATTTTACTCCATGCTCCTTTTGAAATGGATGCTCAGTGATTATTTGGCCCTTGGTGACCTAGAAATTTTGTGCAAGGAGTTTGACCTCCCTGTTATAGTGAATGTAATGGTGTAATGTATGCTTAAATTTGTGTCTGAATTTGGGATGCAGCCTGATGACCATGGAACCATTGAGGATGTGGCAGTGGTGCGAGTGTTAAGGCAGGGGGCAGATGCAGTGCACTTTGTCAGCACTGCTTTAGAGGAAGGTTGCGAGGTCCGTCTCAAGGTGGACTGGGAGCGGAGGTTTGATCACATGCAGCAGCATTCAGGTGAGAGTGCGACACCCACATCTTACTGCTGCTTTCAACCATACATAACAACAACTTATAATTCACTTTGTAAAGTCACGTTAATAGAATCGTGAACATGTACACATAACCTGCCTCGACAACATGTGTGTTACTGGAGGATTCCACCAGATGGCAGACTTGGTCGCACGTTACATCCCGATACTGCCCCAAGTATTCATGTTCGTACAGCACCTTGCAGATGTGTCACATATATATCTAAGGATTTACACAGTGGGCCAAACCGATAAAGATGCACAAGGCAGCTCTAGTCTAGCAAGTATCTCTCCAGTCAAAATCTGTATAGTTTTTATGCTTATTATTCATCAAACAAGTTATCCATAATAGCCATATTATATCAGCTATAAATGGTCTTTCATTCATCAGCATCTCTAGTAAAGTTTATAATATAATAGACAAAAAAATGCATTTTATGAAATTACTGAGGAACTAGTAAAAACATTTTATAAGACCTAACACTGGAGGCTCCCTCCAAAAATGCTGTATTAATGTCTCCTCAGATAAAATTTTGTCATATAAAATTTATTCATCGAAGGCAAGGTGATTATTGTGGATATCAAATAGTATTACTGAAATTTTTAATGATTTAACGTTTACATTTGTTAAGAAAAGCAATAGAAATGTGTATTCATACCTCATTCAGAGTTTTAGTATACACTACATGGTAACGTAAGAAAAGCAAAGTGAAACGAGATTTATGGTTTAAGTGATCATATGCCCTCTGTTACTCCACGAAAATCATTTAAAGTCTAATTTTATTGTTACTCCAAGAAAATCATTTCAAGTCTAATTTTATTGCTACTCCAAGAAAATCATTTCAAGTCTAATTTTATTGTATTTATTTTTTTCTCCCTAATCTTTGTGGGATGGTGTTTTATTGAATGAGGTTTTTGTCTGCCATTTTGATTTAAGCAATACGCATTTAATTAATAATTAATTAATTTAATTAAGCGATAAGCAGTTTTGCAAAATTGATACTAAGCAATTGCAGGTATCAGAGCAAAAAGGAGGTTAAGTCATATTTTGGGTGCAAGCATGTTAATGGTTCCAAGTAACAGCAGAAAGTAAGTAAGTGACTTAGCCTCTGTTTTGTTCTCACCCCTTCAAGCTAAATTCTTTCATTATTTTAATATTAATTCAAAATATTTTTAAAGTAGACAGTCCCGTTACTACGTTGTGCATGCCAGTAATGCAGTAATCACTTAAGTTATCCGATAGCAAGGATGCAATAATTAGTTTATCCCATGGGAATGATACAATACCAAGAATTTTCATGGCTTTTCACCAATCAAAAATAAGAAAATCTCTAGAATGAATAATCATGAATATTTTTCATTAGCAAACCAATCAACTCACGATATTCCAATGTAGTATATACTAATGATATGGTTTATTATATACTATGATATAATACATGTATTTTTATTCCATGTAGTGGTCTTTTCACCATACAAGAACAATCCACATTGGAGAATTTTATTCGTATTATGATATAAATTGTGTTAGAAGCTCTTGTCACATTTTAGCCTCTAAGGATTTTTTTTAATAATGCTATGTGTACTCTTTCTGCAGGCCAACATCTGATCACTGCCTTGGCGGACACAATGTTTGGATATAAAACTAGCTCGTGGTATGAGCCTTGATTCTACTGGTCAGAGTGTAACACTTTCAGAAGTTTTACACACCTATTTCTTCATCATCATCACTTATTTCATCTGCATTTAAATTTGAACAGCAATCAGATGTTTTATTTTGATGCAGCTGAAGGCCATGAGATGTATGTGTATCTACATATCAAGCTTGTATTGTGATGCAGGGACTTGGGCCGCCAGCGCAGCAGTATAGAGCTGGATACGTCCTCCGTGAAGCCAGGAGAAATAGAAGCGTTAGAGGATGCGGTCAATGACAAGATCCGTGCTCATGTCCCTGTTAATGTGCGCCTCCTCTCTAAAGACGACCCTGATGTAGAGAAGGTGTGTGTAGTGTTTCGGTTGACTAAGAGATCTCTCAGAAGTGTGACGTAGAAAAGTGAAACAGGTTATAGGTGTGTTTTTCTTTAATAGACCTGTTCTGGGTGGAACAGATTAACCGTTTCAGTGTGTTTGTACACAGGTAAGGAGCAGAGGGCTTCCTGATGATCATGCTGGACCAGTCAGGATCATCGATATTGAGGGAGTAGATGCCAATATGTGCTGTGGGACTCATGTATCCAATCTAAGTCATCTCCAGGTTAGTTCTCTGCAATAGGCTGGAGTTTCAGAAGAGTCTTTTGTCTTAAAAACGGTGTCATTTCCAGTGTAAGAACAGTGTCACTGCTGCAATGGATACTGAGTACATTTATGAAGTCAGTTGTTTTTTTTTATTTTTGTTTTTTTATTTCATTTCTGGAGACAAATTTGAAGTTGAGTAATATATATATATATATTTATGCATTTTGTAAGGTATCTGCCACCATCAGAGAAAGTGTAGCCTTGACTGGTAAGATGCAGTGATGCTTATGCTCTCTGTAACGTCTGTTGGGCAAGCAATTTATTAATTAAACTGTTGAAACAATGGCATATATAATGTAGCACAAATATTAATAATAAAAAAAAATTCAGTTATTTTGCAGGAAAAAAACAGCATGCAATTAAAAAAAATATATTTTGTTTTCAAGTTATTTTGTTGTAGTTCCTAAGACTAACTGTGAATTTTATGTGGCACAATTACACATGTAATCACTAATGAAAAATGTTTATCATTAATAATTAATAAATAGCACTTTTTGGTTGAAGGTGAAGTATATATCACTGAATGATCAGAAATCTTTGTGTGAATAATGAGGCCAGAAAGCAATGGCAGTGAGCTTCAGATCCTCAGGTGGTAAAAACAGGCATGATTCTATCATAGAAGTCACTGCACAGGCTCAGGAACACTTCCAGAAATCACTCTGAATACAGTTTGCTGTGCCATCCATTAACACAGGTTAAAGGAGAAGCCAAATGTGAACATGATCCAGAAACAGACATTTCTCTGAGCCAAATTTAATTTAAAATGGACTGAGGCAAAGTGGAAAACTGTTCGGTGGTCAGACCAATCGAAACTGGAAATTCTTTTTTGGAAAACATGGATGCTGCATCCTCCAGACTAATGAGGAGAGAGTCCATCTAACTCGTTATCAGCACTCAGTTTGAAAGCTTATGGTGTTCACACATAATGATTTCTGGAAGTGTTCCTGAGCCCATGCTGTGATTTCCATGACTGAATCATGCCTGTCTTTAAAACAAATATAAGCCTCAGGCTCAGTGGATGTCACTGATTTGAATAGTCCCCTTAAGGTTCTGTCTGAGGGACTTTACGGCGACATCCACCTCACCTTTGATACATAATTCTTAATTGCATCCAACAATTTGGAGAAATTTATTCTTGTTACAGTTTTCTATTGTTGAGCAGGTCGCATGCTCCATTTTAAGTAGCGTAAATTAATTTTCTTTTTTCTTTTTTTATTGAACTGATAATTTAATGATAATGCATATGGCATTAATTATGTAATCAGTAAATTAATTTACTGATAATTTTTTATGGTTTATGTCATATCGACTGTTCTTGCTTTACAAGGTGATTAAGATTCTCGGGACCGAGAAGGGGAAGAAGAATAAGACCAACTTAATTTTCATAGCTGGAAGCAGAGTACTGAAATATGCAGAGAAATGCTACAGTATGGAAAAGTCACTTATATCGTTGCTGAAGTAAGTGTGCTGAGAGAGCACAGTGAGAGAGAGAGAGCACAGTGTCCTGTAAATGGTTATTTTTGTGCTAACCATTGTGTAAATAATTCTGATGTGTGCTGTCCCTCAGAACAGGGCCTGATGAACACGTCGATGCCGTGGACAAACTGCAGAAAGCAGTCAAGCGCCTTCAGAAGGTAAAATTATCACTTAGTAGTTATTGTAAGACTTTAACCAACCTATTAAATGCATATTTTCTTGGCAGAGTAATCTCACCATCCTCAGGGACATGGCTGTTCTTATAGCACAGAACTTCAAGAACCAGCCAGAAAGAGGCAACTTCTTCAGTTTACATAAGTGGGTGTCCACCTGAACATCTGAACATATTAAACATCACTAACTTTAAATGGTCTTTACTTTTTCTGTTTTTTTTTCTCTCCCCTACCCATAGCAAAGATGGTGACAATGAGTTCATGAACATCATCGCCAATGAGATTGGCTTTCAGGTGAGGTATGCACAGTGACAGATGTAATCATATACAGTCCACTACAGTAATAGACATAGGTCATCACTTGTCAGCATCCCAGCATGCGTCAATTAATCGATTAAAAGCGCTTAAATTTCTCTCACATAAGTGCAAAACATTGTATCCCCTATTGCTGTAATAATGCTATTTTGTTCTGGTTAAAGGTAAGGTAGGTCTGTTTGAATTTACACCCGAGCCTACTTGCTCATCAGGCCGGAGCTTATCCTTAGCGTGAAACTGCTAGAAGTTCAACTCCTTCTGGATAAGACGCTAGTCCATCACAGGTTGCCTTGCCAGAATTTTTTACAGGTACCCATTAATACTGCTGGGTGGACAGAGCCACAGTTGTGGTTAACTGTTGGAGGTCTAAAAGGGATAGGAATCCACAACCTCTCGATCATGAGCAGAGCCCCCTAATTACTACACCACCAGCCCCACAGTGCAAGTGTATTGACCATCAGTTAGTCTCATTTTGTAGAAGGTGTGCCTCAGGGCTCCAGGGGAAAATCCCCGACGGTAATCCTGGCCAAGGATCACGGGATGGAGTCATCCATATCCTACATGTTAAATGTAGTAAATGTAATTGTGTCTCCCTTGATGCTGAGCTGACATCAGTGTCCCCTGCACCACCCTCTCAGCCAACAATAATCCCATCCAACAGCATGCCTCTCTACTATGGACCCATGGGTGGATGGTGATCTGGTCAGACCTTCAGTGTTCAGTGGTAATGCCCAGTTCCCCTGTTGTTCCAGCCAACTTGCTTGGGCTTTGCCCCAGTCTTGGTGTACGTGGAAGTTTCTGCCTTTGTTGAGATCCTTTGTCAGGACCCTGGCACTTCAGTTCTTGGGTTCTGCGCCCAGGAGAGGAGTGAAAGAGAGGGAAAGCAAGGGAAGAGAGGAATGCCTGAACCATACACCACTGCCGAGTAAGGGTGAATTGAAGCAGCAGCTATCCTCCACAAACTGAGTGACTGTTCTCCATTTCCCCAGTCATGTAGCTGCTGACAGTGTGGTGCTGAAGTGGCACTATTTCTTCAGCGCCAATGCGGAAGTGTGATGAGGCCTCAAGCAGCCTTTTGATATGTCTAATCTTCCAGGTTACTTGGACAAGTTGCACCTGCTGAAGGCCATAGCTATTTTATATACATTAATGTTTGTGTTAATAATTATGGGCACCTGTAATTCTTTACTGTACAAATGTATTATAAAGCTATCATTCGTGGTCCAGCAAGAAACAAAGGTATTAAAATAAATACTGTACATCGTGGTTATGATATTACACACCTAAGCACTTAACCATCCTGCATTCGTAAGACTGGAAACAAGCCATCTTTATGGTATATCATTTCAGTCCCCAGAAGTTTTAATAATTTGGTCTTTGTGTGCAGGACACAGTCATTTTTCTGACAGTGGGGGAAGAAAGAGGAGCAGGACTGTTTCTGCTTGCAGGGCCTGAGAACGTTGTAAGCGAAGTAGGGCCACGGTAAGACAAATATCTCTCAATATGAAAATTATTTAGTTAGAGTGATTTTACTAGCAGGCAGATAAAATAAGATAATAAATGAATTAACTAAGGAATGTTATTATTCAGTAGAAGTCTTTTTCTTGATTAGGTAATTTTTGAAATGGTTCTGAGCAATTATGCTTGAGCTGTTGGGTCTGTGTTCACTCACAGAGTAATGGAGCTATTACAGGGAAAAGGTGCCGGAAAAAACGGTCGTTTCCAAGGCAAGACCAACAGCCTGGCGAAGAGAGCCGAGGTGGAGACTTTGCTGCAGGAGCACAGCCGCCAGCACGCTGCAGGACAGAAATGACTAAAATGGAACAAATAGGTCCTAGTGCCCTTGCAGTCTAAACAGAACATGGAGCTTCAGCTGGACTGATGTCAACCTATTCTCTTTAAATAGCTTTATGGGAAATTAAAATTCTAACTGTTTTAGCTCATAATACATGTTTTTGGATATTTACTGTTCTTGTCTTTCTAATTAAATCACAAGTAATCAAAGTTAAATCAGGTTTATGTATGAAGCATAACTAAAGTGAGAAATTCAAATGATGTACTCTTTTACTTTCTTTAATTGTTTATTCAGTTAAAAAAAACACACCCACTCTGTTAGAAACATTTACATCGATCATAATAACAATAAAACCATGACCACTGACAGGTGAAGTGAGTGACTTTGATTATATCGTTACAGTTGCGTCTGCCATTAAGTGGCATGTATTAGGCAGACAGTGATGAAAATCAGCAAGCATAAGGGTCTGAGTGACTTTGAGCATGCCCACTGTGAGGCTAAATGACTGGGTCTATTCATCTCCAAACGTCAAGTCTTTTCGAGCATCCGTGGTATACCGTTGTGAGAACCTCCCAAAGGTGATGCAAGGAAGGACAACCAGTGAATTTGCATTTGAGTGTCATGGGTGCCCAAGGTGTATTCCACAGTTCTGTTGATTTCTCAAGTTGGAAAAATGATCTTGATTAAATTGTTTTAACATCTGCCCAGACAGAAGTGTTAACTGTAATTGAAATCACAGCTTTATATTAATGCACACAGTGTAATTTCTTAAATAACAGCTCATACACAGGGACTTGTATAGCAGACAACATCTGTAGAGAAGATAACATTTGCATCTACAAGCTAATAAATGGTTCAAAAGGATTATTGAGAATACAGAAAAGCTGTAATTACTGAAAGCCAGTAGCTTTCTGTGAGATGTTTCCTCTCATTGGTGTCACAGTCAGTAAGCTATCCACCAATAGAAGTTTTTTATGATAGGACGTTGTGGTTTCTAGTGTTTGTTTTTGAGAAATGAGAACAAAACTGCTTGGTAAGAGAATGATTGTTTATATCTGATGTAATGAAATTGATAAAAGGAGCTTGTCTCATGGATGTTGTACACTATAAAAATTGGTAAACGCAATATTATAAACGTCCAAAAGGCATGAGGGTTTTTTTTTGTTTTGTTTTTGATGGTTAATTGTCCTGGTATTGGTCTGGCGAGCTGTTCAGGGTGTACCCCGCCTTCACCCAGAGTTGGCTGAGACCCTGGACTCTCATGAATAAATGAATTAAAAAGAAAAATGGCAGTATAATTGGAAAATCATCAGCTTTGAGTCTGGTAACAGGAACTTCAATATCAGTTACAACTTTTGCTGGATATTTTTCATTTCCAAAATGTCCTTTTGTATTTCAGTGATTGAAGCAAGTTTTAAGCTCTTCATAACAAACCTTGGTCACTGGAGTCTTTTGTCCTCACTTTTAATGATTGCTGTTTGCTTACCAACAGTTTAAAAAAAATTACATACATGGTCACGTTGTGAAGTCATTCAAATGATCAGAGAGTCTAAAAATTTCTTTAATTTATGTATGTCTTGCATTTGAATTTACCTAAAAAAAAGTGCATGTGAATAAGCAGTGCTGATAAAATTTGAAAATGTATCCATACATTTTGAATGTTTTATTAAAAATAAACATCTTCAAAAATACAATTTCACAGAGAGCACAAGCAACTCATTTTCATACACACTGATAATAATGAGGGATTTTACTATACAGGTGTAGCACTTTCTGTTGGACTGTGAAATAAAACACCATTTTTCATCCCTGTCAGTTCTTAAAATCGAACTTCATCTAAAAGCATTTGTGTGCTTGGGAGAGATGCCAAGCCTAGTCTAAGTACACTTAAAGAGCACTAAGATACGGGTTATGAGATTAAATAAAACAATAATCTAAGCACAACACCATAATCCTGACCAATAAAAAAACTTTTTTTTACAGTGCTTCAGGAAATAGTCAGTTTGTTTGTTTGAGGGAGTGACCCAACCTGAGTACATGCTGGTATTGAAGTTAAGTTATTAGAAATGAAGAGATGTACTGTGAAGAATAAAATCTCCAAAATACTGCTGAGGGTTTGTGTTCTTGCTAGAAGTCTTTTTGAGGAGTTCATTTAGAGGTGTTTCTTTGTTGGTAAACTCAGGGCTCCGGACACACAATATGGAATAATGCTGACAGTGATCAGCGGGACGGTGGCACTCTTACAGAAAGAGAGCAGGTAGAAGAGTGCGGCCGTGTGTGTTGGCGGCTTGATGGAGTCAAATAAGTGGAGCAGGAGGAGAGTGCTGAGCACGCAGCCGATCCTGAAGGGGGCGCTGGTGCTCTTCTTGCTCTCAGTGTAGAGTGGGGAGTGCAGACCCAGGCCCAGACCGAACAAGGTGCCCATGTTGCGCAACAGGCTAGCGAATGGTGTTGTGTCCAGGTGGACCCAGGCTGGGTTCACGCACCATTTCTGAGCTTTCTCCAGAGTCCACAGCAGATCCACGCCCACAGCCTTTAAGAGAACGTAAAAGCCCACGGCGAAAATGAGCAGGAACAGAGTGATGTTCAAGTACCCCTGCAGGCTGGCGTAGTAGATCCACTTCTGCCTGTTGAAGACTTCAGCCACAATCATACCTGGGAGAAATACAGAAATGGTTAGCTTTGCACAGTTCGGGTCAGAATTTCCACATGATATAAACCGACTCTAAGTAGAACTCACCTGTAATTACTCCAGCAATGACCTGATGAGGAAAATGGGCAGCAAGGAAGACCCTGGAGAGACAAACGCAGATCTGAACGGTCCAGAAGAGAGTCCAGAGTGTGCCACGCAGGTACCTGGAACATTGAAGAGATACCAATATTTGTATTGAGTGTCAGCATGATACAGTGCTTATTTACTTATACCCATAAACTCTATTTTTTAACCTTAAACCCTGGTTAACCTTATCTGGATGAAAATAACAACTCTTATCCAATAATTTTGGGGAGGAAAACAATGAAGCAAGGGATTCTAATACACAATCCCTAACCCGAGTTGACCCAAAGAAGCTAATTTTTAATTTTTAATAAGAAAGATAGCCTGTAAGGGTGTAACCTAGTAGCTATAGTGCATACACTTTTCACAGTCAATGTTTAAACCTGGGAAACATGTATACCTGCATCCAAATTTCAGTTTTATCCAAAGAAAATGCTTGTTGATATTAATTCTTACAGTGCCTTAGTGGAACATGTCTTCTTTCTGCTCAGCATGATGGTAAGGATAGAAGTGACCATAGCATAGTAAACTCCAGCTGCACCCATTGCGTGACCTGATGGACTTCCTGCATTATCAAAATGAGAAAAGCTCACATCATGATTGAGATCAAATCAAAGCCAATCATATTTATCCGGGTCGATCTTTTTGTCCACTATATTTGTTATTTCTGGCACGAGACCACAGCTAGTTAAAAGTAATGTAAAATGGTTTGGGATGTGTGTTGATGATGAGGGGACACACCTGGGCCTGTCTCACATGTCATAGGAAATTGCTCGATGTGTGGAACAGACATGTTGCTATAGTAGGGCGTCTCATGGACCCACCAGTAAGGCCGCTCTCCAAATAGGATCCTTCAAATCAAAAAGTAGAGAACAAATCAGTATTGTATAAAATATTTGAAAATAATAATGATTAAAAAATATCATTTTAATAGATATAAATGTATGATAAAAGTTTATAACATTAAAAAAAATAATTTTTTTAACAATTCCTCATTTATGTTTACTCATTTAAAAATAATTTTAAATATAAATAAATAAATCATTATTCCATACCATTTGAAAACAAGGTTGAGCCAATCCCCCACCACAGCCACCCAGATGAGCTTGATGCCCACAGATGCCCTCAGATGGAACCAAATGGGAAAGAAGATGAAGAAGGTGTTTCGCAGGTCAGCAGCGAAGGAGACAAACAGGAACCAGCCCTGTGCATCTTTGTAGTGAGTCTGTAGGTACTGTGTGGCACTCACTCCATAGCCATGCATAGCATCCATCATTGAGTTCATTCTGATGGTATTTCTCTTCAGAAAAAATCTGACTTGAATAGAAAGAGAGATAGAGGACTAATAGCCTTGAGCATGCTGGCTCTGAGCTTTATATCAGCAGGCCCACCAGCTGAACGCATGGACACCACTGATCTTTGGACCTTGCACATGTGCAATAAAACAGAGGGAACAGAGAAAATAGTTAGATACAGTTAACAAACAGCATGTTTGTTGGAAAGCAGACAGGACACAAACAAGTTCAACTGAGGCAGAGAAATTATAGGACTCTACTTGGCTTGAACACAGAAAATGAGGACACTTTATCAGTTACGATTAATGACGCACCTTCAGTGTTAATCAAATAGTAGTTTTAGGAAGGTTGTAATAAAACCCCATTCCCAAAAACTAACTAACTAGCTATTTATTACTACCAACCTTTATTTTACTTAAAAAAATAATAAAAGAAGACTTTTAATATTTTTTAATGCACATCTTGATTGTATTTTGTAAATATGAGTAAAGTTAGAATTGGATTTTTGCGATACATTATACAACAGGTAAACACAGGCAAAATATATTTAAAAGGGGACAAAGAAAGGACTCACCCATGCTGTGGGCACTGATGTATCCCCATACCATTACAGATGCTGGTTTTTATACCTTCACTGATAAAAGTCAGAAAAGAACAATTATGTAGTACATCATCAACAAAACTGTTATAGTATTTATTGATTTGCAACAAACTTGTTTTGAGAAACCAAACAGAGGTTATTTTAAATTATTTTGTAGCCTATGATGGCAATCATTACTGAAAACATTTCAATTCTCAATGGGGCTAAGATCAGAGCTTTAACTTTAACATTCACCTTTTTGTCTTTGAGCCAATTTAGTCTTACTTTGGCCTTCGCTTATGGTCACTGTCATGTTGAAAGATGGATCTTCTCACATAGCATAATGGAACAGTGGATTCTTCAGCAATAAAGTTGAGGCCATATAAATAACTTATATGATCTGTCCAGGAATATTCTTTTACAGTAGTGGATCCACATCAGTTATACCTACAAAAAAATTAGAAAAAAATAAAAGACGAACAGCTGGATTCATAACATACAGAACTACTGCTGTTCGAACCTGGGACATGACATATGTAATACTTATTTATTCATTCCTTGGCCAAATAGCTTTATCCTACTATGGTTGCAGGGAGGCTGGCACCTATCTCAGTTGACACTGGCCAGACCATTCCAGGGCCAAAACACACAACCATTCACACAGGGACAATTTGGAACAGGCAATTAGACTAATCTGCATGCAATCTACATGCAAATTCCACCCAGAAAGCTCCCAGCCCAAGACTCGAACCCAGGACCTTCTTGATGTGAGACGGACATGCCAACCACTACACCACTGTGCCTCCAACATATATACTAAAACAACTCACTCAATGTTAGTAGACAAATAACCTATTTTGGCTTTGAAAATACTGCAGCAAAAATATTGTGTGTGTGTGTGTATATATATATATATATATATACAGTTGTGTTCAAAATTATTCAACCCCCACTGAAATTGAATTTTGGCCAGTTTGACATTGATTTTGATCATTCAGTCATCTTGCTTCATTTACATGAAAGAGGCACTTGTAGGTCAGAGAAATATAAAGTTTAAGTTTATAATGAAATAACCACAAATGTCTTTTCTGTGCTCACATCATTATTAGTTTTTATTCAACCCCCAAGTG
>JAOUQZ010000051.1:20549148-20567415 GCA_028564935.1 Neosilurus hyrtlii
ATGATCAAAATCAATGTCAAACTGGCCAAAACATTCAATTTCAGTGGGGGTTGAATAATTTTGAACACAACTGTATAGATATAACCGCCTGATAACCAATTATCTGCATATTGAGTTGAATAAAAGAAAGCTAGGCACATCCACTAATTATATAACAACATGAAAGAAGAGAATTCTCTGTCATGTATTTATATGCAAATGAATTCTGTATCACTGACAAAAACACTGGGTAATGACGTGACTTTTAGCTTTTTTATTTTCTATTTAAAAAGAGGTTCATGAATGAAACAGTGCGGTTTAATAGAAACAGACATAAAGTAAAAATGCAGCTTTTATTAAGCTTCGGTTTTGTTTCCTTTTAAAGAAGAATGAATGTTATTCTTTGGAATGGCTAAGTCAAAGTCCTGACCTGTCCCTGTCTCTTGATTAAGCTTAGTGATGAGTTGCTGTGCCTGGCGTCCCAACAACTACAATATCGCTGTAAATAAAGATCAAAGTTTTTTGAAGTTTCTGTCGAACAGGAATGCTTCTCATGCCCATTGTAGTGTTTGTCTGTTTGGAATGCGTCATTCTGGAACTTCTGTCAGTCAACTGTGTGCTGCTTCAACCGGGTTTATCTTAAATCCTGTACAGTTCAAAGGGACAGAAACGAATGCATATGTGTCCAGGTTGAGTGCTCTATTACACAAGCTGTTGTGTGTAATTTATGATCCCTCCTGCTCCATGTTAGATGTACCAGCAGACGTGAAGCAAATAGCAGAGAGAGATGAATCCCCTCCCAGGACTCCGACAGGAAATGCTCCCTCGTCTGAGTCAGACATCGACATCTCCAGTCCCAATGCATCCCATGACGAAGGTGCAGCGAAGGACCAGAAAGATTCGGGCAGCGATCCCTCTCATCGGCCAAAACGCCGCCGCTTCCATGAGAGCTACAACTTTAACATGAAGTGCCCCACACCTGGATGCAACTCTCTCGGTTTGTAAATCTATAACCCTTTCCCAGTCCAATGAAAGACAAAGTCCACATTTCTTTTTCATCAATATAAGCTTTTCGCCGACATTTTCACAGCTGTTTTTGACTGTAGCGTTCATGCTTTCGCAGGTCATTTAACTGGAAGACATGAAAGACACTTCTCAATATCTGGCTGTCCTCTTTACCATAACCTTTCAGCTGATGAGTGCAAGGTTTGACAGCAACATTAATATTTTTTGCTTTTGTTTTAGCACAATAGCCATCATTTATTCGTCCATTATACAGTCATGTGGAAAAATAAGTACATCTCATGGTACTCAGATTCCCCCAACATACGTAAGCAAGCAAACATTTCACCGTATCTGAGACTGTCCATACTCCATACTGTCCAATTAAGGTGATACGCTATAAAATAATTAATTAATTGGTTTAAAAAGTGTTTAGCCATATAGAAAAATAAGTAAACCATTAAATTTTTCACACCTTCACGCCATAAAATTTGAATTGGATGTTCCAGATCGTTAGGGTGGCGGGGAGGCCGTTGCAAATCTCAGCCAACTGGGCAAGGTCGGGTGTACCTCATGGAGAGCTCGCCAGGACATCGCAGGGCCAACTCACATACAGCCATTCACAGTCATATCTATTTAGAACAGCCAGTTATCCTACTGTGCATGTTTTTGGACTGTGGGAGGAAAACGGTGTACCCGGAGGAAACCCACACAAGCAGAGGGAGAACATGCAAACTCCAAACAGAAACGCCCGAGCCCGGGAATCGAACTCAGGCCTTCTTGCTGGAGGCGGGCGTGCAAACCAGTGCACCACCGTACCGCCCCCTATTTTATTTTTCTAATACATACTTTTTCTTGGTATTAAGATTTTTTTCAGAGCTTGTGGGGAAAAACACAGGTTGACATAAGTCCTTCTTGGCAAGGGAATGAAAAGGGGATCTCTAAATTATTTAAAATATGTAATTCCACTGTTAGCAACTTCAGTAAAAAATTATGTAGATGTTAGACAGCTGCCAAGCGTGTAAAAGATTGACAGCTCAAGAGTAGTCAGAGTGATGTGAAAAGCAGTTTCTTAGAACTCCAAAATTTCATCAGGGACTGCATAGCTAGTTGTTGTGCAAATTCTTTTCACATTTATAGAACCCGTGCAGTTTTGAAACCATCAACTGACAGGGTTCATGTGTGATTCATGTACCACTTTATATCCCGCCCTTCACAGCATGAGAATGATAGATAGGTGGTAAATACGGCAGCTGAAAGCCGCTGTCATTTAAATATCATTCTCCTAATTACAGTCAGTATTTTTTCAATCGAATTAGCGGTTTGAAATGTAGCATCAAGTCAGAAAATGCAAGTTGGAATGAAATCATGTATGTGATTAATAGTGGTGCTTTTGACAGTGATTGTACGCACAGTTTTCTTTATATGTTTATGTCATTAATGACGGTTATCAACTCATGTCTGGGTGTGTTCAATGTGTACACAATATTTTATGTGTTAAGGTAAAAGCAACTGAGCGGGAAAAACAAGAAGAGGAAAGAAGTCAAACTCAAAATGAGGAAAACAGACATGCTACACGTCACCAGGTACACAACTGTAATACAGCTGTCATTTTAACATGTGCTGGAGTTAATTAGGGTTAAAGTTTAACCTTTTCATTCTTCCCTTCCTTTCATTCTCTCTTTCTTTTTGGAAATCGGTGATGGTACAGAAAACAAATATACACCTGTCATAACTATTCAAAGTAATCTTTGTGCAGTTGTCCTTTAAAGCTGGTGAGCAAGTCCATGTAACAGGCATAAAACTGACCTTTTATAGGATCAAAGAGGTGTAGATATTACCCAGGTAACTTTTTCAAGAAAGTTATTCTGTCTTTCTTTCTTTAAATTATGAAGAGTTTACAGAGCAATCTTGCAACCTTTAAGTCTGAGCCAACAAAAGGCATTTCTGTGAAACGTTTCCTTGCATATGAGGAAACCACAATTTGTGAGGTAGACCGTGTTTTTCAATTCTATAACTGTTCACTTGCAGTAAGCTTGTGTCATCTGGCCTTATTGTATTCCATCCATATTAAGGTAAAGAAAACCCCAGCAGATCAAGCAGTTTCTGAACTACTCAAACTAACACATCTAGAACTAACAACCGATTAACTTCACCGAGACCACATTTTCTGTTCTGGTGTTGGAAGTAAGCCTTAACTGCAGCTGTATCTCTATGGTTCTCGGCATCGTCCTGCCGCTGTGTTATTGTCTGATTAGGTAATTGCACGGATGTGTAGTAGGTAATTAATTCCATGTGCTGTTTTAGTGTTAAGACCATGGCTGTAGAAAGTTAATAACTGTTAGCAAAACACAGTTCTTTTAAGCTAACTTGTGGTGATTGCTATATACACACATTATATTTTTGATGAATGTGTTTCTGTGTAACTAAAACTTACCTTGAGCAACACCTCATGTAAGACAGATTGCTTAAACATCTTCATTGTGAGCCTCTAGGTGTCTTGTCACTGTGCAAACAAAATGCAAACAGGGTACACGCGCCACTAGGTGGCGATCCTCGACCGTCACAGCCTCACAGGTGTCAGGAACCGAATGCGTTTGCCTGATGTTGAACCTGGGTTGACTGTGATTTAATTTATTTTTCATTTTATTCATTATCCAAATTTCATCCAGGAATAAAAATGATTATTCTGATACACACTTTCTTGAGTAAACTAACATTTGATATGAATGTCCTTTTACTGAATATTTTTCTGTTCTTACTAGAACTCTCAAGTCTATATTAAACTCTAATTGCTTAAGTGCATTTTTATTTAAATTATTTACCTAGGCACCTACTGCAAGGCAGGTAAAATATAAGGAGAAAGTTCAGGAATTGAGGAAGAAGAAGGATACCGGACTGTCAAAGGAACAGAAAGAAAAGTACATGGTATGACTTTCTTTTTTGTTTGTGACCCATATTATTTGTGCTACTCTCTTGCATCCACCCTATTGAATTTGAGCTTGTTTACTCATTAGGAACATAGGCAGACGCATGGAACAACTAGAGAGCCACTTTTGGAGAACATCACAAGTGAATATGATCTTGAGCTGTTTAGAAAAGCCCAAGCAAGAGCATCAGAGGATCTGGTAAGAACAGATGACCCTAGTTGCATTCTTCTCTAAATCCTTTTTTCGTAGATTCAGGCTTGATCAGCTTATTGTTTGGCTTATAAAATCCGAGGGTTTTAATTTGATATTGAGCTTGCCCTAATGGAGCCCTTGTACCACCTCTTACATCTATACATTATTTTTTTTGTCCTGTAATAAAATGACTTAAAAGGAAGTGTATTCCTTTTACCAGTTACCAGCCTAGTGGGGAGGGTGAATTTTCATTTGTGGACACACCTTATCAGTGTCAAGAGGTGTTTGTGAAAGGGTGCATCTCTTCATTGTCACTTCCAGCTTCAAACAATACATGAGAAATAAAACACGATGGGACATGTTTCTATAGAAAATTAATCCGTGCGAGGGTTGTGTGATACAGCCCAATATGTATCAGAGGAGCAGGGTTTATGCACTGTTCACACACCCATCATGTATATTATGTACGGCACATCCCGAAGAATAAAAAAAAAAAGTTATATGCTTGAAATTATGTCCATCCCAAAACATTCCTGTTCATCTAGTTTCTAGGTCAAATGGTAATGGGTTAATGATTTCATCAGAGCAACTGGTTAGTTTCTCGATAAAACTTTCCACTGTTGTGGTTGTTGCCATGAGCTAAAAACATTTATCTTACTTTCAAAAGCATTTACTAAGCTAGAAAATCCCAAAGGCTGGAACAGAAATCTGATTTTCCTCTATGTTTGAAGATGGCATGAGATTTATTTAAAATTCAAACATTAATTGTAATAAGACAAACTGTGTTAGTTCTCCATAGTCTACAACAGTACATGGAATTAGCTTTAGAGAAGTCCGGAGGAGACACGGTTATGCCCAGGAAGTTACACTGATGCCCAAAATGACCTTGGCTTTCACTAGCTCGCCCGGCTTCAGCTTGATAGTGAAGTCATGGCTACTGAGAGTTCCGAGAGGTAAAATGGTAAAGTCTGTTGGGCTTTTATACCCGAGCCTACTGGCTCCTCAGTCCCGGAGCTCATCCCAGGTTTCCGTAGCATGAAGCAACTAGGAGTTCAACTCCTCCTGGAAGGGACGCTAGTGAGAGCTCCCATGAACAGCTGCCAAATGCAAATTGGAATCAATTGAAAAACAGTTGTTGTATCAATTCAAGGCCATTTTTTTCCCTTTTTCTTTTGGGCAATCACTGGTCATGAAACTGCTTATCAGTCAACTGTCCAATTAATTTTGAGCCTGTGAAAATAAAGGGTCTCTGTGTTAAAATGTCTAATTATTAAAGGGTCAATATAATCATTTTGTTATACAACTCAAGTTACAAGAGAAAGTCTACGCTTCAATCATACCTTCGGTGGCTTCATTTTGGATCCATTGAGTTGGTATAAGGACACAAACAACCCTGTCCACATACTTATAGACCTTACTGCGGGGAATGAAAACTTTGAAACAACACTTGGTTGTTTAGCGAAGGTGAAAAATGCCTCTTCATAATTAGTGATATCTCTAATAATAAGTACCTTCTATCATAATTAATCCCATTTCTGTTATATAGCAATCAGGTGACCACTAATTTAGGAGCCCTGTATAGGGCTGTCTCATAAGTGGCTCTAATCATTTGCCTGAAAATGTTTTATCTAAGCATATTTTTGTGATCAATTTCTTCTCGGGTTGGTTGTATAACTAATCATATAATTGTTTAATGTTATATTGTATTATGTGTAATGGTATATATTTATATTACTGTTATACAAAGATTAAAAGTTTACGAATAAGTCGTTTGATTGAGGTCCTTCTTTGTGATGTGTCTGCTAATAGCATTAATTTCCGCTGCTATCTATTCTCTTTTTCCCTCTACAGTCATTCTCTTCTCTTCTGTCGTTTTACATAGAAGCTAATTGTGGATGAAATGTTTTTATCTATATGTTGAATATGTTTAGGAGAAGCTGCGCATGCAAGGTCAAATAACTGAAGGCAGTAACATGATAAAAACCATTTTGTTTGGTCGTTATGAGCTGGACACGTGGTACCACTCACCTTACCCTGAGGAGTACGCTCGGCTTGGCCGCCTCTACGTCTGCGAGTTCTGCCTGAAGTATATGAAAAGCCAAACCATCTTGCGCAGACACATGGTAAAAAAATCTTTTAATCTAGTTTTAATTGTTTCAGTCAAACTGTGATATCAGGGCTAAAACAGTCACTTTTTTTTTTTAAGTGTGTCTGATTTTCTCTGTGGATGTGCGCAAGTTTTTGTGAGGTCTGTGTTCTCGGTCAGGATCATATGCTTTAATGGGATGTAATTAAAAAGACGTCAGTAAGTCAGGTCTAATCTATTATTAGACATTTATAGATTTATTTAGTTAATTTTAAAAAACCCTTGATTTTTATTATTTTTTTTAACAATATTAGAGTAATTATTGTTTTGGGCCTAACAATACTTTTGAACTAATACTCAGATATTTACATGGAACTGGTGCTTGTGTTTTCTTGGTATACAGGTTTAGAGCTTGCTTAAGTTAGTGTAGTGGAGGGTCTACTGCCTGAGTAATAAGATGGCCAGTTGCTCAAACTGAGAAAAATAACTGGATTAGCCAGGTGAAGTACTTGGCACAGTACTCTTTGCCTTGAGGTACAGCAAGTTGAGCCATGCCATGTTGTGTAGTTCAGCCTGATACTTCTTCATCAATTCAGACATTTATCCTTCCCTATTATTACACTATGCATAATGCTTAGTGAGCAGCTTGCTTCTTTTATTATAACTTGCTGTTGAACCCCACAGGCCAAATGTGTGTGGAAACACCCCCCGGGAGACGAGGTATACCGAAAAGGAGCCATCTCCGTGTTTGAGGTGGATGGGAAAAAAAACAAGGTAATGGCTGATCATTACAGCATTCCGGGTCTACTGTGTAGTGATTTATTAGAGATGAAACACATGCCTTAAGTCATGTAGCTTAACAAAAGAACCTTTTACCTTCCACTTGCTAGATCTATTGCCAAAACCTGTGTTTGCTGGCAAAGCTGTTTCTGGACCATAAGACACTGTACTATGACGTCGAGCCTTTCCTTTTTTATGTCATGACTGAGGCGGACAACACAGGCTGTCATCTTGTGGGTTACTTCTCAAAGGTACAGGGGGCTCAAAAATATCCCAATATTTTATAGATCATTATATAGCCAACAGAGATAGTTTTGTTAAATCCTTTTGTTTTATTTTGTTGCAGGAGAAAAACTCCTTTCTGAACTACAACGTGTCCTGTATTCTCACTATGCCACAGTACATGAGGCAGGGCTATGGCAAGATGCTGATCGATTTCAGTGAGTGTTCATAAACAGCCAGGTTCTCATGTCATGTGACACCACACTGTATAATAGCTGCTACCATTTTGAGGACCAAATTCTGAATGGATGCATTGGTGTTATTGTGTCATTTTTTTGTTTCTGCCGATAATCAACAGTGATGATACACTTCATTATACACAGCAATGCAGCAGATGCTGTCTGTCAGGCTAACTCATAGCTATGCTAGCCAGGTGCATTATGGGACAATGGGGAGGGTTATCTCAGCAGCATGTTAGAATGTAAGCAAAAGCTAGCTACCCTCCTGCTGATAAAACATACTTATATTTTTAATGACCTCGTTGTCCTCCTTATCTTATATCTTTATATGCTAAGGTTTACAGACAACTCAAATAAACCGGTGTGTGAGGCTGATCTTTGTAGTGTATCTGTCACTCCCATTTGCTGTAGGTTATCTGCTGTCCAAGGTGGAGGAGAAGGTTGGATCTCCTGAAAGGCCTCTTTCTGACTTGGGGCTCATTAGCTACCGCAGCTACTGGAAGGAAGTCCTGTTGCGCTACATGTACAATTTCCAGGGAAAAGAGATCTCTATTAAAGGTAAATACAGCAGAATGGTCCCTTACAAAAAACCTTTGGCAGTCAGCTGCAGGGAGGACGTGTAGCACACAGTTAGCAGTCAAGATCGGTCTTGGTCATCCTTCAGCATAATTCTTGCGTAATGTAATTAATTTAAGCGATACAGAGCTCATTTTAACACAAATGACCCGAAAAATCACTGTACTTGGCAATTTTATCCCATGGAACAACCAGTTTTCCCTGAAGTGACATGAACTCCTTGGGGCGGGTTGTCCAGCTCAAGTAAACTAAAAGCTCTTACCTTTGACTGGTTTCTTTAGGCGAGACGCTGCTTCCATTGGTTGTCATCCTTTGACTTTTTTTGAGGGAATTCCATAGGAACATCGTCCGGCTTTAGACGTAAAAGTTTGAGCTCCGTGCTGTTCTGCCTGGAGGTCACGCCAATAACAGGTTGACTTGAAGTGGTCTTTGCAGCCTATTGCATCTGAAAGGAAATATTTTCAGAGTATGGCCTGTGCCAACATTATGCAACCAACATTTTACCAACTCGGCTCTCCTGTCGTCAGGTGGTTTAGGATCACAAAAGAAATGCTTTCAAACATTTCTGCGCTTGTTGTTTGTGTAGCCGTTTGCTTTGCACTCCGCCATTTTCCTGGCGACACAGCTCAGCACTGGTGTCTGCTGCACACAGTCCAGCAAATAGGACAAACTGAGTTTGCATCACTACCAGGCCTGGAGCAGCCAATAAGATTTCACCACAGGTACACTTTATCCAACCAGGGAAAGATAATTAAAAGAAAATGAATAAAGTGGTAAGAAACTGTATGTGCACTGTGATTTGCTCTGAATGGTTCTCTGTCACAAGCTTTAAAATCATATGCATCTCCCCCTACCCCCCTACAGAAATAAGCCAAGAGACTGCAGTGAATCCTGTGGATATCGTCAGCACTTTGCAGTCACTGCAGATGCTGAAGTACTGGAAGGGGAAACACTTGGTCTTAAAGAGACAGGTACAGCATGTATGCACTAGCATCTGTTATACTAATTATAGTTTTTCCTGTGAATAAATATCGGTGGGTGATACTCCGAGAACACAAGACAAGTCACTTTAAATTATAGAAACTATAATGTTATCATCTTATTCAGTGTGCATTAGTATGACAACATGAAACGCTTGAGTCCAATCAGCCTTTTGGTGCTTTTTTTTTTATTCCTAGCCTACTTTAACTGACTATTAAAAGCACGTTAAAGGTCGGTGTAGATTTAGTCATTCCATTTTTGTGCCCATGACATTTTTGTCAACAGAAATCACAGCAAATTAAATAAAAAAGCAAGTCTATTCTCCTGAAACCTGTGCTTGTCACTAGATAAAATTCTTGAGCAGTACGAGTGGGGCAGATTCCAGTCCACTCAAAAATCACATGTGCGACACCATTTTTATGCTGCAGGTAATTCCATTTACAGTAGCCTTCACAAGTATGTTACATACCTGTGGGAAACATGGGGTAACATCTGAAACTGGGTAATAAACAGTACAACATAGTAATAGGCTATATAAAGAAGAATACGTCTCCGCATTCATGGCATCATTAGCGTCAAGTACAACAGCTGGCTTTTCACTTTTTACTTTTTCTTTAATTTATGCAAATATGATACTAATGGAGCTACACTGTCACTGTTTAATGGCAGTTACAAACTTTTGTTTGTCTTGGTAATCCCGCCTTCAGCCTCTCACGTTAGCAGGTAAAACCATACATGTGCTGCAGTCCGATTCACAGTGATGCATTATAATTCAGTGATGATTATACTTCAGCTTGAGCTAGGTTGGACCCCCACTATGCTAAGACCCCAGGGCAAGGTCTTAACCACATGTGTGCAAATACTGGGAAGGTAACCTACGATGGACTAGTGTCGCATTCCTAGTCGCTTCACGCTACAGAAACCTGGATAAGCTTCGGCCTGATGAGCCACTAGGCTTGGGTTGAACGCCCAACAGATTTACCTTATCATACCTTAAGCTTGGTGTAGGATAATAAGAAGAGCTCAACACTTTGACCTGTTATGTTTAACTTCACTTTAACTCCACAGTTATCAAGAATTTGTGTTCTAAAGGTTAAAGCAGCTGGTTTGGGGCCCCCTTCCTCCATGTTCACAGCTAAAGTGCCCTTTAGCAAGACACCTAACTCCCAGCGGCTCTCCGGGCAGTGAAATGTGCGAAGTGTGTGTGCACTCACTGGATGGGTTAAATACAGAACCTAATTTCCCTTGCTGGGTTAATAAAGTTTATCAAAAAAGTACTAAGCAGTTAATTCAATAGTATTCTTGTGTTTTGTGTTAATGAAGTAATTAAAGGAAATTATTGTAGATACATATTGTTTCTTGATTAAACACTGATTTTTAACTACATTATTGTTAAAATGCTGATTCTTGGAGTAAAAGTCACTGATATGACAATGTAAATCGCATTCTACTTGCTACTGGGTCATTCCTTTTTACCCATCCACACTACAGTTAGGTATTTTTATGGTATGATTAAAATGAGACATTTATATTATATCACAGAACAAATACATGGTAAACACCAGATGTTTGCAGTACGAAAGCTGTCTGCCCACAAAGCTCAGCAGCATGTAACTGTGAAGTTTCCGCTTCACTTAACCAAGCCAGTTTACTGAAAATTCATACACAACAGAAATATGAAATTAAACATTCAAATGCTTGTCTGTTCACAGTGGACTATTTAAATACAGCCATACAAATGCCATTAACATGGTAATTGCTGAACATGTTTAATTAGTTCAACTTGGCTCATACAAAATTTCATGGTTGTACTATTACTAGTTATTCATTTAAAAAAATTCATAAAGAAACGAAACCCAAATAATAGAGCATATTGTTACACACATAGGCAGTGCTTAACTCTGTATATTAACTTTACAAGCTCATAAATGTTTTTATGATGTTCTTCACTCAGATTGACTCAGAAAACATCCACCTTGCGTAGATTGTGATTTCTTGTCCATCTGTACAGTATTATTGACAAATGTGTCTTGATGTCTACCATCACAGGATCTGATTGATGATTGGAAGGCGAAAGAGACCAAACGAGGCACCACTAACAAGACCATAGACCCAAGTTTACTGAAATGGACTCCTCCCAAAGGAACCTAGGAAGTCCCACTGAACACACCGTTTCGGCCTTTTACATACGTCTGCTTAATTTCCAATGAATTTACGGCATTCATTGTTATTTTGGTCTCTGTGTGGCCTTTGTATTTGTTTTTCTGTCGGGATTAATTTTTTGTTGCTCTTGTGCTGCTGTAATTATTTTACAGATCCTGTCTTTTGAGCACATTTCAGTGTTTTGCGTTTTTAAAAGATGATTTCAAGATGACTTTCCACATTGACGTATGAAGATACACCCATTACTTTAAAAGAGTTCAATTCCAACACACCTTAATATTTGTTACTGAAGGCCTTGTTTAACCGACTAAGCGCCAATGAAACTTAACTTCACATAATTATAGGAATTGGGTTGGGCCATTTAGTTTCAAAGTGTAGGTGTCACTTCAAAGTACTCTTACACCCAGTTCAACTGATGAAGGACTTAGCAATTAACTGAATATTTCAGTCATGTGCTTTTATATCAGGGATCACATACCGTTCTAACAGGTACACATGACTAGCACCTCCCATACCATGAATTCAACACCTGTTTGTTTGTTTGTTTATTTGTTTATTTTTTGAACCTTTGGGTTTAATACTGTTACTGATGTCAATATCAGTATAGTTTAATTTGCACATAAACAGTATTTCAGCTTTTCCTTCTCTGTGACATCATTGCTTTTCTTTCCTTGGATCTCAAATTAAAAAAAAATCATTGAAAGTGCAAATTTAATACTTGTTTTTTATATATTCATGACAGTAGTGTTTAGTGCAACAAGTAGTAACAGTTTATTACACACCTCCAGTCTGAATTTATACATTAAGAGTTGCTTTTGCAAAAGATGCTTTTTTTCTAAATATGAAAATGTTCTCACAGAGTATCATGATCATTAATAATATTGAGAATTGTCCCATTCTTCTTGCAGATCTGTGGTAAAAGAAAAGAAAGATGTCAGGCTTCAAGATTTGTGGCATTAATTGGTAATATAATAGTTTAATGTGGGCAGTTTCAAAATGCTGCACCTGATTGCATAGGTGGATTTGTCTCGGTTGGGATTATGCTTGTGGATGTCTCTGCAAAAACATAACCAGTGACATGTTTTAAACAGTGAAGTCAGGTAATAATAAAATTTTATAGTATAAGAAGGAACTTTGGAAGTCAATTCACTCTGGGATTTAATACCATATTCTACATTTTGGAAACAGAAAATCAAGGATCCCTCAAATAGTAATAATTACAGAAGCAGTGGTTTATTTATTTATTTATTTATACAATTATTTATGTTTTATAAAATATTTGTTATTCAGGTACAGAAATATATTTGAATGCATTATGTAAGGTACTTTCCCTTTGTTTTGTTTTTTTTCCCCCCTTTGGGTTTTTTTTTTCTTTTTCTTTTTATATATATATATATATATTTTTGGCTTGACTTTAGAGTGCAATGTTTGAGCTGATGCTCCTTATTAACCCTGAACAACATAATTAACAGTAAGCAGCTGACCCCACAATTTTAAGCATATTTACCATAATTCACTATCATGCTGATGCAGTAAAGTAATTTCTTGCAATTAAGTCTTAAATAGACAAGTGGAACATCTAAAGTCAGTGTAAAGCAAAGTTTTTGGGGTAATGACATCGTAAATGAGTAAAAGCAGTGTGACATTCCATATGAAACTCATAAATCAGGTGCAGGCTGATGGATCAATTACTGTGCGTGTTGCTCTGCATGAACTTCACAATCACACAATGTGAGCAACAGGCTTAAAAGAAATTGTTCTTGGTTTTGTAGTTCAATTGTAGTTCAAGGAGACGACATGTAGACTTTACCTCCTCTTAATGATCTACCCATGAGTCCAACAAACTTCTCTCCTTTATTTCCTATAAACATGGCAGAACAAGTAATTTATTATGACATGATTCAATATTATATCTCATTGATGATTATTTATAATAATTGATTATTATTTTGCCAGTCATAAAAAAGTATATGTAATTACATGTCTGTTATATTTTAAGAATAATTACCATACGTTTTAGTGTTTCACTACTCACTTTTCTGACCCAGTCTCCTGCGCTGAGGAATATCTGACAAATTAAATGGAAAAGGAAATTTTGTTTAACACTTCATTATGCTCTTTTTGTATCCCTGCAAAGTGTTTTTGTGGAAAAAACTTCCGACAGATTGATTTCAATTAGAAAAATTCCATTCATATATTCTAAAGCAAAAAGCAATTCTCACCACGTTTTCCCATTAGACCGTAGAACTGGTGTGCCTTGGATCTCTTGATTAGGCTTGCCACTTCACTCACTAAAGTGTCCACCAAAGGTTTGTCCTAGTAATCAAAAATACAATTGGTTTTTCAGCTAAATCAAATGATAGAAAGCAGATTAAAAAATGTAAAAAGGCAGTATGTGTATATATAAAAATGTGTGTGTGTGTATACACACCATGATTACATTTTTTTTCATATGCAACAAGAATCTATTCATATAAATTGATCCTATAAAATTACATGCTTGTGACAGTTAAAAAATTTAGTTTCAAAATATCATAGTCTGAGTATTCTTAGAATTATAATTATATACATTTAGTTTTTAAATTCATTGAAGAAACATTACGTTATTCGGGGGGGGGGGGGGTTCCGATTATTATGTTGCTACAGCCCTTTTTGGGGCAAAATGCTTGTTCCTGTAGATTGATTGATTGATAGGTAAATAGTTTATATATACATAGATAGAGAGACAGATAAATACTTAATGTGATGAATGACTTTTCAATGAATCTACATAGAAAAAAATATTTGAATACATATTTATATAATTGTTAATATGAAAGGAATGTGTTTGCATTGTCGTACATACCTCCCAGTTCGTGGAAAGCCAGTGTTTCTTGTCACGTGCAAAGAACATTCCTTGAGCACTGCATGTAAGAACACTCAAGGTGATGATTACAGCCAGGAGTCTCCAAATTTCCATTATCAGCAAGAGAATAAAAATATTGTTACCAATCAATCAGTAAACTGACACAATTTTACAAGTATTTTTAAATAAAACAAATAATAATAAAATAAAAAAACAGCCAAAATGCTGGTTGATATTTCTTTAGAGTTTTTTGGCGAGGATGTTGTGAAGTCTGCAGTCTTTGCTGGTCCTTCACATAGTGCCTGGTGCATTTATACACATAGGACTGCCAACCCCCTCCCAGCTGTACCACGTACTGTATCAAAATGACCCTCTTTAACAACCCTCTCTGCAATGATTCGAAGAGAAATTTAATAGAAATGCCACTTACTTGAAGTGTCTCAAATCCTCTTGTCAAGTTTGCATCAGCCTTTTTTCCCCTCTTCAATCAGCTCCCAAAATCTAACAAAAATTTACATTGAAATCCATTGATTAGGATAATTACTGTAGGCTTTGTAAATTAGACTTTAGTTAATGGGGGGAAATATATATATATATATATATATATATATATATATAAGTTTATTTTATATTGGATGTACATTTTTCACGGTTGAAAATCCATGTTAAACATAATGCTACAGCTGTAACACTAATAGATTGCTGTACATCTTGAATACACACTAATTGACATTTTTTTGTTTTAATATATCCAGTTTATAGTGTATAGTAATGCCTATTTATAAACACCTGAGTCTCCAAAGCAGCATGTCTTGTGGGGTGATCTTGGTATGCAGTAGTAAGTACCTACCAAAGGTGTTCCAGATGTTTCGTGGCTGCCCAAGGATCACTGATGCACATGGGGAGTGAAGGATAGTATGTCTCCTCTGATCTCACAGAACAGCTACTGTAGCACAAACTACTAATACTGGCTATGATGAGAAGCTGTCAGAACACACAATGTATTGCAGTGTGCTGTTTGTGGGGCTTTCTAACTGCGGACCACTCAGGTAGTGTTAATGTTATGGTTATCTATGCATTTGCCTATATTCAAGAAGCTTTAACTTGGAAAAAATATATATTTTTAATATTTGTATAATTGTTTTAACAGTAAGCCTTTACCACAATATTCTACTATATATATTATGTGTGTGTGTGTGTGTGTGTGTGTGTGTGTGTGTGTGTGTATATATATATATATATATATACACACACACACACACACACATTTAAAAAACAGAACTACTGCTTCTGTGTCATTGAATGCTGTATCTGGCATCATCTACATAATAAATGGTCCTGGGTTTTTCATACTGTTCCAATGAACCAACCAGTTTGAAGCTGAATATAGACATTGTTTGGCATTGACCAAATATGTTCTTGAATCCTTTGCACATCAGTCACTGACTTATTCATAAGCTTTTGATTATAATACATAAATGGATGAGATCAAGCTCACACCGATTATTGAAGTCATTGTTTACCTTTTGTCACGAGAGACCATAGTCAACATTTCCTCCTGCTGTAGGTTGGAAGGGCAGTGGTGGCGTTAATTAAGGCGATGGATTACTGATCCGAAGGTCAGCGCTTCAATCCCCACCATCACCACTGTTGGGCCCTTGAGCAAGGCTCTTAACCCTTAATTGCTCAGCTGTATAAAAACATTATAATTGTAAGTCGCTCTGGATAAGATTGTCTGCCAAATGCTGTAAATGTAAATGAATGATCAGCCATGATATGCATTAAACAACACAGTGGCTTGGGTGTTCATACAATAAGGTTCAGTTATAGTAAAGATACACTAACAGGCATTTAAAAGAAATTGTTCAAAAGAATTCAAAAGAAATGTTCAAAAGAAATTAGCACTGATTAATTGATTTGCTAATTATTTTTGGATACTTTCTTTTGATGCTTCTTTTAATAGAACCACCAGTGTACGAACTTTTGTTCTTTTTTCCCAAGAATAGATTTTAAAAAGCCAGGACTGTCTTGTGAAGAGTAGAGGATTGTGTCATATAAGATTTCTTGTGTAGTTGAGTGGCTCTGATGAGCGTTCATCATACGTCTGATCACTTGTTCATGAAAGTGATGAGGCCTGGAGTGTTCAGACTTGAGTATTAGAGAATGTCTAACTTTCTTACTGCAGCTTTACTTAAAGATAAAGGAAGATATGCTCAGCCTTTTTAAATGGAATAAAACTATATTTGCGTTTTAGTCTGTGCTTCCCAAACTGATCCTGCTATAATGTTCATAACTATATTAAGAATCCACATATTCAGGCAATCTATTAAAGCTAGTTTTATGTGTTTTATTGCTAGATGAGCCCAGTAAAACTTTAGCTCAGATAAGGATGTGGTTCTGTACATCAATCCGGATCAAGTTGTGTGCTAAAAGCTATAATAAATAAATAAATATTAAAGTAAAAGAAAAGATTTTATTTCATGTCCAGGGGAAAGGAAGAAAATGTTTAAACAAAATACACTGACAGTCATTAAAATCATTGAGACCATGATTTTTATTTTAGTACCCAAAACTGAATTATTGTAATATGGATCATTTGTTCAGCATTCTGGCTTCAAAAAGCAACAAAACAAAATAGTGCTTGCCAAAATTAAAGTCACAACAGTCAGTATCGGGTATGGCCTCCATTTGTGGTGATACAGGCGTTGATTTGCGGTGATTTGTGTTGATAGAGCGCGGCGAAACCGGTTCCGCAAGTGGACATTTTTGATCCTTTATAAAGGCTTTCCAAACCACTCCTCAAATTATGCAGATACATACTGTGTTTTGCTCAAACTGTATTTGGTCCACTTTTGAAAAGTGACTTACACTTGTGCAACTAATCATTTTCTCAAGTGCTCGAGTACTGTCATCAGTAAATCCACCACTATACTCCCACCCCCCCCTACAAGTACAGATATTCAGAAATTTACCTCTCAAAGTTTTTAATGACTGTCAGTATACAATTAATTCCTATTATGTCATTCTACATCTAAAAATGTGTTTGTCAGGTGTTTCTATTTAGTTTTTTGCTCACTTTTTAGTTTTCCTTTCTCCCATCAGAAAATGTCCCAGAGAACAACTGAGTATTGTCACTGATGAGAGTGTATAAAGTTTTCTTTTGTTTCCCCAATGACAAACCTATTAGCTATTGCAAAATTATCACCCATTGAAATCAAGATGACACATACGTAATTACGTTCTTTGATCTCGCCACAGGTGCTTAACAAAGCAAGAAACCAATTTTCAGTAATTTCACCTGAACACCACTTGTGCGCTCGCGAGCACATTGAGGTCTAATGTTGAGTGCTGAATCAAAAGGAATCAGAGGCTCTACATTTGCATGTAAAAACAGCCTTTTTCAAAAGGGCTCCCACGGCACTGGCACCATATTACCATGCCATATCCAAGTGTAGGTACTGGCGTAGACATGCAGTCGTATTGCTATATATGACATCACAGTGTATGTATATTTGCAGTATGGGTATGATTAATCATATTCAGGCTGAGATGAGTGTAACCTTGGGTTAAGAAAACTGATTGAGTGAAAAACTTCCTTTTCTGGAAAATTGTCTTTGGCTTGGGGGGCATATTAGCTCAGTGGATAGCACTTGCCTCACGGGCAGAAGGTTTGTGGTTAAAATCCACTCCATGTTTTTGTTTTAATGTCCATCCTTTTTCTTTTGTTTTCTCTCATTTTTTTATTTAAATAGCCTCATTAGTAATGTTAGTAAATTACCTAAACACAACATCCATCTATCCACTGTTGAGACCACTTATCCATCAGGGTTGTGGGAAGACTGGAGCCAATTTACTCTAAGAGGAGGCAGGTCACTAGTTTATTGTAAAACAACATAGAAACAACCATTCACACCTATGAGCAACTTAGAGTAGACAGTTGACCTAATGTTTATGTATTTGGACTCTGTAAGGAAACCAGAGTACTTGGAGGAAAGGCATGCAAACTCCATGCATCCCCAATTCAACACCATGGATAGCTATAGTGTGTATCATGAGAAACTTACTGTATCTTTGCATCTTAAAAGAACAAGAATTGTTATGATTGCTGAAGGCTTTTTGAAATAAGTGAATGCTCAACAGAGCCTACAGCTTTTGAGTGCATCAGGAAAAAAATGGGCACTTTTAAAGTCTAAATAGAATTAGTATATACATACCTATATATATATATATATATATATATATATATATATATATATATATATATTATATGTG
>JAOUQZ010000051.1:20572642-20587334 GCA_028564935.1 Neosilurus hyrtlii
TCCTCTCAAGGTTTCTTCCTCGTGTCAACTGAGGGAGTTTTTCCTTGCCACTGTCGCTGCAGGCTTGCTCATTAGGGTTGTGTAGGGGGTTCTGTAGGGGGTTGTAAAAAAATTCTTTGATTTTTCCTTAAATTACTTTTACTATGTAAAATATAAAATAAACTAAAATAAACGCTATAAAATAAAACTGAATTGAATTGAAGATGGTTTCTTTCTTTCTTTCTTTCTTTCTTTTTTCTTTCTTTCTTTCTTTCTTTCTTTCTTTCTCTTATTTCACTTTTTGCCTCACCAATTTTACCTCATTTTTCCCCCTTTCCCCTGATTCCATAAATAAACTTTTTAATCAGTCTTCAGTCCTTTAACCTTCAGGTTTAGTCTCATGAATTATCTCATAATCGAAATAACAATTAAGGATGGACAATCAGCTTTCACATGCAACACCTGAGTTTGACATGGCACATGGTGGTTTAAAAAGGAAAATCCTCTTTTCCTTTTTAAACCACCATGTGCCATGTCAAACTCAGGTGTTGCGTGTGAAAGCTGTTTGTTAAACCTGTCCTCGAGACAACACCAGTTGAACTAGCTGTTCCTGACCTACCAATACCTTATTAGGTCTCCACCCATGATGCCATCGTCTCCCCACCCATGATACCTCAGGGCGGCCATTCCTCAGGCCACCTGAAAGGCCCCGCTGCGGCTTTAAGTAAAGCTTCTTTACTCAAGTACATTCCATTAGGGCACGACATTGCTGTCTGTTCTTTACTCTGCGTCTTTTCATCTTACTTTAATTAGCAGGTAGATTGTCAACCGCACGTCTTGTATAAGTAAATTTACTCTCATCACTGTAACTAATACTACCAGTTTACTTCTCTTCAACTGAAATTTTGCTTAATGTCTGGTACACAGTTTCAAATCGACACCCTGGTGAATGGGATGTTCAGATATACAGAGCTCTTATTATGTTAACATATTAAAAATGACAAAAACAAGGCATTTCAAGAAGCAGCCTCATATCTTACCACTGGATGGCAGTCTGCTCTTATTTATAAACTTGAATTTTTGAGCTCTCTGCTTGTTTTTCAGGCCTCAGTCTGCTCTCAGTATTTGGAAGTGAGTCTTATACAGTCACAGCGTGTCTCATTTGACAATAGTGCTCATTGGGAGTTTTATGTTTCTTCCTACTGACTTTTAATTCAGTGTGTTTTAATGTGAGTGTGAGTCAGGATGTCATCACCTGTGGCCACCTATAGGTTTTCCGAACATGCTTTTGACAAGTAATGTATGAAACTATGCATGCAATTTTTCACCATCACAAAGTGCTTGAAGTGGTGGCTCAGAATGCATTGTTACTGTGGGAACATTAATATATTAAAATAAATGCATAAGCATAATCCTGTGATTTGCCTTGAAGCTGCAGCAACTATCTGAACAGCTGTTATATAAAGATTAAACTACAAGGTGTGCTGTTATAAGAAAATAAGCCAGGGCGCGGCGGTGTGATACGGCGCCATAAAGTTTCTGCTACCACCCTGAAGTGGATTATTCTTCTATAACTGCACATTCCAAAGTGTTTTATTCCTCTTACATTGCCAACATGAACCTTTTTTTATTCAATAATGAATGGTAATGATAATCCATTTTAACTATTTAAAGCCATGTTTAATGTTGTGGAACGTCCACAAGACAAGTTAGTTCCTGTTAGACATGTTCGTCATTCCCTTAACCTAATTTCGACTCTTGCCTTAAAGTTTAATAGTAATAATAAAAAAAGCTCTTTTCACATGTTCAGAACTCAAATTGCAAGTCTTCTCTAATGAAGATTTTTAACTGTTGCAAATCACTGACACTGGAGACTCCTTCCATGAACATTAAATAAACCTCTCCTTACATGAAGCATTAACATATCCATAATAATAGATTTTTCTTTTCTAAATAAAAACACATAAAAGATGTTTTTTGCTTTCGATCATGTTACTTATCTGTGATTCACGTCTCTTGAATTAGGTGTTACCATAGAAACAATGACATAGAACAAGCGCATTAATTTAAACCTTTGATTCGAATTACACCTTTAATCGATACCTGCCTAATTTTCCACTATAAAAAACTATCAGGGTCCAAAGCTCTAAGTACACTGGTTCCGTTGTGTAAAAACTAATAGAAGTGTGTTATATGATCTAATTTACAAATGTTTAATTCACTCATTCAGGCATTAATCTGAGTGACTGAAAATGTTGTTCCCTTGCATAGACAACCATGTACAGCAAGTTGGTTTTAGGTGCCAGTCATTAAAGAAGGCAGCAGTAAACTCCTGTAGGTGCTTTTGAACTGTGAAGCAAATATTAAAAAAAAACAAAAAAAAAAACAGATATGATATTAAGGTTCATTATATTGATATAATTATTGCCAATACTTGAAGAAATAATGCACAGATCAACATAAGAAACATCTAAACGTTATATATAATTATTTTCTTTATGTGGACGTCCCACTGATATATTTGAGGTGTGTCACCACAAAATGAGTCCAGTATTACATTTCATAAATGGACTTAAGTACTGTATTGTATGATTGTCCTAATTTTGCTGTAAATGGATTCATTAATTTATAATGTGTCAATACTGTAAAAACACCTATAAATATAACTTTGCTGGCCAAATAAATGTGGGCTGTACATTCACTTCTATTTACACGTCAAAACATGATTTTCTGTAAATTTTAGATTTAGAAAATGCAATAAAAATTATTTTTAACTTGACCAGTTATTAATGTCAGACATAAATCTAATTCTGACACTGACCCCAGTAACAGAGATTAACCCTTTTGGATATTTTTGTATTGTTTATGTAGTTATTTATTTATTTGTTTGTTTGTTTTTAAATAACAACTGCAGCTGTTAAATAAATAAATAAACAAACAAACCATTTTTATTAGTTAATTAAAAAAATGTTTTCCTCATAGGGAACAGCTAAAATATTCCCACATGATCGAACCTGTCAGATATTCCTATCCCTGGAGTTGGGGATGGAGGGCATTTGATAGCCACCAAAAGGTTAACACACACACACATACACACACACACACACGCAATTTCTCCTCTGCCAGTTATTTCACACGTAAAGCGGGCAGTTTATATTTCTTGTGGTGAGCATTCACCTCGGTTGACATCTGCCATATTATCCAAAACATTATCACTACCATGATATGTGAGATGTTGATGATCTCTCATGGCAAGTTTAAACGTTTGAAATGAAGTCTCGATTTGTCACAATAGAGGGTGTAGCATCCTAGATCACAGCGTACCGTCAAGCATCACACCGAGCAGCACATTTCAGCAGCTCTCATGTTCTTTAAGTTATATTTAGAGCTCTGGGAGCTGTGACACTTTGCGGTCTTCCCAGGAGACCTGTACTTCTATACTGAATTCTCTTTCTCTCTTTGTGTATCTCATCTCCTCTTATTCTTCCTGTCTAATTAAGACCTCATTTTTGTTCAGCATCTCTATTTCCATTCTTTTTTCCCCCCATTCTGTCTTTTTAGTCAAAAGAATTAGTGTGGGAATTATGTACAATGTCAGAACATCCATGTTCTTGGAAAACACCCAGCAGCAAATTGCACTTTTCTCATGGAAATAATACAAATATGAAAGAAAAAATATGCCAAAGAAGCATGCAGCAATGTTCTCCTTGTGTCCACATGGGCTCTCAGGTTTCCTCCCTTCTCCTTAAAATATGCCGCTAGGTGAACTGGCAACTCTTACCGCCCCAAGGTGTAAATGAGTGTATTAATGTGTGTGTGCGTGCATGCTGCCCTGTTTTTGATATTCCCACCTCAGTTCTAGTGTTCCCAGGCTACTCTTCGGATTCAGCTTAAACTTGACCAGGATAAAGTGGTTATCAATGATAAAACACACAGTAAAATAGTAAACTGCGAGGCTGTAGGCCTCACTTTTACAAAAATGAAGGAAAGTGTCATTTGCTGGGATTACAGTAGCATTAAATATCTTTTGAACCTAGATATTTCAGTGCTGGAGGCACTCATTTATGTAATATCATTTGGATTTATGCTCAGTTGCCAGCTTCCCTCCCTGAGCTCATGCCATTTGTAACAAATGTGAGTCATGAGCTGTACTTAAAAGTGCTGTCTCATTCACCTTGCTCACTGTCTACTTGATTCCCTTCTCATATACAATGAGAGATGTGGAATACAGAAAAAGCTGTGAGTGATCAAGAAACACCCCATGACATATCACTATATAGGCCAGCATGTGAAATATTACCAGTTACCTAACAACCCGAAAACCCCAAAATAGTACTGAAAGCATTTTCTGTAACACACACACTCACACTAACTACCTGTAGGTTTAGTTGACATGCAACAACATTTTCTATTTCCATTTTTAGATACAAGTTTGTCTGCAGTGATGTTCCAACCAGCATTGGGTCCCTGGTTACACCTTGATCTCAGGTTCTTTCAGTGTCTCATCTCAGATTTCCTCAGGGTTCTCCAGTTTCCTCCAACGTCATTAAAACATTTAAATTACCCCTAGGGGCTAAGAATGGTATGTGCATATTCCCAGCTGGATTTATTCTCACCTCACACCACATGTTCTTGGCCAAGGAAATTCAAGATGAAAGGTTTTTTTTTTATGTTTTGGGGTACTAGGTGTGCAACTATTGGGTTTTTGGTGTATTATGGGTAATAATATATATTGGGCAATGTTCTTCTAATTGAAATAATTGTTTACTCAAATTCTTACTGCTACCTTTAACGCACACACACACACACACACACACACACACACACACACACACACACACACACACACACACACACACACAAAACCATTCCAACTCAATTTGGAGCAGCCGTTTAACCTAATGTGCATGTGTTTGGACTATAGGAGGAAAATAAAATACCGAGAGAAAACCCACACACACATGTGGAGAGCATGCAAACTCCACACAGACATGCCCTTGCCAAGCCTGGGAATCAAACCTAGTATCTACTTGCCTTGAGGCAGATATGCTGACCGCTACGCCACTCTTGCCACCTATAGTATCATGACATATTATATATTATATTGTTTACATCTAAAAGGACAACTGCAGTCAGATACATATTTTTTTAAATAACTATGTTTTTTTTGCAGAAAAGTTATTTTATTTCTTTAATAAAAGCTCTAAAATTTTTGCAAAATAACATTATATTTTATCTGACAATAGTGACTTGACAAATTTTAGAATGTTCGCGGTATATAAAGATCACAGAGAGAATTGTGTAGACCAAGAACAAAACCAAGACTAAGGAAGACCAATATTCAACATTGATAACACTCTTTACTTATTTTAAGATCACAATAAAATCAGGTCACAAAAATATAAATGGGTAAATATATGAAACAGTTCAGACGTTAGCAAGAAAAAATGCTGCATTACATAAAGTGGGTAATAAACTAGATTTTTAAAACTGGTTTGCCAAGAAACAATAAAACTTCTAGTCTTTTCACTTGTGAATGGCACCTTTAAGACATTAATAGAACTTAGAATGTAAACTTTCACAAACCTAAAGGCAACCCTTAAAGGGTTAAGATAAATATCCTAACTAGAAATTTCCTCTTACATAATGTTTGTTTAAAGTTTCTTTATAACAATTTATAGTCTGATCCAATTCCTAACAAAAACATTCAAGAGTGATGAGTATCTTATTTGTTTGAAGTTCATTGAAAACCATGTAGTGATTTAGTGGCTGTTCTTATCTATATCTAAATAGCTTGTGTAAGCTACTGTGTGTCTGAATAGCTGGTGTTTAAAAAAGATGTATTCTGTATGTTTCGTTTCAAGAATGAATAATAAAATGATTTTACAGTGTTAAACCTATACATTTAATATACAACATTAATCACCTGAATTTATCTGGCTAATCACAGTCTGACGTGTTATATTATATATTTTGTATGTATGAAATATATTGTGTTTTATAGGCTACAGTTGTGTCTTCTACCATGCAAACCAAAAAGAAAAAGAAAGAAAGATAGTAAAACTTTATTCTCACAACAAATCTTTATTTTTTTTTAATTATGAAAATGTCTGACTTAAATTCTAACATACTGTAAAAAAAAAAAAAAAAAAAAAAAAAAAAAGAAAAAGAAAAAAAATATCCTAGTTGAAGTTTTTACAGTGGCTTTCCCTGGGATGTTTTCTGAATCAATCAAAGCGTTGGGTTAACATCAGTGTGATGTTTGCTAACTCCTCCTATGACTGTAAGGCTTACGCTGCATTCTCTGGTTTCTTTAGAAAACATTTAGGATTGCCTAAGATAACTTGCCCACTAGTTGTGAATGTGGGTGTTTATGGTGCCTTGTAGTGGACTGGCATAAAATCCAGGGTATATTCCCACCTCATGCCTAGTGTTCCACCAATACCCCTGAAATCTACTGTGTCTGTGACCTAGATAAAGCAGAGCATGAATACAGTGCAATTATGTTATTTTTTCCTCCCCTAGGAATTTGGAATTGAGACACTACAAAAAAGAGAAATAGAGTGATACATGGTGAACATGGAAAGATTAGATGTGATTTCACTATTGTGCTAGTGTGAGCCAAGGCCATTGCTGTTTCCAGTGTCACCTTTGGGGCTTATTTGTACTTTGAGGGTGGAAACCTGGGGAATTTAGGCCGGCAAATACCCATAGGCCAGACGAGTCCAAGTGGTGCATAAGATGGATTGTCAAAGTGGAAATTGGGGTTTAGTTTTCAATTAGTGAGTTTTTTTTTTTTAAACAATAATTATTATTCTAGGTAAACAGTGAAAATTATTCAGCAGAGCATTTGTCAAATGCTTGTTTGGGTCTAACTTTAGCTGCCATGTAAGAAAAGAAAAGAAAAGAAAATAGGTAAGAAAATAAAAGTGTGTGTACCTCATTTTCAGGAAAAAGGATATCACTTCGATTTGAGGTAGAACACAAGTTTTAGACCATAACTCCTACATTTTCATATAAAATGTCCTGAGAGTGAGTGTGCTCCGCTTTTAATGGGAAAATTTGTTTACTCTGTGTTTGAGGCAATTTTTACTTTGTCTACTTTGGGAAATGCAAAAACCACAAGTTTAGTTGTCTCTTCAGGTAGTGGCAGAGCTTCACATGCCACCTTTTTCATCCCTGTCATGACCATGAGAGTGAACTCTCTAATTTCATTGTGATTGTCATTTATAATGATTTCTGATGTCATGATTAAACCACACTGTTTGTGTGTGGGTTTATGATAGAAATTTGCATATATACATATGAATGTTACAGGTGACGGTCTGATACATTTCCATGATCTACTGAAATCAAGGCACGAAACCTGGAATTACAGTTTTAAAATGTTCTCAACTTTATACCACATAGTTGTCCTCTGACGATTCCAGACTTTTTACCTTGATTGCCACCTATCGCTTGCGCACTCACACAAACATGCTCTGTACCACGGTTTGGTGCCGTAGGCTTTAAGAGCCTTGTTTAATACACACCCTGTATTTTTTTATTATTTATTTTTTTCCTTCTGCCTGCTGTATTTGCAGGCAGCTTTAGTGCCAGACGCCCTGAGGCAGCAGTAGCGCCAGTGAGTCTTCCCACCTCTGTTTTTGTGGTGGGAGATGACATGTCGAAGCTTTGAAGGGCAGAAGAAGGAGGGAAGGGAAGGAGGGAGGGAGTGAACACATCACTCTGCAAGAGCACTGAAATGTCATGTGGCCTGCAGTCCGCCCAGAGTTCTCTCACTGTCTATGTGGGCCAGCAGAAATGGAGACAGGAAGCACAATCAGACTACACACACACACACACACACACACACACACACTTACTCACACATACATGCACACTTTTTTCTTTTTTTAAGAAAAACTTACTTGAGTTCTCAGAGCTCCGTGTAGTCCGTTGAACTTGATATGAGCAACACATCAGCTCAGCTTTCTGGTGATTACAGTCAGCCTAAAGCTATGTCCTTTGCCACACCTAAGTTATGGCGCGACACTTCAAAGATCTTAAAAAACTCCCTGGAATGCCGAGACACTTTAAATACGCCGACAAAAACGAAAGACAGCACTCGCAGAGAGCCAGACAATCCAGCCACCCACAGCACCTACACCAAAGTAAATAAAGATGCCATGGCACACACGAATAAAAAACGTTTTAATATGCACAGTATATCGTGGTGTGGTTCCTTTTGTTGTGGAGAAGGGTGTATAGGCCATATGCTTGTCTCTTCTTTGACTATGTAGATGTTTTTGTGGCATTTATATTATACTACAGCTGATTTCGTCCTGTCACTCTGGAACGGTAACTGTACTTAATGTATACTGTCTATATGCAAAGATATTACATGAATCCCACACCTTCTGAAAACTATTTCAGCTGCACTGCATTGCACAACGAGTGTGTTTCATGTATGGAACACACCTGCATGTGTTTGTGAGCTTGTGTGTAAGAGTATGTTACAGCGGTGTGTCTCCTCCAGTGTTTACGTCCCTGCCTAGCTTCTTTCTGAAAGGCCCTGCATTTACAGACAGGGAAGATTAGAGAGGAGCCATTTCTTAAACCCTCCTGTGGAGATCAAACAAAACCAGAGCATTGCCTCCCATGCACCATTGCATCTAGGTGAGGTTTTTTTTGTACACCTACCATCCCCAAAATCACACACAAACACACAAACACACAGACACACACACACGCACACACACACAATGCTAAAAGGATTTCCAGTCCTGTCTCGCTCACGCAGAAATAAAACGCCTGTTTAATTAGCTGTGAGTTCTGTCCGATTTGACAGCAACTCACTACATGACCTTAAGTGAGATTTCTGAGCAGCTATCATAAGTATCCAGGTTGTCATGAACTGCTTAAGTGTTGTCTTGTCCAAAAAGTAGTGTGCGTGCAGCGCAGCTTCTTACTTGTCTGAATCATTGGCCTGACTGACCACAGAACCCAAGACTGTTGTCTGCACCTGTAATTTTTGTGTTCCTGGAGCTTGACGTCATTGCATTTTAGCTTTATAAAGTGATCTCATGGATCGGAGGAATGCTATACAACACGCAAGCTTAGTGTTTAAGCCACTTCATTGATTTGGATCATAACTGGCTGCTTTATTTCTTTTACGTAGCCGATGCCAGTAATGGCAAAAGGTAGAGATCGCAGTTAAATCAAACCATTAACTAATATTTAATATGATGTGATTTCTTGTTTTAGCAAACCTTCATTTCATAAATACCTCAACTTTTTATAATAGGACAAGAATCATTTCATCACTTTTTTGCTTACACCTGACATTTCATGTTATCTATTGCTCTCATCTCAACTTAGTGCCGTAACCAGGATTAAACATATTATTGGCCACTACATTGCTAAATTTCAAGTATATTAATTCACTTCCTTTCTGTCTTCTCCAGTTATGGTTGTGTTATAAATATTAATGTAGGTGGTAATTTTTGAATTACATTACACAACAACACAGCATTAATATGTTAATAATGAGTAATGTTACATAGTACAACTGACATTAAGGAGCTGACATAATCTTCTTGCACATTATAACACATTTATGTATAGCATAGCTATGTCCAAGTCAGCTGAAAAACCTCACAACAATTCACAGCACAATCCCCAGCACTAAATAACATTATGTTTGAACCTTGTTTATGTGGGAAGCCCTGAGCCCCCTGGGTGTTATTACCAACACTTGGGATAATTAATTTGACCAGTCAGTCATCACTGGGTTTACACTGGAGAATGATGTCCGTGATCCCCGAGATTTGAGAGTATCATGAGGAGCATGGAGGGGGTCATGGGATCGAATTGTGATGATCTTGAGGGAACTTGGTGGAATCGTAATGATCTTGAAGGAACTTGGTGGATTCATGATGATCTTGAGGGAACTTGGTGGAACTGTAATGATCTTGAGGGAACTTGGTGGAATTGTGATGATCTTGAGGGAACTTAGTGAATTCATGATGATCTTGAGGGAACTTGGTGGATTTGTAATGATCTAGAGGGAACTTGGTGGAACTGTAATGATCTTGAAGGAACTTGGTGGATTTTTGAAGATCTTGAGGGAACTTGGTGGAATTGTGATGATCTTGAGGGAACTTGGTAGATTCATGAGGGAACTTGGTGGATTTGTGATTATCTTGAGGAAACTTAGTGAATTCATGATGATCTTGAGGGAACTTGGTGGATTTGTAATGATCTAGAGGGAACTTGGTGGAATTGTTTATGATCTTGAGGGAACTTGGTGGAATTGTTTATGATCTTGAGGGAACTTGGTGGATTTGTGATGATCTTGAAGGAACTTGGAGGATTTGTGATGATCTTGATCGAACTCTGTGAATTTGTGAAGATCTTCAGGGAACTTGGTGGAACTGTTTATGATCTTGAGGGAACCTTGTGGATTTGTGATGATCTTGAAGGAACTTGGTGGATTTGTGATGATCCTGAGGGGACTTGGTGGAATCATAATGATCTTGATGGGACTTGGTGGATTCGTAATGATCTTGAAGAAACTTGGTAGATTCATGATAATCTTGAGGGAACTTGGAGGATTCATGAAAATATTAAGGAAACCTGGTGGATTTGTGATGATCTTGAGGGAACTTGGTAGATTCATGATAATCTTAAGGAAACCTGGTGGATTTGTGATGATCTTGAGGGAACTTGGTAGATTCATGATAATCTTAAGGAAACTTGGTGGATTTGTGATTATCTTGAGGGAATTTGGTGGATTCATGACGATCATGCTCATTGTAGCAACAATTTTGCTACGATTATTACGATATCTTCCAATTTAACGCCTATTGTGCCTATGGGAATCCTTTTATAGCACAGTAGAGCTTAACAGACCTTAACAGACCTTAATAGAACTTATCAGACCGTGATTTCTTGGATGCACCCTGCCTCCTTTTTATACCCCAATCGTGCTCCAAGCGTGCTTATAATTGGCGCTTTAGGCTTTTTTGAATGGTGAAGATCGCGGACATCGTGCCCCAGTGTAAACCCAGAGTTAGAATGCTTTTCCACTTTCCGGGCTACAACTACAGGATTGACAAGAACCAATTATTATGGATTAAGATTTTGAAGATGAAATGCAATTAAAAGCCAGACTAATTTATTTGCTTTGATCATTTGAAAAGTGTTTCAGTACCATTACATCACCAGACTTCCAAATGTTGTATCAATCAACATTTTTTTCCTGCATGCCCTATATTCCTTATTCCCAGTATAACGGCAGGCTGTGCACTCCTTATACAGTATGATCCAGCAGTATTGCCTGAGTACTCTGTCATTACATTTGAGTGAAAGGTGAGAGATTACAGGGTTAATAAACACATTAGGCCCATCATTGACGGGACAGACTGTTATTATGCAGCAGAGCATCAACTGAAATGTCAACATGTTCATTGTCAGTGTATGCCATTCAATTTACCAATTGAGGAATGTCGCATATAATGTGATAATTGCACTGTTTAAAATTGCTTTAATAGGTGTCTGTATTATCTATTCTACTATTGGAAACAAAACCTTCCTAAAGGTGTATTGATGTTATTGTACGTGGCTATTGTTATTGCCACTTGGCACTAGGTGTATTGTTTAGCTGATTTCTTTAAATTTGAAACCTGTTTAAAAAACTGATTAGAAAAAAATTGGGCAAAGTAGCAAGAGGAATGCTGAAAATTACCAGACACACCTTGACGGGCCTTTGAAATATGAACCATGGCTTATTCTGTAGTTGCTTCCTGCTTCTTTAACATCTTAAAGAAATATATGAAATGCCAAAAACTGTGAACGGCCATATGAAATGTTTTGTATGCACACCTCCTTGGCACTCCTCCTGATGCCTTTGAATTTTCCATGGAATCTTTGCCAAGTGCTGAGGTTGCAGTTCCTTGAAGCTGCAGTGTGTCTAGCAGCAAGGTCGAGCGCTTGAGACTAGGCTCTGTTCAGCCTCTCGGCACTGGGTTTAGGACTGGCAACAGACCTGACCAAAAGGGCCTAAAGATTGAGTTTTGTGTGTGTGTGTGTGTGTGTGTGTGTGCGTGCGTGCGTGCGTGCGTGCGTGCGTGCGTGCGTGCGTGCGTGCGTGCGTGCGTGTGTGTGTGTGTGTGTGCGTGTATGTGTGTGTGGACCCACAGGCAAAAGTGTCAATCATGTAAAGAAAAAACCTGTCCTTCATTTACATGTTTTGCTTTTCATGATATTCTTCCCTCTGTTCTTTTGAAGCTTTTATTCTTCCGCCAGCTGATCTTCTTCCGTCTCTTGATTTTAAGCTTTTGTACCTAGTAGTCTATCAGATGCTTCTTTTTTTTATTTTGTAAACAAAAAATCACAGACATGTTAATCCCACTGAGACTCTTGCATCATGCATAGTCTTGTAAGCCAGATTTCTAGCAATCGCCAGAATGTCTGGTAGGTTTCAACACTTTATGTTGCAAATTAAAACATTTACACTTACCATTTACCAGAAGGGACAATGTCAATGATCAACTGCAGGCTATGCTTGTACAACATAACAGTTTAATGTTTCCTATAAAATAAAATATTTCCATGACCTCTACTGATGGCTACTCCAATCATATACAGTATATTATCAGACCTGCAAACAATTTATTGGTAGTACAAGTTATGACTCCAGAATATGCCGAATTTGCAGTTTCTTCTTCCCCAATGAGATGAGTCAATTGACATACACACTAATTTGCCAAAAGTATATGGACATCTGATTGACATGTTCCTATGTACGTAATGATCATCACAGGGGCATTGTCTAGGCTAGAATATGGCTGGGAATGCCATAGTATACAGTATACAAGACATTTTATACGGTTCTATACAGACTTTTCTTCCAGGTGTATTTACTATACACCACCTATAAAAGCCAAGTGAAAGATATAATAGCCATAGATCCTAAAGTAAAAAACAAAATAAAAATGTATTACTAAGGATCACCCCATCCTAAAAATACTTGTAAACTCAATCAGGTGTAACTAATCACCTTTTCATTTGCACTCCAAGATAATTGGGCTCCACCTGTAACATACCAAACATAATAATTCTGATTAGTTCACCATGACTATTCCTAGAGCATTTGAACACTTTGAATTGTAACTGAAAGCAAATGATCAACTATGGGTAGCAAGTCACTGTCAAAGGATCTCAGGGATAAAGTTGTGGACAAGTACCTTCCCAGATCAGGCCATCATGCCAAAGTGGATGGAAGAATAAGACATGAAGTGGTCAGAGAGGCTACCAAGAGGTCTATGGCAACTTTGAAGCATTTTTGGCAAAGAATGGTCGTCGTGTGCATGTAACAACATTTTTACAAATTCTCCACAAATGTGGCTTGTATGGGAAAAAAGTCACTCCTCAAGAAAGGTCACCTCAGGATCTTTACTATAAAAAGTACACTATACCTACATCATGGATCATGGAGATGGTAACACTATACCTACCCCATGAATCATGGAGATGGTAACATCCTGTTGTGGGGGTGTTTCTCTGCACCAGAAACTCAGGCACCTCTCAAGATAGTAGGAAAAATGGATGGAGTAAAATACCATCAAATTCTTGAGGAAAATCTGTTGCCCTCTGCCATATGTTGTCAATAGGAAGAAAGTACACCTTTCAATATTGACCCAAGTTGACCACCCAGGGGCTGAAGGAGAGTGCAGTGGCTTGACAATGCATTCATCCCTTGGCATTTTTCCTATTTTCTTGCCTTATAACCTGTAATTGGAATGGATTTTTCTTAGATTTTGTGTAATGGACTTACACAAAATACTCCAAACTGGTGAGGTTAAATGGAAAAATTCTAAAAAAATAATTAAATAAAAAGTTGTGCTACCAATTAACCAAGAACTATTGCTATCAAGTAAGATTCAGAAGTCACATAATTAGTTAATGTGAAATCCAAGTATCACAAGATCTCAGTACAAATTCATCTGATCTGAAAGGATCCAGACGTCACACCACTAATCAAGTGCATCACCAATCAAACGGCACCATGAAGACCAAGAAACACCCTAAACAGGTTAGGGACAAAGTTGTGGAAGAGTTGGAATATTAAAATAAACCTTGTAAATCCAACAGAGCACCATTACCGATGAGAAACTAGTTTTTTTTAATCTGGCCTTATGGAAACATGGCCAGAAAAAAAGTCATTGCTTACAGAGAAAAAAAAAAGTTAAGACTTGACAAAAAAGCATATGGGAGCTTCCCCAAATATATGGAAGAGTCAGTTCTCTGGTCAGGTGAGAGTAAAATTGAACTTTATGGCCATCAAGGAAAACGTTATGTCTGGTGCAAACCCCACACCTCTGATCACACCAAGAACACCATCCCACTGGTGAACCATGGTGGTGGCAGTATCATACTGTGGGGATGTTTTTTTCATAGGCAGGAACTGGGCAACTGGGCAGAATTGAGTGGATGAGAGATGGTGCAAAATACAAGCAAATTGTTGAGGAAGAAAAATTCTTAAAGGAAAATTTGCTTTGAAAAATGGGCAAAAATCCCAATGGCTAGATGTGCCAAGCACATAAAGACATACCCTAGGAGACTTGCAGCTGTAATTGCTGCAAATGTGGTTCCAAAACTACTCACTTTGTGGGATGAATAACATAACAAATATTATGCACCTTGGCACATTGTGTATTGTATATATATA
>JAOUQZ010000051.1:20604525-20616106 GCA_028564935.1 Neosilurus hyrtlii
GCTGAGATGGGCGCCAGCCTCCCCGCGACCCTAAGTAGGAATAAGCGGTTCAGAAGATGAATGAATGAATGAATAACAAGTCTGTGGACAGAAACATATCAGTGACAGTCATGTTTCAGTGGGCAGAGCCTTGCATGATAAAGGAGATGCAGTGGGTTCTGGTGGGTTGCCAATATTTACCACATATTCATTCAAGAGTCAGTTTCATGAGCTCCAAGACCTCTTCCTTGTTCAGTAAACTAAAACATTTTATAACACTAGATCACACCTGCAGCTGAAGAAGCATTTGCCATCTACAAGTGCCGGATGGGCAGGATGGGACCCCTGGGAATCTCCATCCCTGTGCATTCAACTCATGTAAAGCCAGAACACAATTATGACAGTGGTAACCGTGAGCTGTTTGCAGTCAAAGTCTCATTAGTAGAGTGATGTCACTGGTAAGAGGGAGCATGGCAGTCATATGTAGTATACACTACAACCTCAAATACGTTCAATATGTGAAAAAGCTCAATCTCGACATGCACACTGGGCATTAATATTCTCCCACTTTAACTATGAAATTATATATGATCCCAGCTCAAAAAATACGAAAGTGGATGCTTAATCTCACCATCAGGCAACTACTGGCTTGGTAGTTTCCAAACCTGACTCATTCTACCATCCTCTGTGCTGGTTGATCGTCACACAGAGCCTAAATGAGAAGATAGCTCGTGAGGCACGGCTTCACCCCATGCCTCGGGGCTGCTCCTCTGACCTGGTTTTCATGCCCGGACCCCTTCATGACTAGGTGATAGAGTGGGGCCAAAACACACCTGTGACGGACTGGCAAGCTCCAGAATATTCCGAACAAATTAAGTCAGGCGAAGAAGTTGGTTTAACAATTTATTATGAGTGAGCCATTACATGTAACAATTAAGAATAAATTAGTAGGAGGAGAGGCAGTTGCCCATTGTTTCGGACTGTACGAGATGAGAAGCAAGGATTGGAGACAGCTTGCCATGAGTAGAGTCTTGGGTCTTGCAGCGATATTCTTGCGGAGATGTTTCTGGTTGTCTAGGTTTTAACGTAGTCCGTTCAGCAATGTAGCTCGTTCAAAGTAGTCCGCTCAACCAGAAAAAGAGAGTGGCCTTTGCACTTATATAGTTAATATAGTCCTCTGCGATAGTTGCATTACAATAGATACAGGATGTTACGTCACACCTCCCCCGTGAAAGAAATGTTGATGTTTATGACAACTTTTATGATAGTTTTACAATATAAAACAAACAAGATCATGAAACAAATATCAAACAAATAAGAGCATCATGGGATAAATATGAAACCTATTGATAATTGTCATAGTTACATAGTTATATTTCAATATACTTCAAAGTGATGATGAAGAAAAAGAAGATGATTTCAGATATACTTCAAAGTGTTGCATTGCTAAAATTAGACCTAACATCTCCTTTTCAATGGTGGAATAATTTGCCTGGTGGGCATGGAATTTTTTCGAGAAGTAACAGACTGGATGTTCAACATCATTATCATCTGACTGTGATAGTACAGCACCTGCACCATTATCACTGGCGTCTATGGTTAAAGTGAAGGGTTTGCTGAAATCTGGAGCCTGAAGAATGGATTGGGCACATAGCAAGGATTTGACATTGTTAAAGGCTTTCTGACAAAGGTCGGACCAAATGTACCTTCTGTTTTTCTTCAATAGAAAAGGGCAGTGGGGCAGTGATGTCAGCAAAGTTTTTGCAAAACTTCCTAAAGTAGCCTGCCATAACTAGGAATCTCATTAGGCTGCATTTGTTTTCTGGGGTTGGGAAGGCCACGATAGTTTGGACTTTTGCTGTGATGGGGGCTGTCCGCCCATGGCCAACAATATATCCCAGGTAGGTCACAGTAGCTTGACCGATTTCACTTTTAACCAGGTTGATAGTCAGATTAGCACTTAGTAGTCTAAGGAAAACTTTCCTTAAATGAGATATGTGGGCATTCCATGAAGACACCCAAGACACCCAGGTATTAACTGTAAGTTTGTCTGTTGGGCTTTTACACCCAAGCCTAGTGGCTCATCAGGCCCAGTTTCTGTAGCATGAAGCAACTAGGAGTTTAACTCCTCCTGGATGGGACACTAGTCCATCGCAGATTACCTTCCCAGTATTTTTTACTGGTACCCATTTATACTGCTGGGTGGACAGAGGCACACTTTTGGTTAAGACAGGGGTCTTAGCACGGTGGGTGTCCAACAGGGATTCGAACCCAAATCGTAACGTAAGCTTATTTACGTAACAAAACGTAAATAAGCTCTTGCTCTGTATGCACCACCACTTAAACTCCACAAGATCCCCAACATGGATGTGTGGCTTTGTCAGGCTAAAAGAGGAAGTGGGAGGGAGCACATACAAACATCATTCACATACACATGCCTGCCCACATACACATTTACCCTTTCTTCCATGTATTTTTGCTCAGTTCAGCAATCTGGGGTCTGCTGGGAAGACATGGAACCAGTGTGTCCAGCAGCTATGGAGGTCAAAGGCATGTGTGCCTACAAGGATTGCCACCTGCTAAACTCCAGGGTGAGACGTAGCTGCCTCTATTACTTGGTGGATTGGAACGTTTACAATCCCAAGTAGAGGAGCTGTGTCCCGGCCTGAGACATCATGAGCCAAGAGCTCATTGCCAAGTTCCATCAGGCAGGGCTAGACCAACGCACTCTTTGCTCAAGGAGTCCTCCTCTTGAGGATTGGGAAGCCTTTGTTTTTAGATTTTTTTGTTCTTGTTTTTCCTGGTTATAATAAACTTTAGCAGAAATAACTTTGGTGAATGTAATAAGCTTGGTAAACATTTTAACAAAGCTTTCATGCAAAATTCCTTCAGTCTTAAAATCTTTGAGTGTTTTCAAACATGAACCCTCCTTTTTAAACCTCCCCACCATCTTAGTAGTATTCATTTTGGGCTCTGACTAGGCCATTCCATTACCTTTAAATTCTTCTTTTTGAGCCATTCCTTGGGGATTTGATTGTTTGCAATGGATTACTATCTTCTGCAAGGTCCTTTCTGAATCAGCTTCAACTTTCTGAAAGATGGCATCATATTATCTTCAAGCATTTATTGATATGATGCAGAAATCATAGTTAAATCAATGACTGCAAATTGTTAGGTTCCTGTAGCAGCAAAGCAACCCGAAACCATAACATTTCTACCACCATGCTTCACCATTGGTCTGTGTTTCCTCTCTTTGCAAAGCTGCCTTTAGATGAAAATAAAGGTGATTTCGATTAAAAAAACAAAAAAAAAACATTAATAAGATTATGATCATGCATCATGGCAGACCACCAGTCAGCAGAACTGATAAACTTCTGTTAGCTTCACTTTTGATACCAGATGTATTCTGCAGTAATGTGTCTGGCATTATTTCAGTACACTATTCCAGAAGGCCTGGTTTTTGCCTATATGTTCATTGCTCTAATGTTCCTTTTGGCACAAATCCCATGTTGCTTAAATTTGCCCAGTATCTTTCTGATTGTAGGCATATGCACTTTCATATCAACAGTGTCAAGAGTTACCTGAACATCCTATGGTTAAATTTTAGGGGACTCTTGGAGACTTCTTTTCAGTTCAAGCATACTGCTTCCAGGCTGATTTGGAAAATTTATTTCAAATAATTTAGAGATCTTTTTAAATTACACGGCCGATTCATAGACATCATAGACATCTTCTCTGAAGGCCTCTTGGCATGATTATGATCTGTTCAAGGTTTACCCCACCTTCCCCACTGTCGGTTGAGATAGGCTCTAGCCTCCTCCCGACCTTACTATTAAGAGGGTTCTTCAAATGAGTGAGTGAGAGAATAGGCACTTTAGCAAAGAGGGAAAACTGTTTTCTTGTTCAAAGATGTTAAATTATATAATCTACAATTTTTATAAAACTTATTTTTCACATAATTGTATGGAAAGCAATAGCAAAATATCAAGCATGTTTCTGTAACTGTTTACTCCTCTGTGTGTGTGTGTGTGTGTGTGTGTGTGTTCTCTCTGGAAAGATTGCCATCATTGAATGTCATGGCATTTTCTCACATTGGTGACTAATCATGATTCTCATGCAATCTACTCTTTGAGACTTTGCACTGACATATAGTACAAAGGCTTGACATCAGTGTTTTATTATTTAAGTGCAGAGAAGTAGAGAAGCAGTGGTTAGCACGTCCGCCTTACAGCAAGAAGGTCCTGGTTTCGATTCCCAGCTCGGGCGTTTCTGTGTGGAGTTTGCATGTTCTCGCTGTGCTTGCGTTGGTTTCCTCCGGCTACTCCGGTTTCCTCCCACAGTCCAAAAACATGCACAGTAGGCTAATTGGCTGTTCCAAATGACCTCTAGGTGTGAGTGTGAGTGCGAATAGTTGTGTGACTGTTGGCCCTGCGATGGCCTGGGGAGCTGTCCAGGGTGTACCCCGCCCCTGCCCAGAGTTGGCTGTGATGGGCTCCAACCTCCCCGTGACCCTAATTAGGATTAAGAGGTTCAGAAAATGAATGAATGAATGAAAGTTGAGAAGCGAAAGGTTCGTGATTCATGTTATCTTTGCATAGTATTAACATTTCACATTGCAGCAGTAGGAGATCATAACCATAGATTTTGGTAGGGCAGGAGAAATAATTATAAGAAGCTGTTTCTCGTCCAATAAAAATGTTCGTGGAGTGAGCATGGGGCACAATGATTCCTGCTCCAGTGTGCCTCTATAGGTAAATGTTGCAGTTCCCATTTTTGACCACTAGGTGCAATAAAAAGTTAGTGGAATGAAATGGGGAAAGTAAGCACGCTACCTCAGGATTGCTCAATGATTGCACAATCATTTAAAAAGGTGAGCAAATCAGTGTAATATTAAGCTTTTATTTGCAAGATTTTAAACATTATTTGGATGCTCATAATTGCTAGTTAAAGTTCCAGTTGAATTTCAAAATTATTGAAAGTGCATTCCTTAACCTCCTTTGTCTAATAACCTTGTATAACAGGTGAATGATATGGAAGCAATATTTAATAAAGGTAACGGCCATTTGTAAGCATGTCACTGTATTCAGCGATTTACAACAGTGGTGTGGAAATATATGTACTGTCTGTCTGTTATCTTGAGCTAAACATAATAGTTGAATGCTTCACCTTCATAGAGACAGAGCTCTGAGAATAACCAGCAGTAGGCCACAAAAAAAAAAGAAAGTTTTTTTTTTCATAGCAGCCTTTATTTTCACAGGAATAGGAGAAATGGATATTTATATCACAGTCTATGTGCTGTGGCTACTCCACAATTACAGACTGTACATCCCCAGACTCAGAAGGAGGGAGACGGCTATAGCTGGAAGGAGGCAGGGTTATGATAGGACAAGAGGGGATATCAAGGGAATGGTTATGTAGAGATAGCTACTTGATGTTTCTTTGGGACTGGGGCATGTTTACATGTATTTATTTGGCAGATCCTTTTATCTCGAGCAATTAACAAGCAAAATCTAGCTTGGTGGGTAAAGGTCTTGTGTAGGGTTCATGAAAAGAACCCTGGTTTAAAAGAAGCATTTGTTTACTGATGGGATGCTGAGCAATGTCAGAGATCATAAAAAAAGTATTTGTGACTTTGTCACCAGGTGCTGCCCTCAGTGCTTAAAGGGTTTGGCTTGTTCTGTCAGTTGCGGTCGCTGGAACAGATAAGGCACACTGTTCCTGTGCATTTATTGTCCTATCTCTTTTAATCACGCTGCTTATTTGTTGTCAATTGCCACACAACACCTGTCATCACCCAAACCCTCCATCAGAATGTGTTCTGATAACACACAGTACACAAGTAAAAATCATACTGTAATGCCTTTATAATAATCAAACAGAATTACAGCACTGTTGCTGTCGCTCCTCAATCATGATGAGGGCTGATGTGGTGCTATTTGTTTGGTGGACAGGGAACCTATTTTACTTTTCTTTTTTTATTTATGAAAGTGTTTTTCATGCATGAACGGTATATATTTTTCAGAACATTTTTTGTGAGCTGTTCCTCAACATGTCTGAAAGGTTTACGAAACATTTGATCCAGTTGGGCCTTGGAGGTAAAGGAGATACTGTGAGGAGTTGTGCAACTCTTACCTGTACTAGATTTTCCCCAATGGCAAAGTTACTGACATGGCTGTCAAATTTCCATCTCTCTCTCTCTCTCTCTCTCTCTGTCTCTGTCTTTACACAATGACATTTTAGAGACTCTATGCTCCAGAATGCTCTATATGTCTACACTCAGGAGAGTGTGGCAATTTACTTGGGGTGCCTAACAGTCTTAGCAGTCAGGGTGGTAGTTTCCTTATTTCTGGCCTGCTGCCTGCCTTCCCTCCTCTAGCAAGTTCCTCCACCTCAGCAGCCAAGCATTACTGCAGCCAGGCCAGCATGTAGCTGCCAAGAGGCTGTCGTGCAAACCAACAGGAAATACAAGACAGCCTTGTTTACAAGTATCTGACGCAGTGCGGCCTAGGCTGCACCCACCGGTACCTTCAAGGAAGATGTCCTTCATACAGGGCCATACTAGCCTTTATAAGCCTCTGCCCCAGCAGTCATGTTAATCAACGAGCAAGCCATAAAAAAGTCAGGGATTAATGTTTATCACTAAGTTGGATATTTAAGCTTTGACTACAGAGCACTAACAGACTTGTTGAGAATGGCAGCATGTATTTGTGTCGATTAACGGCTTTCTGCACTCAACCTTTAAAAACTAATGATATGGAACCTGTGAAGTGTACTGACTCACTCGGTTTTCTCCTGCATGACTGTTTCAGTGCTAAAATTTTCATGACAGATCTTGAGCAGGATGTACTCTCTGACTGGTATCACAAAAAAAGTGATCGTATCATACATTAAAATTTTTCCACAAATCATGGCAGTGTTTGAAAATTCAATCAAAATTGAGAATGTTTCTTATTAGAGGACACTGGTGTATGCTGATTGTGTTTTTTTAATTTATTTTATTTTTCAATTCCTAAAAGCTTTCATGCAAGTTGCATTTTGGTGTTGTGCCTTGTATTTTTTATTTTTTTATGATGTGATGACAGACCACACCTAACCTTTACCACCTCAGCTTTCTCTGTCTTCCTGCTCGCTCTACACATGTAAAATGATCAAATAGTGACTGCATCCGACACCTGTCCTAGGAATCCACAAGCTTCTTTATCCATCAGCATCTTACCATTTTGTTTCTTTTTTTTTCTGTATGGTTTTGGCCCAGGCCGGAACAGGCCTAAGGGATTGTTAGGTGAAGGACATGTGGCATTGTTGACGTTGGTTGAGGTGTGTATCTTGTGAGGTGGAGAGGTGTGTGTGTGTGTGTGTGTGTGTGTGTGTGTGTGTGTGTGTGTGTGTGTGTGTGTGAGCAAGCCCAGGTTGCGAGGCAGCGCAATCAAACAAGTCCTAGCTTCACTCAGGCGGTTTTTCTGATGTCTGCAGTTTAGACAGGGCGTTGCACGACGTTTCACGAAAACTTTCAGGAGAGGAGGGGAGCCAAAAAAAACACACACACGAGAAAGAAGAGGGATTTGACATGCGTCAACAGGCTTACCTGTTTCTGGCGAGAGATGGCCCTGGAGGCATGCTGGGAGTTTCTCATGAGTATGACGGGAAGAGTGCAGACGACAGACCTGAAAGGAGCAGCCGCCTCACCTGAGCCACACTGGCTTACAGCGGCGTCAGCCAGCAACACCTTCACATTGTTCTTTTCCTCCTTTTTTCCTTCTTTCTTTTTTTATTGCCGGTGTGTGGGCAGCCACTGAAGGCGGCTTTGGGCAGATGCCTTGTTTTTCTCATTAGTTTGTGGGTGGTGGTAAAAGAGGCCATATGAATACACTATACACATGTCAAAATGGGTACATAAAGAAGTCAGCACCGCAAGCATATCACCCTGACAATGACCCAAACTTATCTGGATTAAGCCTCAGATGTATGTATCGCTTGGGAAAAAAAGTGCAGTTTTGTTTTCGAAAAAATATTGAAAACCTCAAATATTTAACTGACTCCATGTTCCAATGGCTTGGGGCCATAATATGTTGAGGTGCACAACACATCCTGTGAATTAGAGTATTTTTGCAAGAGAGACAAATTGCTGTTATGTTTATTTGAGTGAATGAATTAATGCTGGTTTTTACCCTTTAATGATTATTAGATATTCCTTACTGCTGGCTTTAGCAAGACTGCTTAAAGTATCTAAGACAAAAGTAAGCTGTTAAATGGGATTTGTAATAAACCCAAATCAAACTCATCCCAAATCATATACCACAGTCCAGGAGTGTACAGTCAATTCAGTTCAAATCAGTTTTATTTGTATAGAACTTTATGTCACAAAGCAGCTTTACACAGTAAAAGTAATTTAAAAAGGAATTTAAACATTTTTCTACAACCCCCTACACACCCAGCTTTCACTTTAAATCTCCTCCCAAAATGAACATGTTTTTCCTCATTATTACTGGAAATCTGCTTATAAAAGTGCAAAGCCAGAAGCTGGACTGTTTTTTGTCATGTTCTTGCTTGACATACAATCACTGGGACTGTCTGCACAACCATTTCTGTCACAGATCTATAAGCCACACAGAGCAGACACAGGTTTTTCTTTTCTTTCTTTTTTTTTTCCTAGAATGCTTCGCCAGACCCACACTGCACAGATGGTTTAACTAAATTTTTTTACTGTCATACCTATTTGGAATAATATTAATATAAAAAGGTAAGAAGGTGTGGAAACGGTCGGGGTGGAGCTTCACGTAGCTTTAGGTTACAGACTGTGTTCACCAGTTGTATCATTTGCCTGACAAAAGCTGTAATTAAGTTGTAATTGCTTCATTGAGAGATGTCAATAATTTACATTAACCTCTGTTTTTCCCCCCATGTTCATGAATGTAATGGATGCAGCCTTTAAGGTAATCCCTAATTATGGGCAGTTGATATGACAATTAAGATAAAGCAGGTGTGAGACCCCAGGTCAGTTTGTCTTCATACATGGTGACTCAGAGCCGGTTTTTCTAGACCTGAGTTACTAGAAAAATCTAAGGTCATACTAATTGCTTATATTTTCACTGACAGGTTTCTGTCACATTGCAAATGCTGCCAGGTTGAATGATTTCAGATGGCCAGAACACATGCTACTCTCAGACAAGTGCCTGACTACTAATACTTATACATATAAATTAGCACAGATCCCTAATGCCATGCTGCAAAATCTAGTGGGAATTCTTCCCAGAAAAGTGGTGTTTAATATCATCTGTTTTTTTTTGTTTTTTTTGTTTGCTATTATTGCAGGCTTGACTAAACTAAGCTAGTTAACTTGAGCTAATCTCTAAAATCATGTTTTGGATATACTATTCATATTGTACCTTTTTTTTCTGCCAACACTATAGTTTTCAAAGATACAGATATAGATTACACAGATAGTTTAGGTTATAAAAAAAAAAGAAGAAAAAGAAAAAATAAAAAAAAAGATATATCAGCAAGCATCAATGTTTGCCAGTAATCTAGTGCTAACTAATCCACTTACAAGCCAACAGGTCTGAATGTTAGCTTTTACCTGAGGCAGCTATAAAAATCTTACATCACATGGTTTATTGCCACAGCATTACTTTCAACTGGTTTTATTTACATAAATTTAAAAATTAGCATTATTAACTAACTTAGTTGACTTATCTGATCCACAGTTAAAGAGGATAAAGGATGGTCTGTTGGTGTCTGTTGGTGCGGCCTTTTCTTTATTTTTGCATTTTTCATAGAATCTTCAGAGCAAGATTTTCATCAAGTGGTTCTTAGTGATTATTTAAGGGTTTTTTTTTTTTGTTTGTTTTTGTAAATGCTTGATTACAAGCTGAAATGACCCTCCAAATGTCTGTCCTCCATTAAGGCACTATGAGAAGCAAATGGTTTAATTAACAATTTCTTATAAAATATTAAAAATAAAATGTGCTTTTCCACTTTTGACAACCTTCTCTTTTACTCCATAAATTTTATTACAAATATGTGTACTTTTTTACTGCTTATATTTTCAAATTAAGCTTATTACTTTCCTTTTAATGCACCTGAGGCGAATTCTCAGTAATTTCATTTGCTTCGCAGTGCATTTTGCATAATTTACACCTTCCCAACATCAAGACAGATTTTAAACAAAATGACCCCAAAGCATTCTATGTAAACATTTTAAATTTGTTTGCTTTATATCCTATACTCTATAGCTGCATGTGTGTGATATATTATCTCCCAACTCTTTATATAGGTTAGTACCAAGCATGTAAGGAGTTTATCATACTTCATGTGGAAGTGTATTATTTATTTGTCACAATTGGCATTTCAATTATTTGCAGTGCAGCACATCATATACAGTACTGTATAATAAATAAATAAACTATATTCTATTCTATTTTATTCTATTGTATTTTATTGTATTCTATTCTATTCTATTCTTTTATACACTCACTGGCTAAATAAATGGTGCACACTTGAATACAGTGCATAATCACCATGGCATTGTTGCTTCAGTTGGACAGGCCGAGGCTCACCAACATTACATGGCAATAAAATGAAGGTAACTGATAATCTGATTGTACTAAATGAGCAGGTTATTCTATCAATGACTTTTTCTTCCCTGATGGCAGGGACAATGAGGAATTATTTTCACACATGAACTGGCACCACAGAGTCCTCACCTTAACCTTACTGAAACTCTTCAGAATGTGCTGGTGAAGACCTTATCGAGTGATTTGATCTTCCCATCATCATGGGACACTGTGGGGTAGCCGTGGCCTAATGGTTGGAGAAGCAAGTTTGGGCCCTAAAGGTTGCTGGTTCAATTCCCGAACCAGCAGGACAAAAATGGGTAGCAGCAAGGGAACTGAGCAGCACATTCCCTTGCTCCATCTTTGTGGTTGAAACACCCTTGAGCAAGGCACCTAACCCCCAACTGCTCTCTGGGTGCGGACTGTTTTCTTGACATGGGTCAAATGTTTAAGGCTCAAAGTAATTACTTAAAATTCACCCTTTTATGGATATTTCAACCTGCTTTTTCTGTGGAAATCTAACTGACCTATTTTGCCGCTTAGTGTACTTATTACCAATGTAACTATTTAATATATAATATATTATATTTTCCAAAGTACAATTTAGAAAAGCTTTGTTTTGATAATTCATATGAACCAATATTTAACTGAAAAAAATTATTGACCAAATTAGCTGAATTTTTAAAAACAAGATTTAAAAAGCAACATTTGTAAGTGCAAGATGTAAATTTTTTTTTTTAAAACTTTGGGACATAACATCCTAAAATGATTAAGGGAACTTAGACACATTAGTATAGAAGGGTCAAGGTCAAAACCACTGTTGGATGTGTTTGACCCTCCAGCCCTAAGGAAAAAAAGATCTGTCTCCTTGGCGCATCATGAAGACTTAACCACTGACTGTTAAGCAGCTGAAGTCTCGTATCAAGCAAGAAACATTCCCGTTGCAAAACTGAAACAATTAGTATCTACAGATAAAAAGATTTCAAAGTATAATTAAAAGGAAAGGTGATGCTGAGTGTGTCACAGGCATCGAATTATATATATATATA
>JAOUQZ010000051.1:20625341-20639290 GCA_028564935.1 Neosilurus hyrtlii
AGCACTGTATAGTTGTACAATAACAATTAATCCTCAAAAATACAACTTGCCTAATAATTGTGCACACAGTGTATATGCAGTTATACAGCTCAGTATAGTCTCCTGTGTTGCCTTTTATATACTTTTTATAATTGCTGCTAAACAGAGAGCTGTTTAACTGATTTTCATTGTTCATGCAACAGTTGACAAAGATTTCTTTATCTTTAAAATGTCAAGAAAAAAAATTAACATGATGATTGACAAATGAATGATGCACAATTAGCCATGAACTAATTACAATAACACATGAGCAAGAATGCGGTTATACAAAACGTCTAGGACGTGAAATTTAAAGACAAACTCACAGTCAACTTTCTAAGGAACTACTGTACACCTGCACATTGATTTATTAGTCAATCATATCGGATCAGAGTAATGCAAAAAAGATAGATACAGATCAGTGGATTCAATTTATTGTTGTTAGGAGCATTTGAGATTGCTTGAGTTTAACAAGTTTAATTTATATAGCACCATTGACCCACCAAAGGATGCTTTACAGAGCCATGGGAACCAAAAATCATTACCACAACACACATAAGATGCAGAAGAAATGTAAAATTATCGTTAATAATGTAGGCAGTTTAGCATGTATGTCTCACTGCAAGAAGGTCCTGGGTTTGAATTCCAGGCTTGGAAGTTTCTGTGTGGAGTTTGTAGGTTCTTCTTGCGCTCACGTAGGTTTCCTCCAGGTACTTCAGTTTCCTCCCATAGACCAAAGACATGCACATTAGGCTAATTGGCTGTACCAAATTGCCCATAGGTGTGAATGGTTGTGTGTTTTGGCCCTGCAATAGACAGGTGAGCTGTTCATGGTGTACCCTGTCTTTACAGTTGACATAGGCTCCAGCCTCCCCATGACCCTAGTAGAATAAAGTGGAATAAAGGTGGAAAATGAATGGGATGGTTGTAAGCAGAAGAGGGAGGACTAACAAGAATCCTGGCAAGGAATAAGACATCATGGCAATCAGTGATCAAAAGGGAAGGAGAGGAGAGAAAAAAAGAGATAGGATTTACCTTAATAAAGGGAAAGAAGCAATTTTACAAAAGCTTTTGGGGAAGAGAATGCCACAGCTTTATGCTTGCCACTCTAAATGCCCTGCCAGCCATGGTGGACACTTTAAATTTTGGGACATACAACAGGCCAGAAGATGAAGATCTAAAATTGTCAATAGGTGAGTAGGGTTGAAGTAATAATCATTTCACAGCAATTTTATACGCTGGATGCAATAAAAAACAGGCACTCAGCAGCTGAGTAATATAGTTTAAGGTAATAAATGAATGAACAGGCATTTCTGCATCAGTGGTGCTGAGAGCAGAGAGAGAATGCTAAATTAGAGCTAAACAGTTTGGACTAGCACATTAAACTCGTTTGCTAAAATTCTTTGTAAAACTAGGCGCACTAGTAAAATGCCAGCACACACCTTGCCAACTAACTGACACAACAAGAAGGTTTGGTGTTCGAGTCCTGAGCTTGGCAAGTTTCTGCGTGGAGTTTCCGTGTTCTCCCCATACTTGTGTGGGCTTCCTCCAGTTACTCGTGTTTCCTCCTACACTACAAAGGCATGCAAATTAGGTTAACTGGCAGCTCCAAAAGCTCAGCGAATGGATGGATGTAATCTTTAGGATTAATTAGTGAAGCCTTATCCAATTACTTTTGGATTATTTCTGAATAAATTAAATAAATACTTGGTTCACTTCTATGTAAACATTCTATTATGTTCATTCATTCATTCATTTTCTAAGCCACTTTATCCTAAATAGGGTCGTGGGGAGGTTGTGCCCTGCTCAGCCGACTCTGGGCGTAGGCGGGGTACACCCTGGACCATGCATCCATTCACACTCACTCTCACACCTAGGGGCGAGTTGGAACAACCAGTTAGCCTATTGTGCATGTTTTTGAACTGTGGGAGTAAACCACAGTACCCAGAGAAAACCCACACAAGCACGGGATGCAAACTCCACACAGAAATGCCCGAGACCGGGAATCAAAACCAAGCCCTCTTGATCATGCTAACTACTGCACCACCATGCCCAATCTATTATGTGTTGCCAAAAAAAAATTATTACACTGAGCTGTAATGTTGTTAAACAATAATAAACGTCAAGTGTGTTGATTAATTTACATTTTAAAATATAGTAGCAATTGTCAATAAAATGTTCCGCATAAGATTTACAGAAGCATGCATGATTCTCCTTTTCTTTTTTCTCCTTCACACTTGATATTACCTGATGTTATCTCTGGCATAATGACAGGTATCATGTTGTAAATTAAGAAATGTACAGACAGTGATTCACTGCCATCAGTAATGACATTAAATAGTCAGGAGGTAATCACAGCCACATTGTATTTTACAGATAAAATTTACAGATAACAGATATTTACTGTATTACATATGCAGAATTTGTTTTCTATAGTTGGATAGTAAGAAATAAAGGAAGGCATAGTGACCCAGCAGTGAGCGTTGCACTCTTATGGCTCAAGGATCTCCAGTGTTATCCTAGCACAAAACAGTTTGATCCAACCTCCAAGACAACGTGAAAATAGGTGCATTTTGTACCTTAAATTGCCTGTGTGTGTGTGTGTGTGTTCACCTGTTGAACTATTGGACAGATGGCCTCACATTATCTGTAAACACATGCAAAATTAATAGTTGATTCATTGACTGCAAACTGCCCAGTCCCTTAGGTAGCAAAGCAGCCCCATACCATAACATTTTCACCACAGTGCTTCACATCTAGTATGAGGTTCTTCTTCTGTTCACATGTGTACTGTGACTGTGGCCAAACAAGTCTATCTGTGACTCATTTATTGATAGTACATGATGATGATGATGATGATGATGATGATGATGATGATTATTCCAGGTTTTTGCCTATATGTTCATTGGAAATTGTAGTCTTACTCTAATATTCTAATGTTATTTTTGGACATTAAAGGGTTTTTTCTCACATGCCTCCTATGTAATTCTAATTTGTCCAAAAATCTCATTCTGATTGTGGATGTCTGCACTTTCACACCAACAGTTGAAAGAATTATTGCAGATCCTGTGGTGATATAATGGGGAACTCTGAGATTTATTTTTGCATGGAACTGTCTAATCTTATGTTAAATTTGATAAGTGTGGCCAGTCCTGGACAAATTTGGAAGTCACACCACCTGTAGATGATTCTCCTTACAGTGTTTCTGTGTAGGACTTGCATGTTCTGCCTGTGCTTATGTGGGTTTCCTCTGGGTACTCCGGTCTCTTCCCACAGTCCAAAGACATGCACATTAAGCTAATTGGATATTTTCGATTGCCCGTAGGTGTGAGTATGCATGGTTGTGTTTGTTGCCCTTGCTATGGACTGGGAACTGTTCAGGGTGTAACATCTCATTCCACATTCCACCCTATGTTTGTTATAATAATCTCCACTTTACTGGTCAGGCTTTTCACTCAATATTGGAATGTTGCTGTCAGGATTCAGTCACAAAATTCTTAGTAAAGACAATCGCCGCTTTTGTCGAGGAAAGAATAACATAGAATTCCAGTTCATCACAAAGGTGTTCACTCAGGTTGCAGTCAGGGCTCTGGGCAGGTCACTCAAGTTCTTCCACTCCAAACATGGCAGCCATGTCTTTGTCATTGATTTGTGCACAGTGGCATTGTCATGCTGGAACAGGTTTAGGGCTCTTAGTTTCAGCAAAGGGACATTTAAAATGTGCACCATACATGGACATTGTAGACAACTGAGTGCTTCCAAATTTGTAGTAAACATTTGGGGAAGAATCACATACGATACAGGTGTAATGATCAGGTGCCTATATACAACTTTAATCATACAGTATATAGTTTAACACAGGGATGTCCAATCTTATCCGCAAAGGGCCAGTGTGGGTGCGGGTTTTCACTTTAACAAGCAGTAGCCACACCTAGATTGTACAATATAGTTTAAATTTTAAAGCAGGGTGGCAGCCATCTTGGTGAGGCCACTTTCCATCAAGATCTCAAAATGGAGCCGTTAAAAGCCAACACAGCTCAAAAACCCCAGAGATTTTACTGCTGATGGTCAGAATACTTTAAATTCATACAGTTTCAACAATAATTTCAGTGGTGTTTGTAATTAATTAAAAAAATAAACAATAAAAAAATCTTCGCATAGCTGAAATTGGCAACAAAACAAAAAAAAGGTTTTAAAATGACATACACATCTTGGACGTAATTATTTCAGTTTTCCCCATCTTTTCATGCTATTTGAGTACTGAGTCTCACCAAGATGGCTGCCACATGACTTCAAAATTGAAACGCTAATGTGCAATCTATTGGTTTTTTTTTTTTGGTTTTTTGGTTTTTTTAGATCAGTGATGAAAACAGGTGGAAGGTGTGCCTACTGCTTGGTTGAAGTGAAAACATGCACCCACACTGGACCTTTGCGGATAAGATTGGACGTCCCTGGTTTAACATTATACTGTATATTACTTGTTCATGGTGTTGTGTTTTAGAGCTTCCTACGTGGTGGTAAATTGATATTTGCCTTTTAAAAATCAGTATGAGAGACCAATATGCTTAAGCCTTAAACCACAAATGAGCTTTAAGGACCCTCTTGTCCTATTCCAGGTGTGAAATGGGGCTTGCATTTTAATTCCATGGAAATATAGGTCAGTTTTCCATTGGTTTCTTTAAGACAGGCTTAATTACGAAATTGTCAATAATCAGTGGGCCTTCCCATTAGCACCTGAGCAGATATAAGAGAGCACATGTTTGTAAAAGTGGCTGCTCTGACCTTTGGTATTTTATGACTGATTTTACCTCATTATAGAGGCTATGAGAGTCAGTTAACAGGCTGAGCCAAATATGGTAGGTGAGGATGCAAAGCCTAGATTCATTTTATCTCCAGTGTTTATGGTTGTAATGAATTACAGTGAGAAAGTGGGGCTGTGTGCTGCATCACGATAAGTAGACTGGGAACCAGAGTCGCATAGCGTCTGTCTGCACTTCACAGCGAGATCCTCACTACTCATGTGGAGATGTGAGGCTAAGCCACATGGTAATTAGTGACTCTTGTTTGCTGGAGAACTTGAAGGGAGCAGCCACAGTACTCCGAGCCCACGGCATCTATCCGCCTTATCTATCCGGCCTCCATCTAATGACTTGTAGGAGGTAGTGCAGGAGAAACCGCATCAAATGGCGTCCCCCTGCTTCCCCTCTGTGGTGGTGTAGCAGTTCACATACAGTGTGCAGGAAGTGATTAACTTGGTGAGATCAAAGATGCTGGACACAATAAACATTCCTCCCTGGGTCGAGGCGCTTGGGGCTACAGCCCGCTTCCTCCTCACACAGACTTCTACCAGAGAGCACACGTTGTCACCACATGATGGTGGGGATGGGACCCAGCCTTTTAGGACACACATGGATGCGTTGATACTCATGAATGTCTGTGAAGAGGTGTTTTTTGTTGTATATCATCATCATGAAGTTAAACAACATCTAAAAGATAATTGGTCTTAACTTACCTGAAATTTGTGAAGCTTTGCTACGTTTAGTCTAGTTTTCTTTAGTCCTTTATCTTATGTGGTATGAAGCGATAATGGCCTCAATTTCAGTACTCATCATAATAAATTTAAGCTGTAATGGTTAATAATGAGCGTGGGGTCAAGTTTTATTTTAGTGCTGTGCATGTGTGTCTGTGTGTGTGATATAGTACACATACTAGCCAATAACAGACCTTGTAACATGCTAATTTCACAGATGGTTCTGTTGTTGCTGTACAGCTGGCCTGTTAACGGACTGCCATTGGGAGTTTATTATCAGGGCAACTGCAGGTGTGTGTGTGTGTGTGTGTGTGTGTGTGTGTGTGTGTGTGTGTGTGTGTGTGTGTGTGTGTTTCTAGAGAAAATTCTAGCATGAAAACTCTCCATCCGGGTGACGTCAAACAGTTTGGCGATAAATGATTCCACAAGCGCCAATCACATTCAGAGCTGTGATCAATACCAAAAATGTTTGTATTTAATTTCCATGTTGCCAGTTCATTCTGAACCTTATCCTTTCATAACAGTATTTCGTATGCATAAAACACTTTAGTGTATTAGGTTTCTAGAGTTAAAGAAAGCACTTCTTATAATGTAGTGGTGGCGGGTGGCGGGTGGCGGGTGGTGGGAGGGGGTGCGTGCTTCATCAGTCATTCCTTGAATTTCAATGCATGGAAGATCACATTGGCCGTGGTGATCTGAAAGAGTCAATTATCTTCAATTGAGCTCTGTCAGGAAGAACAAACCTTCTTTTAAGTGGCATGTGGTTCAGAGAGAGTCCTGTCCATAGACAAGGGCTGAGCTGAGTGACGAGGTCACTTCATAGCCAGGGGCTTTTAACCTGTTCTCTTCATCCACCCTAGGAATGCCTGAGCGATCACAGGTTAGGCCTGAGAGCCAATCCCCTTCTTACCTGAGTCTCTTTGATGAAGCGCTACCACTGGAGGACACTGTCTGTCTTTGCATAAGGGCATCACTTGACCTCACCTGTTTCTCGAGAGCATCTTTTGTAGTGCTCTGCTAATCATGAGTGGCTTCAGAATAGCCATTTTGTTTTGAATGTCAGATTTTTTTACTCATATGTTTTTGATTTGTCTGTTTAATGAAAATTATAAATTGACCATGGCTTTTACACACACACACACACACACACACACACACACACACACACACACACACACACACACACACACACACAAAACTAGGATCAATTTGGAACAGCCATTTAGCCTAATATGCATATCTTTGGAGTGTGGGAGGAAACCAGGGTACCCAGAGGAAACCCAGGAAAGTGCTGGGATTCCACATGGAAACACCCTCACCGAGCCTGAGACTCACACCCAGGATCTCCTTGCAGATGTGCTAACCACTACCCCACAATACCATCTTTATCATCAGGGTTGTTTCTCCTATAACAATAATAATAATAACAATATTAATAATAATAACAACAACAGCAACATTATAATATAATGTATTATATATATAATATATGATAATACCAATAATAAAAAATAAATAATAATAATAATAGGGTACGGTGGCATAGTGGTAAGCACATCCGCCTTACAGCAAGAAGGTCCTGGGTCCAAGTTCCGAGCTCATGTGTTTCTGTGTGGAGTTTGCATGTTCTTCCTGTGCTTGCGTGGCTTTCCTCCAGGAAGTCCGGTTTCCTCTCACAGTTCAAAAGACACCTACATCAGATTAACTGGCTGTTCTAAATTGTCCCTAGGTGTGAGTGTGAGTGAAAATGGTTGTTTGTGTTGCCCTGTATTGCCCCGGGGAGCTGTTGTTCAGGGCATTCCCCGATGTCGGCTGAGATAGGCTCCAGCTTACCCTCGACCAAAGTAGTAGGATTAAGCAGTTTAGCAAATGAGATGAGATAAATACCATTACTACTAACATTTAATAATAATAACAATAATAATAATAATAATAATAAATAATAATAATAATAATAGGTGGTTAAGTGGTGAGCACGTCTACATGGAGTTTACATGTTCTCCCCATGTGGGTTTCTTCAAACAATCCAAAGACATGCACATTAGGCTAATAACTGTTATAAATTAGACCTAGGTGTGATTGTGAATAGCTGTGTGTGTGTTAGCCATGCAATAGATTGGCGAGCTGTTCAGGGCGAAGGTTAGGAGAGATCCTCCCCACCTTCCTAGTGGCATTAAGTGGTTCAGGAGATAAATGGATGAATAATAGTTATTAATTATATATTTAATCTAAGAATAATATCTCACTCTTTAACACACGTTTTCTGCTACAATGGCTCTCATCTTGTTTCATCTTGATCCCGGAGCTTTTATAAAAAATATATATTTTTTATTTATTTATTTTTGCAGTGAATGATCTCATCTTAAGAACATAAAGAGGTGTTTTTGAGCTATAAGCTTTAGTCTTACTTTAGTGGATAATCTCTCCCAGATACTGTAGTACCGCTTCTGTCCATGACCATTAAACACTGTCCTGGACTTATCCTTATTCAAATACTCAAGATCCTTTCAACGCAGATACTGTTTGGCTGTATATGTATTTCTGTATACTGTCATAAATAGGGTCTCCCAGAAGAGGGTGGTTTCCTTCTATCTGCTTCCTCTCAAGTTGTCTTTCTCATGTCATCTCATGAAGTTTCTTTTCCCAGCTGCTGTCTCCTCTGGCTTGATCTTTAATCTGGATTTCTGATAAGCTGAAATGTGGAATTATTTACTGGTAAATACTCACTACATTCATAAATTTGCCAAATCCTGCTAAGGTCACAGACCTTCTTGTTGTGAAGCGGCCCTGCTGCCCTATAAAGATAAAGTCTGTTGGGCGTTTTCACCCAAGCCCACTGGTTTAACACAGCCGGAACTTCTCCTGTTTTTTGTAGCATGTAGCAATTAGGAATTCAACTCTTCCCTGATAGGACGTTAGTACCTCGCAGTTTACCTTCCCAGTATTTTTACTGGCACCCATTTGTACTGCAGGGTGGACAGGGGAGCACTTTTGGTTAAGACCTTGCCCAGGGGTCTTAAAACAGTGGGGGTTTAACGAAGATGCCATCCTATGGTCACTACAAATGAAACTGTAATTACTTTGTTTACATATATTTTTTTACAAAACTAATTCCTAGTTAGGGCAGCATGCTTACGCAGTGGTCAGCATGTCCGCCTCACAGCAAGAGGGTCCTGGGCTCAAGCGTTTGTGTGTGGAGCTTGCATGTTCTCCCCATGCTTCTGTGGGTTTTCCTGGGAACTCTGGTCTCCTCCTACAGTCCAAAGACATGCACATTAGGCTAATTTACCCTTGGTGTGAGTGTTTGTGTGTTGGCTCTGCAATGGACTGGCAAGCTGTTCATTGTGTACCCTGCCTTTACCCAGTGTTGGTTGAGGTAGGCTCTAGCCTCTCATGAGATCTCTGATAAAATTTTGGGTCCTTGGAAACTTCTTTCACACCAAATAATCTGCTTTCTAGAGTCTGCAATCCTGGACAAACTGGCCATTGTTTAAAATCTACACTACTTGTTGATGTCTTTGCTTCCACTGTAATGATTTATTGTAAGCAGCTTAAAAACTTTTCTCTATCCCTTCCCAGAATCATAGGCATCCTCATCCTTTTTTTCTGAAGACCTTAAACCTCAAAATTCACCATAGTAGGATTAAGCGGTTCAGCAAATGAATGTTTGAAATGTATCAAATGAAAGTCCTAGTTCTGAAATGGTTAAATGATTCATCCATACTTTGGCTTTCTGACATTGCAGATGCTGCAGGTAGAACCAGTTTGGTCATAAAGCTAAAACTCCTATATTCACCCCAGACCTTACTGTCATTTTAAGTAGTGCATCTGGACTAACAAACAACACAGATTCTACCCAGGCTTCTTTGAAACAAAGCGCATTCATAGATTGGCTAGAAATTAGGGCTCATTAGAAAAGATTATCAGAGAAAGTCTACATATGGCTTCCAGCAATGTCCACACTGGCTTTCTCCACATGTCATTAAAAAACATTTAATCTGATAGAATCATTTGTCTTTGTGTCTGGACTCAGCAAAGTCAAGGTCAGGGCTGAGTTCTCCAATTGGCTAAGGAATACTCTGACATCACTACAGGTGAAAGGTCAAGCTGAGACAACCTTGCAAGAACTGCTGTTCCAGCTTTTGTGTTGAGAGTTGCCAGGTGTTAAAAGGCTTCCCTTGTTGTTCTTGGGCTTATTTGAACATCTGTGCTGGACTACTGGCCCTGGAACAGATTCAAGTCAAATCTTGCTGAAAATTTAATTCAAACAACAGAATCACTTTTTGAAGACGGGTTCTCAGGAATGAAGAGCATGCAGAAGTTTATTTATTTATTACTTTTTGAAAGTAGCAAAACACTCTGTCGCAACACAGCTTTAAAACCATGGAGTTATATTTTAATTCCTAATGAGCAAGTCTGAGTTGCAAAGAATTACTGAGAATCATAAAGGAAGAAACCTTAAGAACAACCAGATTCAAAAGGGAGCGCATCCTCTTTTGGTTGACACCCGAAAGTGAACTTCTAAATCATTAAGTTATACAAAAGTAGAAAGATAAACAAGTGTTCGATTATACTGCAAACTGGGAGGACGCAGATTAACCTTCTTGATTACAGCAGCAGCAACTCTTAGGTACAGGGCCTTATTATCTATGTGAGATCATCCATTGTAACAAAGCTAAAATTTGGGTGTAAACTGTGGTTGGGAAGAACAAATCTTTGGGGTATCCATCTGACCATCATCATGACCAGTTGTGCATGCAGAACCTCCAACCAGCAGTAGAGCATCAAGATACTTAATGTTCTAACATGGTGTGCATTGTGTACACTATGTAGTGAGATGTTTTGTTGGTCCTATTTACAGGCCACCACACATGGGCACCTCTACAAACTCAGGCCAGGGCCAAAGTTCATGATCTTGAAATAGAAGCCTGCCACAATTCGAAATGGACTGTTTATTTTTAGTCTAAACAAGTCAATCTGAGCTATTAAAAGAAAAACCAAGCATGGGTTATGTCCAAATTGCAGAGGGTCAGGCAGACCTTTGTCCCCTCAATTGCTGCCATATGTGTGCTATGAGATTGGTCTACTCTGTCCTCTTCACTGTGTCCCTTTCACTTCCTCTCTGCATCCACCAAATATTGCAGAGTTTTGCTGGGCAATGGCAAATGTTTCTTTCAGAGCTGCTGTTTCTTCATAGTCCTCTGCCTGCTCTTTTTCATTTTCTTCCAAAGATTTGGTTGAATATTGGTGCAACTCATCTTTAGTACACCAGCGCTTTCTCCAAATAAGATATGAAACTGTCTGCTTGCAGTTAATCAAATTGTTTATTGAACACCCTAAAAAAGAACACTATTTAAAAATCTGTGCCAAGTGCATTAGCCGTACAAAATAGTTGGAATGATTCAAACCTAGTGTGGGACGCATTAAGTAATTTATTTGTTTTTGCTCTGTTTGTGGCTGGAGAGAGGGTGAAATAAAGCAGCACCGTTTTTAATTTATACCGTTTACAGTTTGATTGCTTTAGGAAGTATGCTTCAGATTAGTGTCTGAGCTGCACTGAAAATGCTTTGAAAAATTTATAGTGCTAGTCATTTTATTCTGTCATGTAGAAATCTTCCTTACATTATTCATTCATTTATTTTCCGAACTACCAACTTGTACTAGGTATCAGTAGGCTGGATCCATCGCAGAGCCAACACACACATATCCATTCACACTCATGCTCCCACCAAGGGGAAATTTTGAATTGCCAGTTAACCTAATATGCATGTCTTTGGACTGTGGAAGGAAACTGGAGTATCAGGAGGAAACCAAGACAAGCATGGGGAAAATGTGCAAACTCCACAAAGAAACACATACACAGAGCCAGGGAATTACACCCAGGACCTTCTTGCTATGAGACGGATGTGCTGACTACTACGCCACCATGCCGCCATTCCATACATCTTGATTCACACATTAAATTTCTCAGAATTGTAAATGTACAATTGCAAATTTTCTGGAAAGATCTCTTGATTGGCATTGTTTTAATATTTCTGCAGAGATATTTGATGGGGGAGTGGTTCAAGTCTCCTCCACCACATCCCAATAACATTGAGTAGTGTTAAGTTTAAGACAATTGACTGTTGGCCAATTGTATAGGTGAGTTCATTTGGGTTAAATAAGAACATTTTGTTGTCACTTTTTGTTTTGGGCTTGACTCATGGAAGCATCCCTAAATCTAAATATCTTCACAGTTAGTATGAAGTTTTATTTTGTTTGTTTGTTTTTTCAGTTTGCATATTCACTGTGATTGAGTCCAAACAAGTTTATGTTTTGATTCATCTATTATTACTTATTATTTCAAAAGGCCTGATTTTTGTGTATATGATTATTGGCAAATTCTAATTCATTCATTCATCTTCTGAACCGCTTATTCCTACGTAGGGTTGCGGGGAGGCTGGCGCCCATCTCAGCCGACTCTGGGCGAGGGCGGGGTACACCCTGGACAGCTCGCCAGGCCATCGCAGGGCGGTAAATTCTAATTGAAATTTTTAATCGCTAATGTTCTTTTTGTTCAAAAATGTATTTTCTTGCATACCTTCCATGCAGGTCAAAATGTGTCTAGTGTCTTTGTAATAACTGATAGATGCGTTTTCGCAGCAATAGCTTTAAAAGTTACCTGTAGATGCCTGAGTTACCATGTGATAAAATTTCGGGGTCCTTTAAGACTTCCTGTCACACAAAATAATCCACTTTCTCAAGTCTGCAGTCCTGGACAAACTGTTCATCGTTTGAAATGTACACTACTTGTAGATGATTTTGCTTTCACTGAAATGATTTTTTTTCTAGTAGTTTACAGACTTTTTTTTTATATTCCTTCCCAGAATCACAGGCATCCTCTTTTATTTTTTTGAACACCTCAGAGTGCTCTTTAGCTCCTGGCATGATGACAACACATACTACAGTAGCTCAGAGGACACCAGACCATGGATGCCAATTTTAAACAGATTCCATCTGTAGGAGGTTCTAATTCATGGGACATAAGCTGGAACACTTGTTTCTGTTTAGAGATTTTATCGATTCAAAGGTGTTAAAAATATTTCTCACTACATTTCTTCTGCAAAGTTAATGATTCACTATTATCTTTCCAGCTTTTAGTAATGCAGCGGACAGTTCTTAAATCAAATACAGTAATTCCAGCAATCTTCTTAGTTGTTTTCTTGATGCAGACAATAATTTCTGAAACACAGCACTATCTTTTTGATGACCACAGGATATGTCTTCAATGCTGCTGTTTAAGAAACACAAGCCTACTCAATGCATCAGTTAGAGTTGAAAAAAAAAATTGCTAGCTGCAACCTATTAACTTCTTACTTTGCTTATGTTACTTCACTGCACCAGTGCATTTCATGTAATTAATATTAGAGCTATATGTATAGTAATATTACAGCTATATATGTATTACAGCTTATGCAAATTTTCCAAGTACATGCATCAGTTTCCTCTGAGTACTCCAGTATCAGCTGAGACATGCTCCATGCTACCCATGTCTCTAGTAGGATTAAGCATTTCAGCAAATGAATGAATAAATAAATGAATATTATTGTATAATGAAATTATTCTGGCATGTACAGAAGTGTTTTGGTCGATTTCAAACTGACAATGTGTAATGACACAGCTCTTTTGAAACAAACCTTTCCAACTTTTCTATATGAGAAATAATCTATAAGGGATTACTGTTACAATTTATTGTATCTCCTACAGTAGCTTATTTTCCTATAGCAACATGTTCCAAAGTGTTTTTATTTTTTTACCCTATAGCAACATTTATTTCATTTATTTTTCTTATTTCACAGTGATTTGCCACAGTGATAAGATTAAATAATTCATAATTTAATTGTGCTAGTTAATTCATATATAAGTTAGTTTATCTATATCTCCTTCATTACATCCTTGCAGACCTTTATCATTCTACCTGTCAATTTCAGGATAAGATGAACAAATTTCACCTCATGCTTCCTGAAACGCCTCTCAAAAGTTGGAACGTTTGATGGAATCTTTTACAGAATACCAGCTGACTACTTCTTCTCTAAATAGTTCTTGCAAATTTTGGAGAGCTTTGGGTCATTGTCCTGTTGTAAGAGGAAACCAGGTCCAATAGTGCAGTGTATGATATGAATGAAAATGGAGTGATAACCTTCCTTGTTCAAGGTCCTTTTTTACCCAGTACAAGTCTCCCACTTAACTGCCATTAAAGCTCCCCCTGACCATTACATTTCCCCTACCATACCACTTTTTCCCCCTAATCTTCCTCTGTCCAATATCTGTGCTCTGTTGCCCATATTCATTCATCTTCTGAACCGCTTATTCCTACTTAGGGTCGCGGGGAGGCTGGCGCCCATCTCAGCCAACTCTGGGC
>JAOUQZ010000051.1:20669635-20679967 GCA_028564935.1 Neosilurus hyrtlii
AATAATAATAATAATAATAATGATAATAATAATAATAATAATAATAATAATAATAATAATAATAATAATAATAATAAATGATAAGTGGTATTAGAGTATTTTTTCCTTGAACAAATCCATTCAAAATGAAATGCTTCGATTTTCCCCTAATACCATTTCTTAGTGATTTACCATCACTGTGCCTGTGCTGCTGATTGATCAGGTGCAGTAAGCGCAGATATCAGCGTGTGCCACCTTTCCATAACTCACTCAATCAACTTAATGAGCTTCTCCCTCGGGTCGCGTGACATGGCCCGCACTGGAAGCCAATCAGCTCGCGCGCTCCCGCAGCGCACTGACACGGACACACTCCGGAACTGCGTGTGTTCATATGTTGGGCGGTTTTGTCACGCTTTAAGAAAGAACAGTCATTTTTACCTCTCCGTTTCGTTTCGATTGGGTACATCCGGAAATATACTTCCTCCACACGTTTTTGGGGGATACACGCGGTAGGCTTCTCCGTTGTTCCCAGTCAGCGGAATGGATTCGGTTAATGTTTCCGCGCTCGCGCACTAACCGGACAACAGACTTTGACGCTGTCCGTCTTTTTTATGGCCTCTGCTTCCAATGATGTCTATGAGTTTCGCGCCTGACGGCTTAGGTTCTGCGGATGCGTCCAAATCGGCTTTTCTAGAGCTCGGTCACGGGATCCCCGGCAGCCAGCAGCACTTCTCGGGACTCGCGACTAACGTTTACCCCACGCACGCGCTACACTCGGGCGCACACCCGCAGCACGAGAGTCCCTTTCCATCCGGCGCGTGCCACTACGGAGGCCCGCTCGGTTACAGCTACCCCGCAGCTCTCAACGCTCCCACACCCGCTCCGACTTACCTGCCCTACCAGCACGCCAGCTACAGAACCCCACTGAGCCACTCCAGGAATGACGAGACCGGTGAGTCGCTCCGAACCGGGATTAGAGTCGCAATCTTTTATTATTACCAATAGTGCGATCCAATAATAATCACAAGTGGTTAGAATTAGTGCTGATGGAGCCACGCAAAGAAATGATCTGTTCCTCTCATCATGGCACAGTTCTGTTCATGTACTGACTGTACAGCTTTAAACCCAACAGATTTTTTTTGTTTGTTTGTTTGTTTGTTTTTTTAGGTCAAAATATCTAGGCCATCTAACTTGATCTGTTTAGAAAACCTCTCCTGATTTCAGTGTGGTCGGGGTCGGGTTAGTTTCTGTTGCTCTCTCGGCTATATTTCACTGTATGCAGTAATACGGGACACACTCCTGTATGGGACAGTGTTTGAGTTCATTCAGTAATCTGGAGCAGTGGGAATTTAGTAGCCCAGTTAGATAAATATTGAAGTTTTGTTGTCTTATTGACAAGTTGTCTTGTATCATTTCATCGCCTGGGGTTTGTGGGATTAGAAGGGAAAAAGCATCGTAGTTTGATTCCATTCAGTATCAGCAATTCAACCAGTCTGATATTAATAAGCCATTATATTCGCAAAGAATTGTTAAGATGCCTTTATTTCATTTTATTGAATTAAGGGTGTGCAGTGATTATTATATTATTATCGATTATATTATATTATATTAATGAATACAGCACGCACTGTCTTTATTAGTTGATTTTGTTGATTTAAAAAATAATCTAATTGTACATTATTATTATTATTATTATTATTATTATTATCATTGTTATTATTATTATTATTATTATTATTATTATTATTATAAATGTACAATTAAATAGTTTTTTTAATCATCAAAATTACTTTTTTAAACAACCATGTTATACTTATAAATAAGTATAAATAGTATCTTCTGTTCTCTGTAGCTATTATTTCTTTGGTCTTTAGTTTTTGTTGTTTGCGTGGTTCAATAAATAAAATAAAAGAAAGTGATTTGCTTATAAAAAAATCCCTCTATTTTTTATCTAATTTGCTTTTACCCTATTGATACAAGACTTTGTAATCGAAAGACCTGTTTTGTTGGAAAGGCCTACTTTAATACACTTGACGTGTGGAATTACTAAAGGAAGAGGAATAAGACTGAAAAGAATGTCATGTCATGTCATTTTCTGAAGCCCTTAATCCTAATTGGGGTCGCAGGGAGGCTGGCGCCCATCTCAGCCGACTCTGGGCGAGGGCAGAGTACACCCTGGACAGCTCGCCAGGCCATCGCAGGGCGACTGAAAATAACATCTAATAAAAGAACTTCTTCGTTGTCAGCATCATAGAGTGTCAGATTTTATCAGAACGTATGCAGCTTTCAGTTATTTAACAGTTCAACAGGCTAAAAGGTAAAGAAAAGACAACTGATGTGCCAAACAACTGACAATATTTCTAGTAATAAGCCATGGGCTATTCTTTCAGGTTCCTGTAAGGTTTTATTAGTGTGGTGTTCACAGGTGAAGCGTATGGTGGGGTTATGTATCATATAAAAGTAGACATTTATGGGTGTTATGGCCTAATATAAGTCAATTTGTGGATATGAATTGGAAATAATATTAACATGGAAGATAATATTTACATACATTACGGTGGGTCTGCTATCATGTGCATTATTTTACAATGTTTTTAATCTACTTTTGTTTTTAAATAAAGATCACGAAAAGCAGCCAGTGATTGAGAACGGAGAGATCCGTGTGAGTGGTAAAGGGAAGAAGATGCGCAAACCGCGCACAATCTACTCGAGTCTCCAGCTCGCCGCGCTGCATCAGCGCTTCCAGCAGACCCAGTACCTCGCCCTGCCCGAGAGAGCCGACCTGGCAGCCAAACTAGGCCTCACACAGACACAGGTACGATGTGAACCAATAAAACATCGATGCGTCTTCTTCACAAATGGATAGACAGATCGAAAGAAAGAAAGAAAAAAGTGTAGGCTCGGGGTTCGACTAAAGGGCATGAATGTTTTCTAGGAAATTGTGCATGTTTTTATGGCTTTGTACAGTGTCTGCAGTGACTCGAAAGGTTTTTTTTTTTTTGCAGTTGTTGTTGCTTTTGACTTCTTAGGCTTCAATGCATTTATCGATTTCTAAACATTATTATCCACATGGAGAGAAGTGGAAGGGTGCAGTCAAACTGAAAACTTATGCTAAGCTTTAAAAACAGTAGGTATTAATGCAGGTTAAGTCAGGCTGTTATGTTGTTCAATGTTACTTAGTATCAGGCTTTTTTCAGTTATGTCTTTTCAGACTGTTGCTTGGGCATCGGCTTTATTCTGACGTTAAGAATCAATGTAGCATATAATTATCAGCAACAAAATAATTATCTGCAATATCCTGCAAGAAATACTACTGCTACCACTATTACTATTACAGTTATTATTACTATTATGATGACAACAACTACTACTACCACTGCCACTACTATTACAATTACTACTAATATTACTATTATTACTACTACTATTACTATCAAAACTACTGTTATTACTACTACTACTGTTACTACTACTATTTCAACTAAAGCCATGGCCTAATGGTTAGACAAGTGGTTTTGGGACCAAAAGGTATCTGGTTCGATTCTTGGACCAGCAGTAAAAATGTCCTTCCTCCACCTTAATGGCTGAAGTGCCCTTGAGCCAGGCACCTAACCCCCAACTGCTCTCCAGCCACCACAATGTAGCTGCCCACTGCTCCTGTGTGTGTGCTAACTAAATTTCCCTTGCAGAACAGGAAAATAACAATATAAAAATAAATAAAACTTGTACTAGTAGTAATAATAGTAGATCCGTGATTGATACTATTTGGATTTTATTTTATTTTTTTGTAATCTTAAAGGACTTGGTGTTGTTGCTGCTATATCAAATTCTAATTTTATTTGTCACATACAAATTATACACAGTACAATATGCAGTGAAATGCTTAGTACGACTGTCCGAAATGTAAAGAATAAACTATCAAAGCAAGAAAAAAAAAAGAACAATAACAAAAAAAAAAAAAAAAAAAATTAAAGGTCAATTAAGGATTTTAACGGCCAGGTCATATATTTATATGTAACAGATTAACAGATTTTGAATGTCAAAAAGACAAAATTTTCATTCTCCATTTTTTATTTGCTCTTTAGCATGGTATAAAGATTTCTTTAACACCAAGACCTGGTGGTCAAAGCCATGCTGTGAGCAAACATGACATGACAATATGCCAGACATTAATCTTTCACGTCATCTCCCATAATGGTTTACTGCTTCAACCATTTGTGTAGAACTTCAAAAAATACTGTTAAGCATGGTTAAGCCTGTATTTTTTTTTAATAATGTGCCTTTACTCAGCTATATACAATATACAACACCTGATAGTGATGTATGAGCTTCAACCACTAATAGACAAATCCAATAGAATTTGCATGATGTCTTTTAAGAACTAATAAAGCCTTGGGTTGTCCAAACATCATCTTGTTTTTAACATAAAATGTTCTTTTTTAACAAAGTGCATTTTATGTAAGCTCTATGATATTTAAATAATTTTGATGTCCAATTGCAGTCATTTGCATTCAGTCCATAAATGCTATCTGACACATACATCAGGATTATGTTTTTAAACATACCCAATAATATGAAACACAATGAGGTAAGTGATTGTGGTCATGATGCGGGATTTTATGTAAACCGCAGGCCTGTCTTAGAGTGGAATATTATTCTCTCATTGGAGATTGTCTCCTACATGCTTCATTACGGACTAAATCTTTTGAGCAAGAGCTGCTGTTTCCTTAGTGCTTAAGTAGTGATCCGAAGGACTTTGCTCTTGACTGGATAAGTCTTAGACTTAAGCGTCTCTTATCCATGCAATTACAAGGGGTGCTAAATGGCTGTAACAAGTCTTTCACATTACAGAGTTTGATATACAAAGGACTGGAGTACATCCCATTAATGTACTCTGTCTATTTCCAGGAGTTTGTGGACACCTGTTTGTTCATTTCCAGATTTCGCCCCACCTGTGCTGTTATTACCACAGCTCTTTTGGTAAAGCGTTTCACTAGATTTTGGAATTTGGCTGTGGGGAATTGTGCTCATTCAGCCACAAGAGCATTGGTGAGGTCAGGCACTGATGTTAGGCACGGAGGCACTCTTGGCATTTCAATTCATCCCAAAGGTGTTCGGGGGGGCTGAGGTCAGGCCTCTGTGCACACCATGCAATTTCTTCCACTCCAATTGCAATGATAAACCTTGTCTTCATTAATTTTACTTTGTGCACAGTGGCAATGTCAGGTTTAAGTCTCTTAGTTTCCATTAAGGTAAATTTAAATGCTACAGCATACCAAGACATTCTATATAATTGTGTGATTTATACATTGTGGCAACAGTTTGGGGAAAAGACAAATATAAGTGTGATGTTAAAATAAAAGAGAATGTGAAATACTTTTTGGCCATAATGTAGATTTTATTTCAGCTCTTGACTGATAGCATCATTCTTAATTTGCATTTAGATATCTAGTTTAATTTTTGTTACTAATATTACTGATTTATTCTTGACTGAGGCTTAATGATTTATTTAGCAAGATCATGTTGGTGCATGTTTTATACACTCTCACTTATTTAAATGTTGCATCCAGTCAATCTCTGTCATATTGATGCTTTTTTTTAATTCTTTTGTTTTACTACAATTGTATTTAAATTCTCCATGTTCTCATTTTTACCCTCTCTTACTCCATCACACACACTAACACAATTTTTCATCATGCTTTGCCTTGGGGAACGTGTACTCTGTTTTACACCTGTCTTTTTTTTGTGTTGTCTTGATCAGACCTCACATCACTCCACTCTCCACCTGTTCAAGAACAGAAACACTTGTGATCAGATTTTTTTTGTGCTAAATCATCAACTCTTTCAGCTCACCTGATTTCTAACACACTGTGGTTGTCAGTAAATTTGACTGACATTCCTGTTCAAGTTAATGCTTGACCCAAAGCATAACAGGCATTTCAGCCATATTTTTGCTCTGTAAACATGACTGAAGGCACATAAACAAGTGCCACACATGTTTTGAATCACCCCTTGAACATGTCCCTTTCGCATATATGACTTAGGTCTGGAATCAATCAACTTACTACTAAAGATGTTACATAATGGTGTGTGTGTGTGTGTGTGTATATATATATATATATATGTATACATATAGGCTGGCCAATCCAATAACCAGTTTAAAAACCATATATGAATGAATTTTGCGTGTCTGAGGTTATGGAAAAATGTTTGGTGAGAGGTGGCTCCCCATTTTTCCAAGGTGTCAATTTCCAATTGAGGTCGAACAATACAAATGCTTTGCCAGCACACACACACACACACACACACCGCGCTTGCACGCACAATTGGAGTCTATAAGCCTTATTCAGCATTTTATGGGAGGAAAATTTTAACTGATTTTATAATGCAGTGCATAATGTCTTAAATGCATTTAAATAAAATACTGAGATGAATATTAAAATCTCGTTGTTGTCTCAAGGGTGGCAGAACAATTTTATACTCCAAATTAAATTCATACCAAAATTATTCCCTGGCTGTGAATCAGTGGAAAAACAGCCAGGCGTTAGATCTGGTCTGCATGTTTACTATGCTTTCGGGTTTCTGGGAATCATTTTGTTAACAACTGTAGACCAAGCGTTATTGTTAGACACGTGCACCACGGCTCTCATAAAAAAAATCAAACTCAATGAGTGTGTAATGTCTCTGAGTCCATCTCCACTAAGACTAAAGCCTAAATCTGCCTTACAACTGTTTATCATCTCATTAGAAGTCTTAAAACTTTTTTTTTTCATAAACTGCATTGGTTTGGTGAATAAAATGCTAAGTTGCAATTTTCTGATGACAATTACATTCAGTACAAAAACCTTTATGAAGGCCACATTGCAGAAATGAGCCATTAATATCCCACATTGCTATTGTTATACCACCTATTTATTTTTATGTTTAAATCTGTTTCTAATTCTATTCCCCTGCCAACTCCAGTTTAATTTTGACCAGAAAAATATTTATATTTTCCTAAGTTGCACTTGACATTGTTCTCCTGAGATGGTCCTTTCAATTTCTCAGCATGTGAAAGCTAGTCTCCCTTCATATTTCGTAAAATCACACTGAATTGGTGTTAATTTTCAGATCTCAAGTTGCTGAAGAAAATAATGGAAATCAGATTGGAGAAACATATAAAGAATATAATGAAACACCATTTGCAAGAATATGCCATGTCTATCTGTGTACTTACTGACCTGAAGCTTTTGCTCAGCCTCAAAAAAATACCATACACACAGCATGATTTCATTTTGCATAATTATTTTAAAAAATGCAGCAGTTAACTTTTATATTATACAACAATTGTGATCTGGACTATATCATTCCTAAGTTATATCTAAAGCTGTACCTTCACTTAAAAATACTAAAGTAGCCTATGTGTTTCTCGAAATGTCCTTAGCTTAATGTTCTTAAGATATACTTTCGTAAAGTTGTAAGTATCGATGATGTCATCTCCCACCGCTAGTGGCCAAAACTGATCTAACCACGTGCCTCTAAAATGAGCCATTGAACATACACCTGTCATGACATTAACAGCCATTACATTAAAACCATTATTAGCACAGACGGATGAAGTGAATAACAATTAATCATCTCATTACACTGGCACCTGCCAAGGAGAGGGGTGTATTACACAGAAAGTGACCCGTCAATTCTCAAGGTTGATGTGTTGGAAGCATGAAAAATGAGCAACAATAAGGATCTGAGTGGCTTTCACAAGGCAGGTCTTGTGGGGTGCTCCTGGTATGCATTGAGAAAGTACATGTGGTCCATAAAATGACTGCAGTGATCAGGCAAGAGTGCAGTGGCTGCCCAAGGATCATTAATGCATGTTGGGAGTGAAGGCTGCATCTGATGTGATATCAGAAATGAGCTGAAACTGTTAAAGCTGACTATGATAAAAAGGTATCAGAGAACACAGCGCATTGCAGCTTGCTAGCCACAGACCATGTGGTGTTAATGTCATGGCTGATCAGTGTACACAGTGTACTGTAGTTATACCAATCTACTCAAGCTGTTAAGCTATATGCACACTAACATTTGATAATAACAGCTGTAGTGCAATAATATTAATAACAATACAACATTAATGAGTGTGTTTTCATGCAAAGTATAAAAAATGTAAGCTATATAAAAATGGATGCATGTTGCTTTTTATTAAACTTGTGATTCCGTTATAAATTCTATTTAAATCAATTAGGGGCTAAATGGGTAGAATCAATCATTTTCATGATGATGAGTAAGGCCAATAGCAGCGTCTACAGCAGTGGCTCATTGTGTATTGTTGCTCGGTGTGTATTGTGTTAGATCATAGACGTCCGAGACATTTAGTAGCCTATAGGTTCATCATTGTTTCTGGGAAAACTTCTGCCTACTGGACAACCAATCATAAGTGCTTATTAGGAATGTTCGCCTCCCACGGAGCAAATTATATCACTTCTAGCTCTTGTCAACCCGAGAAAACCCAGTGCTCTCATCCCTGAAATCCAGCTGTTGGCAGCTGGGGTTTCATGCATGAGGGAGGTTGGTGGAGGGAGTTAGAGAAGTGTAAGGGATGAGGGGTGTTACTAAAATCAATAAAGTTGGATTTTGAAATCGATAATGGATAATTAATGTTAATTGTAAATAAATAACGGGAATAAATTATTAAAATAATTTAAAATAAATTGTTAATTGAAAAGCAGGATCAGAATTTGAGCCAGATTTACATTTTTGTTTGTCATCAATATTGAATCATTCGGTCTTGTACACTGGTCTATAAATCACTAGGAAAATGTGTGTGGCTTTCTTCTCTCAAGTGTTTCTGCTTCACCCTGCTATGGAATCAAGTTACATGAATAATTACATCACATTTTGCGTGCATACATATTCATGGTAACACCAAAAATGAGGTGTTTTCCATCAACCAATTGAATTCTCTAAGGTACTTATTTTTACCATTTATATGGCCTTCTTCATAACCAATATGTATCTTTTTTTTTTTACTTTGAAAGGTGAATATAATCCAGTAATAAATGAGTACACCGGGGGTACGTACATGTAAATTGCACCTTAGGGGACAGAAATGGACTCCAGTAATGAGGAGTGTATTATTAACATACATCATTGTTTTAAATGGCTTGTTATTCGTTGACCAAACTTACCCAGGATCAACAACAACATCAGCCTAGATTTCAAATCAAAAAATTAAATCTAGGTACAGTGTATACGAAAGTATTACCTCCATATAAAAAATATAAACTCTGAACATACACACCAGACATATTTTACGAATGATCACGTGCCCATGTGTTTTGTGATTCTATAATAAATCTAAGTGTCCTCATAAAAAAATCTTTTTCCGTACAGGCTTTTAACGCTCTAACTTTGCCTCCTTTCTGTCTTTTTTAAGGTTAAAATATGGTTTCAGAATAAGCGCTCCAAATATAAGAAGATCATGAAGCACGGCCCCACCGGACCCGAAGGAGAGCTGCAGGCCGTCCGCACGCATGCGCAGTCGCCTTGCTCTCCTGTGCTGCCAAATCTCTGGGACGCATCGATGGCAGGCAAAAGTGCGCACACACACCCCGGAGGGTACATGAACAGTTTCGGCCAGTGGTACCCATCATCCCAGGACACTTTACCCAGACCTCATATGATGTGAGGCCCATGTGCCGACTTTCTACCGATATAGCGATTATTCAACGTGTGTCATATTGGATAATATATCGATGCAGAATTGGGTCGGTAATTCTCATATTTTCTGAGCGTTTGTTTTGGCCCACATGTGAAAATTCTTTTATTAAAATGTAAATACGGTCATGTGTTTAAAGGGGTTGTGACTTTATCCTTGAGCAGGTTCTGATGTCAGTGCTTGTTGATATTATTAGTCATCGGTGCTTTTTTGGTTTTTAATCGGTCTCCATTATTATTTGTTTTGAATAAAAGTACTGATGAAAGGCTGCCAAACACTGTGTCGCCATGCCATGTAATTAAACCAAATTGTTGCTGAAATTCTAGAAGAAGTCTAGACCGAAAATACTAAAAGGTTATCTAAACAGAGATTAATCTCGTGACACAATCAATTCTTCATTTACTCATGACTTTCACCTCATAGATCATTTTACTTTAAAATCTACTGCTATTTTTACAGCATGTTTACTCATTACAAAAGACTAGCACTTCAGGTTAAAATACCATATAATTACAGTTCATCCCACTTTGTTTGGCTGAACATTTGTGTATGTAAGCTTGACACATTATCTTTTAACCCTGTCATGCAAACTGTATTTAAAAACACATAAAAAACATAGCTACACATAATTATATATATATATATATATATATATA
>JAOUQZ010000051.1:20686942-20700856 GCA_028564935.1 Neosilurus hyrtlii
TACCATATAAATGATGTTTATTTATTGGCTTGTGGGATCGTGTGTGTGTGTGTGTGTGTGTGTGTGTGTGTGTGTGTGTATGTGTGTGTGCATGCGAATAATGAACACACACTTAAACAGAAAAAAAAAGTTTAAATAATAATAATAATAATAATAATGATGAAAATAATAAGTATGGCTAATAATGAAAAATCCAGTGCACCATCTATTTCAATTCACCATCTATAATCTATTTTTTTAATTCAATAATTTAAAAAAATTTGTGTATTACAGGTTTGTGCATCTGCGTTCACCTGTGTGTGTGTGTGTGTGTGTGTGTGTGTGTGTGTGTGTGTGTGTTAGACATGTACCTGTGTCTGTGTTAAACCGAGCTGTGCAGCGAGTTCCGCTCTCTCCGGGAGCGCGAGGTACTGCGCTTTCTGGAAACGCCGCTGCAGCGCCGCGAGCTGGTAACTGGAGTAGATGGTACGTGGCTTGCGCACTTTCTTGGGCTTTCCATTCACCATCCGAACTTCACTCTCTGGTTCCTCTTTCACTGTTAATAAAAAAGATAAATAGTTTTAAGAGGCGTTAATTAGGCACAGCGTCTGCGACTGGATCGAGCTCCACAATACAATACATTAATACCAACAATCCAAATACCAGCATCATCAAATATTTTTAAACTATGTTAACTAACTTGAAATGTTTTTGAACTATAACTAGCTCAACTAGTTTGGGTCAACCTGTAAATTGTGACGTGATTCCGACAGCCATAATTACAGATAACGAGCCCTTGCAATAGTATTATTATAAACATGCGTCAGATTCTAACAGTTTAAAAGAGTCCGTCAAATTCCATGTAGGCTCGTTATCAGAAAATGCATCTAAGAACCTCAACAAACAAAAAAAAACAACAACGTAAAATTAACACAAAAGCTAAACAAAAAAAATACATAATGGAAGCTGGAAATGTTTTTTTTTTTGCCTTTATTTACAAGCAGATTATCCAGATGCAATGCGCACTGGGATATTTTTTTATTGGTTCTAGTAATGCACGTCCATATCAGGCCATTTAAACACCAGACTAGTTGTTTTAACTAATAAAAAATATTAATAATAATAATAATAATAATAATAATAATCGTCTGTTTTATTACAATTGTATATAAGTATTTTCTCATTATATAAAGTATATTAGTAACAAATTAAATCATTTTATATTAGTTTTATGTTTATTATGAATAACACTAATAATCAGATTTTCCAGGATATTCCACTCTATTCACAAACATTTCATTCTTTTTATTCTACATTTCATGTCTGACACAGCAGACCTCCTCTTCCTAGCTTTTCAGGGTTAACCTGTACGTGTTGCTCGAGTCTAATTTGAGGTTTAGAATGCTCGCAGAAAATAAGATGGATGTTATGCAGTTATGGTTTGATTATCAAGGAACGACCCAAGTATTGAAATGTAAGCCAGAAAAAAAATAAATAAAAAAGAAAAATCAGACAGAAAAAAGAATCCAAACGTGTTAAGACGCCGAGTGATGGATAGTCTTTGGAAATCTTCGAGTAATATTTGCAGTTTATTGTAGAATGCTGAATAAACAGTGGAGGTTTTCAGTCCACACTCGGCTTTGTGTTGTACTCATGCGGAACGTGCACTGATTATACACTCCAGTGTTCATCCTGTTTGTTTAGTTTTACCTCAACCGGTGGATCGCGTGTAATATTATTTGTATGAACCCAAAACAAATTGCTTTCAACTTTTACCCACCTGCGTTTTGGGGCGGTGTGTGTCCGTCTCTGCTGTACTGGCTGTACTGGTGGCGGTACGCGTTGCCGTAAGCGTACTCGGCCTTGACGCCGTAGGGAGAAGCGCCGCTCATAGCGCACACGTTGAACTGGTGGTAGGAAGCATTGTGTGGCCCCTGCGCGTACGCGTGACCTGGGTAGTACTCATGATGGCCCTGCTGTGCTGTGTAGTAGCCCATGTCCGTGGCCGAGGACTCGGGCAGAGTTGGCGAGTCCTTGGACCCTGGGTGGCAGTTCATAGAGCCGGAGAGATCAGCAGAAATGCTGGATAGCTTCCTGTCGTACGTCGCTCCACTCATTGCGGATGAGGGAAAGAAACACTAAAAGAAACAAAATGATACAGTCGTCCACTGTTACGTCCTCTTCTCCAGCGACGTGTGTGTGTGGCTTGAGAATGTTTTAAAAAGAGATAATATGGGATGCCGTGAAGGCGAATCCTTGAAAGGTTGGAGCTCCTGAGCTCCTCTTTGCTCTGCTCTTCTCAGATGAAACTGAAGCTGCTACTCCGTTAATGACGACGAGCAGAGTTTGGGAAAGTAAATTATAGGGCGGCCGGGTGGATCCTGCTCGCTGATTGGCTGGAACACGTCGTCTGTCTGCCTGCCTGTCTGCCCTTCTCTCTCTCTCTCTCTCTCTCTCTCTCTCTCTCTCTCTCTCTCTCTCTCCCTCTCTCTCTCTCACTCTCCCTCTCTCTCTCTCGCGCTCTCTCTCTCTCTCTCGCTCTCTCTCTCTCTCTCCCTCTCTCTCTCTCTCTCTCCCTCTCTCTCTCTCTCTCTCTCTCTCTCTCAGTCCTCTCATACACCAGTACTGGATATTTCTGTAGATCTTTTTTAATGGCAGAAAAATTCGTGTACATATGAATTAAATAAACAAAAATGCCTCAGTACCTTTAACTAAAGGTTACATTTTTACTTGAACTCCTGTTGCCAAATGGTGGAATAGAAAAGCGATGGTAATGCTCTCTCTCTCTCTCTCTCTCTCTCTCTCTCTCTCTCAAATTGGACAATAAACAAGTTCTCCATGCTTTTTTTTCTTTTCTTTCTCATTCAGATTCCATTCACGTAAATATTCAGGAGGACCGGTCTATAGGCGATAGCCAACATTGTAATAGTTCCTCTCTTTTCCTATTCTTATTCAGAGACAGCTCCAGAGTTTGCTTAGTGTTGAAAGTCTTTGCAATAAAAGCCCGAGGGCCAGTGGGACATTCCTCTACGTTCTCCTTACATCGAGGTGCACCTGAGCACTCTTACACTCTGAGATAACCAACATTTTTACTTGTAATATGTCATTTTATGTTGACTTCTGGCCTGGAAGAGCAACTTATTACAGACTACAGGCCTAGTATATTGGAATTTAGCTCATGGACATTGAGGGATCTCCGTGTGTTTATTTTTTATATTCTATAATATTTAATACAACAATAATAATAATAATAATTATAATAATAATAATAATATAAATACATTGAGTAACTAAAGCCTTTATCTAAATAAAAAAATAATAAATAAATAAATAAGATAAACTGTCGTAATGTTGGACACTGCTTAATGTGGGACACCTATTAATTTATTATGTTTCATTAGGATAAATTAAACAAAATAAAATCCCACATTTTACCCTGTCATTTCTTTTAAAAATTAATAAATGCATGCGTTTTTTCCTTATAAATATAATACCGACCTTTAAAATTATGTTTTTAATTCTTTATTTTGTATATAGCCTAAGTGCACTGTGAACTACACATACATTATGTAAAAAGTATTTAAATGACACAAAAGTAACTTATTCAGATAAAAAAGACAATAAAGTTTTTAAAAATATATATTATTTGCTTTGTCTAACTTTCTTCAGTAATAAAAACTGCAAACTTTTACTCTATATAATTCATAATTTATATTTAAAGAAAAGCAGACGTTTTAATAATTGTTATGCAATTATGAAGAAGTTGCTTGGTCATCTTTTTTCGTTTCTTTTTCTTTTTTTGTTTCTTTTTTCTTTTCTTTTTCTTTTTTTTCCTTTTCTTCTTTTTTTTCTTTTTTGGAGGGAAGTTGTTCCTAAGACAATACTGCCTCCCCCTGGTTAGTACTAAACCTCTTCATCACACACGTCCTGGTCAAATGATAACTTTTATGTCGCAGAAATATACAGTACTGTACAGAAGTTCTAAACAAGCACAAAGTAATGCTATAGAACTACGATGCTTTCAAAAATAATGAAATGTTTCTATATTTAAAATACTATGAAGAGCAGTGATCAGTAATAAATTACACGAAATTTCTGAACAAACAATGAATTTGTTACTATAAACTATGAGGACAGTCTTAACTAATTTCTTCATGCTACCAAAATCCAGATCCTCTGCCTTAAAGTGAGCTCCAATTCTACTGTTATTTTCTCTCTGTTAAAAAAAATTAATTAAATTTAAAAAAAAGGAAAACTTTGTACTTTTCCTTTTTTTTGTCTGGGTTACCTCACACAGGGTATACCTTTAGTATAACGTTTAGCCAGATATAGTGTAATTTAGGGCATAATTATTTTGTATAAATAATAATGTACCTTTCATTCTTATTCCAGGTATATTGTGTTTACGTTTCAATGTGAAAGACCATATTTAAGTTAAAGATTCCCCCTGAAGGGCAACACCACCACAGCAACAAGCAAAAACTAGCAAAGGTACAGTTTAGTATTCTTTCTTTATGACAGTGTATAACCATTGGATGTACTTAGTGTTTGCTGTTTGTCACATAGGGGAGACAAAAACTCCTTTCAGTTCTTCCTTTTAAATACACAGCAAAGGTATTAAATTTTTTATTCAATATATCACTTGGTGCACTATCCACAAAAAGTAGTCATTCTCTTAGTCTTTTTTATTAAATTAGCCTATAAATTAGGCTTACTCGCCATTTTAATTTAAATATTTATATTACTTATATTTTCTGATATAACTGTAATTAATAAGGGTTTTGGATGTATAATTATAAAAAGTACACCCATATATAATGTAGCCTAATTATATTTTTTATGTAGCTATACTTCTCTATTTTAATGCAACCAGCATTTATTTTCAGCATCACTAAATAATTACTAAAAGAGTTCTCTTCACTGCTATATAGCCTACCTAAACTTTATATTTCCTTGTTCTATCAAAAATTCTTATTTTTAAAATATATTACATGGATATTATCATCATCATCATCATCATCATCATTATTATTATTATTAGTAGTAGTAGTAGTAGTATTAATATCAACAATAATAATGACAATAATAATAATAATAGTAATAATAATAATAATAATAATAATAATACAAAACTGCCCGGCAAAAAAAAAAAAGTTGCACATTCTAATATTTTCATAGAGTGCATTTAGCCTTGATCACAGCATGCTCCATGGCATTGTTACTCCAGTTGGTCAAGTCAAGGTTCAGCAACATTAATATGTCAAGTCAGCTGATGACCTGAATGTACTGAATGAGCAGGTTATGTCATCAGTGGACTTTTTCCTCCCTGATGGCACCCCATCCTGGGAGGTAAGTCCTGACCTTAACCCTGTTGAAAGTTTTTGGGATGTGCTGAAGAAGACTTTCTGGAGTGGCTCAATTTTTCCCTCATCACTTCAAGACGTCTGTGAAAAATGAACCCAGAACTGGATGGAAATAAATGTTATGTTGCTGAAGTTTGTTGAAACAATGAAGTGCTGTAAGCGAGACTAAAGGCGGAACAGCATATTAGTATGTGCCACTTATTTTTTTCATTTCCCTTTTTTTTCTTTGTTTACTTTTTTTGTTATTTTTTTTTTTGTTTTTTTTTTGTTTTTTTGTTTTTTTTGGCCGGGCAGTGTAATAATAACAGTATAAAATTTTTAAAAAGTGCATTTTGACTGTAATGGCGAGCAGCAGACGGTAGGTGGCGTATTTGATATACAATTGGAAACAATGTGGCTGCTCTAACCATTTTTTAAAGCTGTCTATCAGATTTTATCTTTTTCTTTTTATGAGCAGGTGTGTGTGTGTGTGTGTGTGTGTGTGTGTGTGTGTGTGTGTGTGTGTGTGTGATGATAGAATATTGGACAGCTTTTACCTTATAGTGACCCCCCACACACACATACACAGTGACAACCAAAGTTAAACTGCTACAAACGTCATAAAGCTACAGCAGTTATTGCTGCCACACCAGTTTGACAACAATGATCTGTGAAATGTTTATTGGTATAACGTCAAACTTTTCACATTATCACAGTACACCTTCACGTTGTTGTGACATGCAAACATTTCACATTTTTGTGGGGGTTTTTTTTGTTTGTTTGTTTTGCAATTTCACAATATATAGCTACGTAAAAGTAATACATATCTATATAAAAGTTTATTGTTATAAAGTGACAAGTTTATGTGTCTTATATATCTTGTTATAATGTGAACAGGTTCGTGTTCTTACATGATGAATATTATATTGTTAGTGCATTAAATATTTATTGCTATGATAGGTTTGTATGTAAAAATAACATGACAACATATTGATATAGGCAAAAAATTTAGTTTCACATTATAGCCTAACAATAAACTTATAATGTGATCCTGATCTTTTCTTTTACCTGAGTCGCAGCAATATACTGCCGTACAAACAAGGAAACTATGATTTAGAGGAAAGAGAATAATATTCCTGGTACCTTGTAGAATGTTGTATTGTAAATATTCATTATTCACATGTTTTGTTTCTAAGCTAGAGCCTCAGGGAGTTTACACTGTGGTAAGATCAAACATTAAACTCTTTGAAAGTAAAGCTAAGATCTCAGGCAGAATTCTTCTGCAATGCTTTTTTTCTACTTTGAGAGAACCCTGGTAGGGTTTGCTGCATGCAAATACAGAATAAATATATAATCCCAGTTTTCTGGCAGTTGTTTCGTTGTGAAGTTTATCAATTATAGCACTTTTCCACAAAATGAATTGTTTCCTTAAAACCCTCCTCCCTTGTTAAGGTTTTAGAACATAACCAGTATCAATAAATTAAAATGACTTTTGACATTCTTCAGTAAGAAGCTAAGCAGGGAAGTAAAATGAAGTTCATCGTGGAACACCATGGTCATGGAATATGGCTTGGATGGTTGTCCTGTGTCCATCCCATGTCCTTCTCGTTTCTGTGAGTCGCTATATAGAACATCAACTTAGTTTTGAATGGTTGTCCTATGTCCAGACGTCGCTGAGTTGATGCTGATTGGCTGTTATGTATCACTGAGGAGCATGAAGACAGTTCTGCTGTACAGAACTTACCTCTTTACTTCATTTTGGATGGTTGTCCCATATCTGTCCCATGTCCAACCCATGCCCATGCATCGCTGTATAGAACTAACCAATTCATTTTGGATGGTTCTCCTGTGTCTGGGCATCACTGAGTTGATGCTGATTGGCTGTTATGTGTCACTGAGTGGCATGATGACACTTGTCAACTATGCTGAAAACATAACATAAATAAATACCCAATTTACAAAGAGCGTGGCATGGTGGCATAGTGGGTAACATATCTGCCACAGAGCAAAAAGGTCCTGAGTTTGAGCCCTGGGCTTGGCAAGGGCCAAGTGGAGTATTGAGTTTGTCTATTCTCTCTGTGCTTGCATGGATTTCCTCCTAGTACTCCGGTTTCCTCTCACAGTCCAAAGACTTGTACAAATGCAGGCCACTTGGCTGTTCCACATTGCCTCTACGTGTGAGTGTGAATAGTGTGTGTGTTGGCCCTGCAATGGACTGGTGAGCTGTTCAGGGTGTAACCTGCCTTTGCCCAGTGTAGGGTGAGATGGCTTTTAAGAGGGATTAAGAGGTTTGGAAAATAGATGAATGAGCAAAATCACAAAGGCCTCTTAGAGAGCTCCACCTTCAGGTGGTGCCTAAATTTGTTTTTTCATGTATACACATTTACATTACGCCCTTATTGAGAGCAAATTACGTTTTTTTCTCTCATTTGTACACCTAATTTTTGCTCAAGGGCCCAGTAGTGGCAGCTTGGTGCTAATGGGGCTTTAACCACTAAGCTTCTGATCAATAACGCAGAGCCTTAGCCACTGAGCCACCACTGCCCCATGTACTTGAGATGAATAAAAGGCAGAACAAAGTCAGAACCCGAGGAGTCGTTGCAGAAACCTGCCAGGGCATTACTCTTCCTCTACTAGCCTGCCATTGTCTATAGAGCATCCTGGTGCAATCTGTTCTCCAGGCAAGCAACTCACATGCATCTTGACATCCACATGATGTAAAAGAAAATGTGATCCCCATAAGCTTGTGCAGACCTGCTCTGCACTAAAATAACTGTTTTACTCATTTTGTTTTTCCATATTTTCAAAATGATAGAGTGATCAAATACAACTCTTCCTGTAGGTGCATACTATTTTCTACACATTTCACTTATTAATCACATACTGTTTATCTTCCTTAAACTATTCACTGCCAAATGTGGAATATCTTCACTGTGGTCAACTTTATCTATTATTTCCAATTGTAAGCTCAGATAAAACTAAATATGTGGTTTTCTGTAACTCAGAATTAATATTTGAGACATTTTTGATCATTTTATGGCAAAATAAATATGCAACCCTAATTAGTTTTAAGCAGTTTATAAAATGAATGAATGAATGAATGAATGAAGTGTTTTTAGGGGACTATAGGCAGCGGGTAGGGATACTTGACACTAAATCGACCATCAAAAATGGATGCATGTTTGAAGGACTCATTACTTTTTCTCCACATAGAAGAATACAGCAGAAGTAGAAAGGGTGGAGCAGCAGCTGTAATCTTGCTGAAGGGCGTCCTGTATGTTGACCTTCATAACCTGCTTGTTGGTGATAGATAATGGGTAGATTTGGCTTGCGTAGGAGTGACATGCCCAGGAGGGGTCAATAGCACAGTCTTAGGGTTTTTTTGGTAATTTTGGTCATGCAGCATACTTCAGAAAATGTTGGGCACTTTGAAAATTACAGTAGTGCTGGGTACATAACTTGGACCATTTTATAATTATGATCCCCTGCCAGGAAATTTGAGGGTCATGTTGTTACATCCATGAGAGTCCCAAGATTATAGGGTGGCTTCTTTTTACTGTGAAAGAGAAATATGACTCGGCATGTATCTGTGTGGTATTGTGCACAGTGTCAGTACTGCTCCCCTTAGGACCTCAATCACTTGTCTAGATATTAAGGGGGGGCATGAATGGGAAAATGGGTATCCAGAGTCTTAGCACTGTGTCACAGACCATGACATTGCCAGCAGCTCCAGAGTTGATCAAGACTAAGGGAAAAAAGTCCACCAGCATTTAGATCCACAGAGGAGCACAGATTTCATGTTACTGTTATACAGTCTTAGCTTGATCTTCAGGCTATATGGCTTGGATTTCCAGATGGGTTGAAGCCCCTCAGGGTCTTAGAAAATTTGATCAGTCTATCAGTTTTCTCATGCAGGTGATCATTTCTAGAGGAAATGACTGCCAGATCGTCATCGGATGTAGCTTGTCACATAATCCAGTCAGTGATAACTAGGAATACCATGAGTGAAAGAATACAGCCTTGGCGCATACCAGATTTAACTGGAAATGGTTCTGAGTTTGTATTGCCATGATGATGCATTTGAAATGGTTATAGAAGAGGTTGATGAGTGTGATGATCTAGATCACATAGTCTCTCTGGCATGATCTGGGTCAACTTCGAGGCCTCTTCCCTGGTGGACATGCCTGAAACACCACACCAGGGAGACGTTCAGAAGGCATTCTAATCAGATGCCCGAGCCACCTCAACTGGCTCCTCTCAACAGTGAGGAGCATCGTTCCCAGATGGCTGAGCTTCTCACCCTAATTTATCTGAATATCAAACATGAATGACTGATGATATATTAGCTTATATGGACTTACCAAGGAGTTGATTGATGTGGAGGCGGTTCTCCCAACACAGGGAAGTTGAGTGATGTCTCATCATCACTAAGACAATAAGGCACCAGGTTATTCAGGCCACAACATTAGAAACATTACTTCTCGAGGGATGGTTTCAAATGAGATTATCGAGACAGATGGTCAAGTCTATGCATGAATCAAGGGAAGGGTGATCTTCATGACTTTTTTGTTTTTGCTTTGATTTTGTTATACTGTATTAATCCCTCAAGGGAAATTATTGCCTCTGCATGTAACCCATCCAAAGTAAACACACACACATTAACAGTGAGCACACACACACTTGGAGCAGTGGGCTGCCACACACATTGGGGGGCGCCTGGAGAGCAGCTGGGGGTAAGATGCCTTGCTCAAAGGCACTTCAGCCATGAGCATTGAGGAAGGGAAGGTGCAGTTCACTCCCCCACCACTCATTTTTCCTGCTGGTTGGGGAATCGAACCAGCAACCTTCCGGTCCATAAGCCACTTCTTTAACCATTAGGCTCCAATTTACAGCAAGCAGTCATTCTCCTTCCTCTTTTCTTCTGGCTTGTTTTAAGAATGCAAAAGAGATAAATGAATCAATTATATGAGGACTTCTCTCATACTTTTACCCACTTCATAGACTGTCAGTGAGTAGGATGGGAAACTGTGCAATCTTCTCTGAGTTTGTGGTCCCCTCTTGACATGGAAGTACAGGGAAGGTTGAAGCGACACCCCTTACATTGAGATGTTTTACCAGTAAACATGTCAGGACGAGAGATGAGCAAGTGAACATGACAGGGGTAGGATTAACTAGGGGTGCCTGGAAGACTGCATTTTTGAGCTGACTAATTCATGTATCAAGCACGACCAAGAGCTACATTTACCCGGAAGTCTCCCCTGAGCTGATATGGCTGACTGAATGCATTCTAAATCCACAATATGGGTGAAGTAATTTGTCAGGAATGCAGGCAGAAGGCAGACATAGTTGATCTTGGAAGTTTTTTAAGTAACAGGTGAATGGACCAAAAAAATGTGAACCATAATACCAAAACAAAGAATAAGGGCACTTTTATACTAGAGCTTGTGGTGCAGATGGGGAACATTTAAGCCTATAGTTCAGCTAATTTTAATTCATATGAACACTGTTTGCTAAACTTGGGTGCACATCAAGGGACTGTATCCAATACCGCCAGAAACTGGTGCTCTGCCTGAATTCCAGTGTGCTTCAAAGACTGAAAGTTATCCAATATAAAACCCGGTTGACTATGTTTGATTTGTTTGACAATTGCAGTTTTAAGCTGAATAAGGTGCGTGTTGGTCAAGATATGAAATCTCCTCTTTGTTTGGAAATTTGAGAGAATGAAAATGCCCACGGAAGCACTGAAATTCATTCCATATTGACATTTGTTTACTTATTACTGCAGCTTGCATCACTCTCAGATTATTCATGGCATAGTGGTAAACCTGCACATGAATATTTTTGTCATGAACATTTATTTTAATCCAGAGTTGGGTTTTTTTACCAGACATTTTGAATTGACGATGGGAAAATTGAACCACTCCATAAAGTTTTCTCCAGCACATCCCAAAGACTTTCAATAGGGTTAAGGTCAGGAATCTGTGGTGCCAGTTCATGTGTGAAAATGATTCCTCGTGCTCCCTAAAGCACTATTTCACTTTTTGAGCCCCAGTTTTTATCCGTGCCATCATGAAAGAAAAAGTCCATTGATGTGATAACCTGCACATTCAGTACATTCAGGTCATCAGCTGACTTCATTTTATTGACACATAATGTTGCTGAGCCTTAACCTGACCAACTGGAGCAACAATGTCCTGGCAATTATATGCTGTAATAAAGGCTAAAGGTGGTTCAACAAAATATTACTTTGTATGACCTTTTTGTTTTTTTTATAGAGAGGCAGTGTAATACAGACAGAGGCCACCAGGGACAGCGGAGGGGAAAATAATCCCACTCAAGTTCGGACCAAACAGACCAAGTGTGAAAGCCTAGACCAGGGGTCACCAACCGTTTTTTTTGAAACTGAGGGCTACTTCATGGGTACTGAGTCATACAAAGGGCTACCAGTTTGATAGGCTCTCCTGAAATTACACATTTGCTCAGTTTTCCTTTAGTTATACATTATCAATAATGATTAATGATACTCATCTATGTGAAAACACTGATCACGTTAATGATTTCTCACAATAATTATCAACAATAAAAATCAAAAATTAACTTTAGACGCAGCTCACTAGTGAGTTGTGCTATTTTGAGAACAGGCCTGTGGGCGACTTATGTGGTCCTTGGGGGCGACCTGGCGCCCGCGGGCACCGTGTTGGTAACCCCTGGCCTAGAATATTAAAACAATAGTAAAACCTTGGTAAAGTCAGGCAATAACAACACTGAGCAACACTTATTTTGCAATCTGTACATAGCAAAGTGTGTGTGTGTGTGTGTGTGTGTGTGTGTGTGTGTGTGTGTGTTATTAACGATAAAACCAACAAATAAAATGGAAAAAAAAATTACGTATAAAACTAAATTTAGTTTCTTGTGTTTCCTTGCCTGCCTCTGTCATACATAGGATATGTAAAAAATAATCTATGAAAGCTGTGATTATTTTTTGTTATTTTACTAATAAAACAATTAGTCTCTGCATGTTCGGTGAATATCCCTGAATAGTTCCTTCAACGTTCGATCATGAGGGCTATCATTCACCTTGAATTCGGCAAATAATTGTGAATTATCCTGAGATAGTGACCCAATCAGATCACACCGTTTCTGGGTATCTTATCCTTAATCCATGATTGTATGTAGCTGTTTGACAGAAAAAACATGTCAGCTCCCTCAACCCAGTAATGTTTATTACCTCTTTCTATGCATCACATTGTACATCCCCCCAGAAAAAAGTTTTGTTGTGTTATATATTTGTTTTTTTTTTCTAGTAGTTTTTTTTCTACTTATTAAACATCAGCAAAATGGCTTTTGAATGCCAACCCAACCAAACCTTCAGCTTTTATAAACTTAGTTAAGCACATGATTTATTGCTGATGAGAATACGCATTGATTTCACACACACTGATTTCACTGTGCCCTCAACTGAAGAAAATGATTCACCATCACATGATTCAATGCTCCGGTAATATTTCTCACAGCTGGATTAGAGGAACCCTGCAGCCTGTAGCCCATGATAAAAACCCAAGTGTGTGAAGTCTTTTCAATGATGACCTCAAAACAATTTTTAGTGGGTGTTGAATTGTCCTCCAAGTTTTCCAGTAATCATGTCCAACACACATTAAGACTTCTGCCTTTTGGAGGTCTCTGGGCCCCTCTGAGAGTGCACGTAATACGACTCCCAATATTTAATCACAGTTCTGTCACAGTCGTGCAATTTGTTTGGTAAAATATATTCAAGTATATCACAAACAATTATATGTGCACATGTCCATTAATACACCTCACTTCACCTACCAAAACATTTACCTTGAATTTTCTGATGGCTGAATGGGCACAACCATGCTGCAAAATCTAGTGGAAAACATGCAAACTCCATACAGAAAGGCTTACAGATTGGGACCCGAACCTAGGACTTTCTTGCTGTGAGGCAGACCTGCTAACAACTATGCTGTTACACTACTGCGCAGGATGGGAGGTTTAAAAAGTGAATATGGGGGTGATAGACATGTGTCTACAAATATTTTGCTCAGATAGTGTAGACTCACTGTGGCAGACAGCATCGACTAATTTCCACCCCTCTTCATTTACATGTTCCTGCTGGAGAGTGAGCTTGCCAAGTTTTGATGGTGATTATCTAAAATGTCTTGCAACAGTCCAAAGGCAGTGAGTGTCTATTTGAATTTAAATTATAAAAGGGCTTGAATTTTATCTCCACTCATGCACCACATCACATCTAATATATTTAATATAATTTACAGGCTAGGATATTAAAAATAATAAAGTTTACACACTAAGTGGCTCTCTCAACGTCCATGTGTGTCGGGGTTTTTTTTTTCCCAGTGAATCCCATGAATGAAGGTTATAATATAATTTTGTCTGAGCACCTTATATATATATATAAGATCTTGAGTCTTATATATATATATAAGATCTTGAGTCGATTTTCCGTAGAAATAAATCCCCTGATGAGTGGACAACCACGAAACAGGCTTGTCGGGATAAAATTATAGTACTGTTATTTTTTCCCACATACAATATATATATACATATATATATA
>JAOUQZ010000051.1:20708279-20720514 GCA_028564935.1 Neosilurus hyrtlii
CAGCTCGCCAGGCCATCGCAGGGCCAACAGTCACACAACCATTTACACTCACACTCACATCTAGGGGTGATTTGGAACAGCCAATTAGCCTAATGTGCATGTTTTTGGACTGTGGGAGGAAACCGGAGTACCTAGAGGAAACCCATGCAAGCACAGGGAGAACATGCAAACTCCACACAGAAACCCCTGAGCTGGGAATAAAACCCAGGACCTTCTTGCTGTGAGGCGGATGTGCTAACCACTACGCCACCGTGCCGCCCTATTATTATTATTATTAGTAGTAGTAGTAGTAGTAATAGTAGTAGTAGTAGTAGTAGTAACACATTATTAGCACATTTCTGTTTTGTGGAATCTGTTATTTACTTGTTTTCTCATTGCCTGGTATGGCCTTTACCCCCTTTCCTAGATGTTCACATTGTCATTTTCAAAGCAGCCAGAATATCGGGGGACACCACACAAGCAAACAACTGGAGTAGAAACCATCAGCGCGAAGGCACGCAAAACCAGTAGCCCAGATGGACGTTTCTCCTCACATGTAACATCTCATACCTGATACCAACTGTGTTCAACTGGCAAGTTTCCACGATGAGCTGAGGAAGTGATGGCCACTGGTACCAAGTTGTTCCAGAACAAATCTTTTTTACACAGGTATTTGGATTGGTGCAACTTGTTTATGCAAAAGCAACTATGAATACACTGTCCATGCGTAACACCGTTTACATTTAACTGCTGTCGTCTGTGTTTGCAGAAATGTACTCAAAATCATTCTATTTAATTGCTTAAAACAAGATACTGGAAGTTTTTTGAATCAGGTTCAGGTTAAGTACTGTAGAATTGGAACCCTACAGTGTTCCCTCTGATATTTTTTAATTATTTTTATTTCATTTTTACATATACTCTACATGACAGGCTTTTCACAGAGTAAAACATCTTTAACTTTATAATACAGTACAGATGACTTTATATATTTACTTATGTTTTAGTTTAATAAAATAAATACCGTTCACAACCTTTCGTTTTTTATTAGCGAGTCCCTTTTTAGTAATTAGTGGATTGATTGAGTGGATAATTATTGACAGCACAATTAGATTGCGACATTGCCCCCCCCCCCCCCTTCTTGTATAATAACAGTCATTAATGATTCAAGGTGAAGAAGATAAAATGCTTCTCCAGATTTCTTTAATCTCTGGCCAAAATTTTGGGTGATGCTAAAACTCCAGCCATGGCCTTTGCATTTTATAATCATAAAAAATAAAATGTGTTACAGTGTGTTATCGCAATGCCTTTTTCTTTAACAAACTTAAGCTGCTTTACATCATTTATTTATATTGTTTGTGGTTTTTTTACCATCTTGATTTAATAATGGTTAGAAAGTCTTCTCTAGCACATCCCAAAGTCTTTTGATGGGACTAAGGCCCTCATTTGTTATCTGGGCCATCAGGTTATGCCATGGGCAGTGGTAGCTTAGTGGTTAAGGCGAAGGGTTACTGATCCAAAGGTCAGCGGTTCAATCCCCACTATCACCACTGTTGGGCCCTTGAGCAAGGCCCTTAACCCTCAATTGCTCAGATGTATAAAAAAAAAAAAAGATAATTGTAAGTCGCTCTGGATAAGAGCGTCTGCCAAATGCTGTAAATGTAAAATGTAATGTAATGTAAAATTTCAATCACAACAACCCGCGCTACATGTGGAGTGGTATAAGGACCATCACAATCTACAAGCACAGTGACCGGGTCAGCCGTGACCCCACTCTGCCTGACACCCTGAACAGCTTCTGAGCAGCAGGGAGACTGATCATTTTCCCCCGTACAGGCCACCAAACACTCCACACAGCCATGACCCACCTAGAGCACCCTAACACTAATGTTAAGATGCTATTCATTGACTTCAGCTTAGCTTTCAACACTGTTCTCCCGGACAAGCTGGTACTGAAGCTCTACAACCTGGAACTGTCAGCTTTACTGTGTTCCTGGATCAGAGACTTTCTCACCAACCGATCCCAGGTGGTGAGAAAAGGGAACTGTTGATTGTTCCTTTTAAAGCTGAGAGTCTCATACCAAATTTTATTATGTGTGAACATAATGACAATAAAGACTCTTGAATCTTGACTATTGACACAGGGTGGTCTATTCTGACCACCAGAGGCCACCAAAGACTCCTTTGGTGTTGTTATGTTGACCCCGCCCTCTCATTACCTAGACCACCTGTACCATATTGTTTCTGTCTTGTGGTTTGTTAACTCAGTGTATTTAAGTCCTGTCTTCTGGCTGTGTTCTTACAAGGTCTGTGCGATTTCCTGGTGTTTTTCAAGTCTTACTGCTCTCTTTGAATTGTTTGCCTGGTGTGACCCTGTTTGTTTAACAGTAAACTCTTTTCGGATTGTCCCTAAAAACCTGTTTGACTACTCCTTGATTGTTTTTTCTACACCTGACTTTAGCCTATTTTTTGGTTTCTGATTTTTGGACCTTGAATTGTAATTGCTTGCTTGTTTTTTGGTAAAGTTGCTCTACATTTGAGTCTTTTTCCAACTCTGGTACCTCTGTGATAACAGTATTGTTTGCCACCTAGGGGACCTGGTTCAAAACCCAAGTCTGACAAATATTACATATAAAGTTTTTTTGTTTGTTTTTGGGGGTGGGGGGTTATAAAAGCATGAAAAACAATGAAACTGTGCCATGTGATTTCCTTACATGAGATTAGAAAGTGTATCAAATTACAGTACACTATTGTCAGAAGGCTGGTATGTTAGACATATCAATGCAGCTCATATTCTGTGTTTAATGGATTTGTCGACAGGCAACTGTTTTGATTTCACTACCATGAACTGCATTGCAATGATGGCTCTATGGGCACAAAGTATACTTCATGCTTCCTGTATATCTGTTAGTGTGTAAAATGGAATTTTAAACAAACAAGTCATTTGCTACCTTGGAGGAAAGCCACTCTTTCCTCCAACACGACTGTTCATAAATATGATGAATATTGTGTATCTGAACTAAATATTAATTTATTAACCAAATAGTTTCATAATACCCCTCCAGTCAAATTCCACTATTTTTATCATTATGGGTTTTTTTGGTGAGATTTGTACAGGGCAGGCCTCTGGGTCTTTTTCTAACCCCTCCGTTTACTCAGACTTGTTGCAACAATTGCATACCTGGGGCATTTCGGATCACAACAATCTGGCAATCTGGAATAGCCAATCAGCACGATGTGCATGTCTTTGGGCCACCATTCTCTATGACCTTGTAGCTGAATTATACACCACCATATATTTTCATCTATAAGATAGATACAATCACAAAATGTATGGCAACATAAAATATTACCCATATACATATTTTCTTAGGCACCATTTAAGTATGTAACTAAATATATTATTTGGATTGAGAAAACAATGTTCTCTAAACAAATATACATACAGGTATGGCTGGGAACTGCATTATTTTTTAGTTCTGTTTATTAAAAAAAAAGTCCTCCAAAAGGGATTATGAGGTAGCTAGCTGGTTGAGGCTACAGATGTGTGTCCAGACTTGGATCAAACAGGATGCACCTTCATGGCTGAAGTGCCCTTGAGCAAGGTACCTAACCCCCATCTACTCTCTGGGCACCCCAATGTGTGTAGTAGCCCACTGCTCAGAGTGTGTGTGTGCTCACTGTTTATGTGTGTTTGCTCACTTTGGATGGGTTAAATGCAGTAATAATTTCCCTTGGGGGATTAATACAGTGTAGCCAAAAATAAATAAATGAATTAAAATGCTGTCACATCCACAATGGAGTCCAAAATTCCCTTCCCCAGAGCACACACAGTCTACAATCATGACCAACATAAACTCCTGTTCCCAGCACCCATCACACACCTATTGCTTCAGCTCACCTGTGTACTAATTAAACAAACCTGCTACTCCTTATTCACCATGCACTGTTAGTCTATTGTTGCAAAGTGTTCTTATTCTGTTTTGTTATCCTGGTTATGTTCTCAGGTTTTGAATCAAGTTATTGGTTATTGTTTGCAGTTTGTGTGACCAATGGCTCCTTGTCTTTGAGCTTTGATCACTAATTTTGATTTTTTTGTCTAAACTGTGTTTAGTAAAAGTATTGAACTGAGCCTGTATATTGTCTGACTCCCTATGTGTGTGACACATACAACAAAAACAATTAACCTGAGTGAGATTAAGAAACTGACACCCTTCAAATTGACAGACTCTAATGACATCTCAGGCTACAGAAGTCTACTGAACATACATGAATGAATGAATGAATGAATGAATAAATGAGTTATTGGGTCACTGACATGTCATAGGTACAACCACAAAAAACGTCCAGGTATAAGTCATGCCCACTTTGGGTTTAAATCCACTGACCACAGAAATTTGACAGATACAGGAGGTGGTGTGGTGGCATAGTAGTTAGCACATCCACCTAACAGTAAGAAGATCCTGGGTTTGAATCCAGGGCTTGGTGAGAGCGTTTCTCTGTGGAGTTTGCATCCGGTCCTCCATGTGCTCACATGGGTTTCCTCTGGGTACTCCAGTTTCTTCCATCAGCCCAAAGACATGCACTTAAAGCTAGTTGGCTGTTCCAAGTTGTTTGTGTTGCCCTGTGATGGTACAGTGAGTTTTTCAGGATATATCCCGCCTTTGCCCAGGGTTGGCTGAGACAGGCTCCAGCCTCCCCACAGGATTAGGTAGTTAGATGAGTAGAAGTAAACAGATATAGTATAGTGCCATTAAAGACTATACAGTAAATATTAATCCAAACTCAGTTTTCTTTTTGTTTGACTGTTTTTATTTTTGCAAGCATATAGTTGGATGGTAGATCTTCATGTTTAAGGATCTTACTCTCTCTCCCTCTCCCTCTCCCTCTCTCTCTCTCTCTCTCTCTCTCTCTCTCTCTCATTTCTTTGCAACCTTTGGTCTACACTTGCTGCCCCCTGTTTTATCTAGTACATAATGTTTCACAAAATGATGTTTGTAACACCTGTCACATACGTACGTCACACTTCACTCTGTGAAAGAAATAATTGACTCTGCCACAGGGTGTACAGAAAAAAAAAACAAAAGGTCAGAATCAAAGCTGGGAATTTTGGCAAGGCTTTAAAAGATCTCAATGTCCTCCCTCCTTTGGAAATCACATAGCAACCATGATCTCCATGACAACGGCAGGCCCTCAATTGAGTGCCCTAGGTGAAGGAAACAGTGGACGTGCTTTAAACCAAACACTCCTGTTCAGTATATTGGACAGCACAGCAAATGGCCTGGATTTCCCTTTAATGGTCAATTACATTTGTGTTTTCCTTAAATTGATTCAGTTAGAAGTTAAAGTGTATTTTTCCCAGTTGCTGTATTTTTTTCAGCTGAGCCAGTCAGTGTTTTTTTTGGTGTGTGTCTGAGGATATCTCACCATGCATTACTGTTAATCCTGCATGCAAACATGAAGTGTATTTCATACGGATACAAAGGAAACAGAACTGAAACAGAGGTAAATCCGGTTCAATGCAAAAGGCTTAAAGATTAGACAAGTGAACTCTCATTTATCTTTACTCTTTACTCCTGTCAGCTGAAAAGACTGATCTGACTCAAACTACATGCACGCTTAGGCTAAGGTTACTTATTCCCTCACCAAAGTGCAGTAGGCCATTGATCAAATCCCAGCTGACAATCCATCCATTCTTGGGATTACGTCACAGATGGGAGTTCCCTTACTGCATTATAGACCCTTTTCTTGCTTCACACTCTTAATTTACTTTATTGAAGCAATCTGGATACTTTTTGTACCATTTCTTCAAAGCAGTGCTCAATATTCAAAAAGGAATACATGACCTAGCATACAGAAGAGTAAAGTTCTGGGCACAGGTGCAAACTGTGATGTTTGTGCCGAGGGTCTCCAGAGTGTAAGCGACAGCATTAGTAGCTTTTATCCCCCAGCACAGTGAGACTAGTGTTAGCTTACAGAAGGTCTGGAGTCTCAATTTATCAAGTGTCCTCTTTTGTTATATTGCTATTAGCAGGCACTATACTCGGGGCTGGAAATTAATACACATCCACCTGCAAAATGTGGGTAAAATTTGCCACTGGCAGGTGATCTTACTGCTCATTTAATAGGTATAAATTACACACATGTATAGTCTGTGTACAATACATACCACGTGTACATACCACATGTATTAGTGCACAGTTTCTCAATCAGCTCGACTAATTTATTACTGTGTATTTATTCAAATTTCATCAAATTTATTCAAATACATACAATATAAAATCATTCTTTCATTTTCTGAACCACTTAATCCTACTTAGCTTCGTGGTGAGAGGCCGACTCTGGACAAAGGCGAGGTACACCCTGGACAGTGCGCCACACCATTGCAGGGCAACACACACAGCCACTCACACTCACACCTAGGGGTGATTTGGAACAGCCAATTAGCCTTCTGTGCATGTTTTTGGTCTGTGGGAGGGAACCGGAGTATCCGGAGAAAACCCACGCAAGCACAGGGAGAACATGCAAAATCCACACAGAAATGCCCGAGCTGGGAATCAAACCCAGGCCTTCTTGCTATGAGGAAAACCACTGCACCACTGTGTTGCTCTATATATTTATTTATAATATTTATATATCCAGTCGTGGGCTAGGCTATCGGGGGCGTCTATTTCAGCCAACTCTGGGCGAGGGCAGGGTATACCCCTGACAGTTTGCCAGGCAATCACAGGGCCAACACTTACACAACAATGTAAGGATATTGTTTAAAGGCCCAACAGTGGCAGCTTGCTGGAATTGAAGCTTGATATCAGAATTAGTTATATAAAACCAAAGGCCATAAAGCTTACACACACCTACCAAGAAAATGGCTGTACGAGAATGCCTGTTGTTTTTACTAAATGCAGAAATACATTCAGACCAACAGCATAATTATGAGTCTCCTTACCCCGATTTTCATGTGTAATATTGTAGAAAATGAAAAAGCAAGAGTCTTTAGTGGGATTTAGATGTCTGGGTTTCGGCTTAAGGTCTATTTCTGAGACCTGGTGCCCGTTGTATATTACCATGAGCTATCTCTCTCTCTTTCTTGCTCTCTCTCTCTCTCTCTCTTTCTGTATATGTATATGGTGTAAAATATGTCATATTCTCTCTCTCTCTCTCTCTCTCTCTCTCCTTCTCTCTTTTGGTATATGGTATAAAATATATAATGTATATATGACCATAAGTGGAGCGAATTGCCAATCAGCCAGCTAGCCAATCTTTTTTCATGAATCACAGAGTAACACAATCAGATGAAAGCAATATCTACCCTTTTCCACATACTTCTTGAGGCCACAGACACCCATGACTGGCCAGTGCCCCTGTGATTATTCTTCTTACTTAATTTCGATGGCTGCGGAATTGGGATATTTCTGGTTGGTTCAGAAAAAAGGTACTAAGACATGTAACCAAATTTCAACCATTGTGTAAAGGACCACAAAGATATATGGGTAACTCAGGTTTACCAGAGACCATATGATGGTCTGATGAGCTGTTCAGGGTGTACCCAGTGTCTGCTGAGATAAGGTCCAGCCTCCTCGTGACTCTAGTAGGATTAAGCGGCTCAGTAAATGTGTGTGTGAGTGAGTGAGTGAGTGAGTGAGTGAGTGAGGTTTACCGGAATGTCCAAAGGTACAGCATGATATAATAGGAGCCTTTAATAGGCTATCCAAGTGGGGTCTTCGTCATGAGGTCAGAATTTTATTATTGGCATTCAGTAAGAAAACAAGCAAACAGGAAAACTGCACTAGCACCAAAGGAAATTATATTGGAGTGCCACACAGAACCAGGGTTATTAAATAAAAAATGTCCACAGCAATAAATGAGTTTCTGTTTTATCTGTTTTGTTCAATCATAAAAAAAACCCTCCTTCTTTAATTACAAAAATTGCATTTTGTGCTTTAGCACTGAGGTGGTCCATACAAAAGCTATGATGAGATGCATCATAAAATTCTTGTTGCAGGGAGACTTGTGCTGTGGAATGCACATCTGTAAGCTAAAATCTTCAATCTACAAAGCATTATTTCATAGACAATTTGGGGCAGACTTCTACTTTTAAAAAGAATCAACACTTTCTTGATGCAAGACACATCATGTCTGAGAGTTTGGGATCATTCAGGATTAGTGAAAAGAAACAGGATACAAGCTTTGCTCCTTTAAGCCAACCCGTGCAGATGCAGTGAGAGCGTGCAAAAGGTTCAGAGAGGGAGATTGTATATTGGATATGATGCTGGAGTTGGAGCAGGGATTTGTTTCTTAGTGATAGTTATCATTCATTTTTAATGGGCAGGGCTTTTTAAACACACACACAAACACACACACTCATACCTAGGGGGAAATTTGGAACAGCCAAGCCTAATGTGCATGTCTTTAAACTGTGGAACAAACCCAGAGTACCCGGAGAAAACCAGAATGAGGAGGAAACCTACACAAGGAAGCACACTCCACACAGAAACAGCCTCGCCGAGGCCAAGACTCAAACCTATGACCTTCTTGCTTTAAGAGGTGGACGTGCTAACCACCACATCACAGTGTCGTCCATTCTTTCACTGTTTTTCTTTATTAGTCATGAATACATTTAAATATATTGTGTGCTAGGTGTGTTAGTTGATGGAGTCCTTACAAACTTCTAAATGTTTAGCTGATGCAACAAAATAACACACTCCTCAGTTCAGTCACACACACACACACACACACACACACACACACACAAAGTACATACAGTACTTTAATTGATTCATGGTAGTGCCTTGGTTATTATCCTCCCCACTCGCTCCACAATAAGCAGATTACCGCTGTAAAAACATGTCAGGCTGATCCAAGGTCAGTCCTTCTTGACCTCACTATAAGGAGGAACTTTAATCGGAACTCCCATGTGAGGGCAGCGCTCTTCCAATCGGCAGGCACAGGAGATTCCGAAGCCAGTCTTCTAACAAACAACATGAACAAATGTTTATAACAAACCAGCCTGCTGTGTAGTCACAGTGCTAATTCTGCACACAGCCTGAAGTTCATTTTAGGTTGAGTCACTGAGGTTTGAGAATTGTCCTCATCATACATGTGGGATTAATGTGATGTGATGGACTCTGTTTTATTCACAGCCCTCTTTAAAAAGTAACAGAACAGAAGCCAAGGGAAAATACAGACCTAGTCAAGATGTTAAAATATGCAGTAACAGGCGTACTTGGGGGATGGAGTGACAGAAACAAAGAGATAGAGACAGAAATACATACAGTCGGAAAGCTAGTAAAACAAATAACTAAAGACATAGAGAGTAAAACAATGAAAAGAGAAGAAGAGAGATTAAGAAATATAAAGATGTAGGCACTGCCTAAAAGCAGAGCTCCTGACAGCTGTCTTTATTGATATGTTTAAGCCTGGGTGTGTTTTTACTGAATTCTGCGCTCATTTTTATTTCATGTCATGTTAGTTTAAGTATCTGTTTAGTGAGATCCTAATGTCAAGTTTCTAGTTTTGGCATTTGCTCCACAATCTGACTAATTATACCTACCTGAATTATATTGTGTTTTTTATTCTGCATGAGACTGGGTTTAATTTTTAATAATAAACCTGCTTATTATTATTATTATTATTATTATTATTATTATTATTATTATTATTATTATTATTACTTTTTTTTTTTTTTTTTTAATTGCTGCTGCCTGTCATCATAAATACCAGCCAATCAGCATTAACTCAGCAATACAGCAGCCTTTTTGGGTTTTATGTAGTGGGCATGTGTGGACACCAGACAGGCTTGGGACAACCATCCAAGTCATAATTATCTTCCCTGACTATGGTGCTTTGCTTGGAAGCTCCGATATAAAGTCTAGCTATAGACTAAGTGAGAAAATATTTCAGCAATTAAATCAACTCAAAGCCATTTAATAAAATTCAATAACATTTTCAAATGAATGTTCACCAAACTACAACATCCAAAACAATTAAACCTGTAGCACTATGAATGAAGGAAAAACATTCAGCACGCTGCAGTACAGGAACACTTAATTCACCTGACTTTCACACCTTTATGTGTTTTTTTCTCTAAACTTGCCACAGGATTCTGGGTCTGGGTTTGTAGTTTACGTAGTTTGTGGTTACTGTGCTGGGCTCAAGATCGAGAAGTTGTGGAGTCAAATCCCTATTAGACTACGACCATGATAAGACTCCTGGGGAAGGTGCCTTTGTCACCCTAGAAGTATAAATGGGTACCAGTAAAAAAGCTTAGAGGCCCTGTGCACAAAGCAAACTCCACTGAAGGTATGGTTTGCCAAAGTTGGAGGGAAAGAATTGAGCTCTGACCTCAACCCCACTGAATAATTTTGGCATGAACTAGAACGACGACTGTGCACCAGGGTTCCTCACTTGAGATGACCACCCAAGTACACAAAGCACAACAAATAGGGGGTGATCACCATAGAGGTGTGATAGAAAAGCGACTGATGCGAATGGCAATCCATGGCTGTTACTTCTTAAAATGTTGTCAAACTTGTTGCACGACATTTGCAGCACACAAATTTTGGTCACATTTTCAATCATGTTTGAAATTTCTGTGAATGTCGTGGCTCTGACGCGAAGTAGTCTCAAATTCTTCTCAACCAGTCTGCACATGTTGTGAGAAGGTCGCAAATTTCTCAAGGAAAAGCAAAAGGTTCAAGACTTCCAATCAAAAAGTTTGAGACTTGCTGGCATCTGCCGTATTCCGTATATTTTGTCATCATTCATATTTTATTCGCATTTTGTTTGCGCTAATAACGTGCAAATAAAAAACATCAATGAACAAAAAGTGTCTGTTTACGACAGGAGATTTGCTTTTTTTCCCACTAAAAACATCCTCAAACCAACCACAAATTACATTCAGATCAGTTGCAAAAGTGTCTTGTGACTTTCTCGCGGTATATGTATTTAAGCCGCTTGCACAGGGAATATTCGCTTGCATATGGAGTTGCAAAAAATCTTGACACCAATTTCACAATTCATTACAAAAATGACAACTTTTCTATCGCACCCTTTAGTGTGATAACTTCCACAGCAAAGCACACGAGGACAAATCACAGTAGAAGTGACTGCAAATCGTTGAGTGAAAGTAAAAAGAACACATTCATTCATTTTCCAAACTGTTCTCTTCTTTGTGGATGTGAGTGTTTTTTTGCAATTTGCTGTTGCGATTTGCACCTCAGGGCTGTTGTATAGTTTTGTTGGTGAAGGATTCCAATCCCTATCACTGCAAAATCTAGTGCACAGCCTTCCCAGAAGAGTGGAGGTTATTATAACATTAAAAGAGAGGAAGAAATTGGGAATTGGGTGTTAGAAGAGCACATATGGGTGTGATCAACAGTTGTTTGCACCCTCTTTGCCATGTGTTATAGACAGGTAAATAGATGGATCACCTAATGTGCTATGTGCAGTTATTACACACACACACACACACACACACACACACACACACACACACACAGAGAGAGAGAGAGAGAGAGAGAGATAGCCGAAGGGCACTAATTTCTCAGTGTGTGTGAAGGGACAAAGGGGTGGAGAGAGACTGAGAGCAAACACCTTGTGTGTGTGTGTGTGTGTGTGTGTGTGTGTGTGTGTGTGTGTGTGTGTGTGTGTGCGTGTGTGTGTGTGCGCGCACCAGGGACTGGATGTGAGTGTGAGTGAGACTCTTGTTCAGAGTGAGGCTGAAGGACACAAGGAGACTTGGAAATGGCTCCCAGCGCTCTGGTGCGCTTTTGTTTCTGTATAGTCTACACAGCGCAGGCGGCTTGTGGACTGAATGTGGATGTCCGTTTCCCGGTAATAAAGGAAGGAACAACCAAAGGAAGCTTTTTCGGATTCTCGGTAGCGCAACACAGTCTGTCGGAAAAGCCCAGGAAGTACCTGTAAGTGTTTCTCTCTACCTTTCCTAACAGATCCGACACAGAGAAGGCTGATAGTGCGCTAGTCTGCAGCTCACCTCTGATGGCATTAGTTCTGCAGTGCATTAGAAAGTATGTAGGAACAGTCAAGGTCATATTACAGGTGAGAAAGTCTTACAGGCACCTGCAGGATCCGACAATACAACAATCTGCTAGGACTGACTTCTCCTGCTGACCATTTACACCTTACACACTTCACTGTGTGCTATTCCCAATAGAAAGTACAGTACACACACATTCATACATACATACACACATACATACATATACACACACATACATACACACACATACATACATATACA
>JAOUQZ010000051.1:20725296-20741394 GCA_028564935.1 Neosilurus hyrtlii
CCTCTGGTTTATCAAAATGAATATTAAAGTCACCAACAATTAAAGCTTTATCTAAAGAAACAACCAGGTTTGAAAGGGTTTTATCCATGTTTCTGTTAAACAAATTACAACTAAACTCCTGATCAGTAATGATTTCATTAACAATAAGTGCTTTAGACGTAAGAGATCTAACATTTAACAATCCTATCATTAGATCAAAGGTGCTGGCAGTTGATATGATTTATATTTATTTTATTAAGATTACTAAAATAAATTCTCTGAGTGTTTTTACATTTTTGTTTAGTTCGGGAAACAGACAGTTTCTATACCATTGAACTTGACCTTGAGTGACGACTCTGTGCAGCTAGCAGACGCTCGGGTTAGCCTGTTTGTCTGCTACAGCATTAAGCAGACAGTCTTATCCAGACTGACTTACAGAAGTGCTTTAAGGTCACTATCAGTGAATACATTCTGATACTGGTTCACTAGGACACAGGCTAAGTATACCATCAGTCAAAACTCAGTGGGTGTTGAGTTTTTTGTTGTTGGTTTTTATTTATTTATTTATTTTTGGTGTGTGGTGTGTATACACACACAAACAGAGCAGTGCGTTGAGGGATTACGAGCTTGGTGTTTTTTCCATTCAGCTGAATTACAAGTTTTCATAAAGACTTTTTGGCAATGGTTTCATTATTTTGGATTTTAACAGTTTTTGATAACTAAGCATTTTAAAAAGTGTCCATTCACTAGGGAATAGCTTGTGTGTTTTATCGTCCATTGTCAGTTAATTTTGGCTGAATACCACCCCAACTCACAGGCTTAGTATCTCTTACTCAGCTGTTTTTAGTTTTGAGTCCGTTTACAGTAACAATAAAAATAACAAGAATTCATGACCAGAGGAATGATCTTGCGCATGCTCAATAACTAGGTGGTTTACCACCCATCCGTAGAAAGTGGAAAAGTTTAAGATCGTGTGTTAAGAAATGTGTGTGACTGTGTCATACAGCAGTACAGATATGTCACGCATATTAATGTTTGAGTGTAAAAAAAGTCTGACTATATTGTGATGGGCTGGAGTTGGGAGCCAATTAGGAGAGAGAGAGAGAGAGAAAGAGAGAGAGAGAGAGAGAGCATTTGAGAATGTTAACAAACTGGAGGGATAGAGTCATATTTGTTAGAATATTCACATGCATATTCCTGACTTTCTTTATGCTAAATGGATAAAGCATTTATCATTTCTCAAACTGAAAGGGAAGTTTTGAAATAATACTGAAACGATTTACTCTAACGGGAATTTGCGTTTTACATCTGCTGCAGTGGCAAAATGATGCACATGATAGATGGCTAGTGACTAATAGGAGGTGTTTGGATATTTTTATGGATTTTAGGAGTAATAGCAATGGGTTATCACAGAGTATCTGGAGAACCAAATTCCCAGATTACAATTAACCAGACATCAAGGTTGTGTTTGTTTCAATGTATTTTAGTTGGCTAACTAAACTTACTGGTCTATTTACGTCCATTGTCCTTAAGAGTACTTACTGAATGTTTACAATTCCACAGTTCATTATCCAATATCGCTGTCCATTATCATTCATAGTAATTACTGATTATGCTAATCAATTTATAATGACCTCCTGAGGACCCAGATGCCCTAGAATAAATTATATGCATGTGACAGTTATTTGAATATGTCCGTAAAACCTCTCAGACTTGTTTGTGTGCCATCAGAGAACTCTTATCTCACTTTCAGCTGTCAGCACTAATGGTGGTTCAGAACAAATTAGGATATTCATTCACTCTGGTCTAATGAATAAGTAATTCAGATTGACGCTTTTATCGGGTCATCATGAATCACTAGCTGCTCATTTGCTTTCCAGTCTTAGCACTCAGAGTGACTAAGCGATGGTGAGAACCAAAATAAACCAAAATATCCTGCCGTGAATCAAAAAGTCATAGCATTCCAGTTCCTTGCTTGGGTGCAGTTAGCATCACACTGACGCGTACCATGGTTATTGCAGTCCACATTCGGTTTGGTTGTTTGCCTTACTGCCTTTGTGTGATTAATTGTTGTGTTGTGACGTCTTTGTGTGTAGACGGATCACTGAATCATAGGGGGTGGGTGTGGCCTTCCTGTTCCCTGTAAGCGTTTTGCTAGTTTGTTACAGTCGTCATAGTAAGTTTTGGATATTACTGAAGACCACGCTGTACCCGATTTAGTGTTGTGTAAGAAGCAGTTCACTTGTTAGGTTTGTGCGTTGCTGTTGGTGTATGGCAGCAACTTTTGTTGTGACCCTTGGTTCGTGGCTGGTCCACTTTTTTGTGTTGGCAAACTAGTTACTGTTTTGATGTAGTTAAATGTTTATGGTGCTTTGTTAAACTTTTGGTTGTTGCCAATTTTGTGTCAAAGTGGGAGTGGCACCCACTGGTTTGGCTTGTTTTGGTCATGTTTGCTGCTCATAGTCGTGACCTTGTTAAGCCCTTTTGTGTCTTTTAGATCTGGTTTATCACAGTGACAGGCTTTGTAATACCGTATGAAACAAGTGAACACCCTTTTTTAAGAAGCAGTCCCTATTTTTGTTTGTGTGGCCTTGTAAGTCTCTCAGTGTTCTGAGCCACACAGGGAGCGACATCAGCGTTGCACTGATTAAATAGTATGGTGATAGTTTTTTTTCCAAATTAACTATTGGGGTGTCACATCTACATCAATTAATTCTTTCTGTGTGTGCGCAGAAGTACACGTATGAAAATTCTAAATTGCTCACAGGAGTGAGGGTTTGCGAGCAGAGCAAAGTGTGTACTCAACTTCTGAGACTAATTAAACACCAATAGGCTTATACCAGAGACAATCTGTATGAAAAGAAATTTCAGTGATGGAAGGAAATTACATGCCCTATAACAACATACATATTGTATGTAAGGATATAGTTCCAATTCATACCTTTAAAATGCCAGGGATCAGAAAGCTGGTCAGGACACAGATCCCAGGTATATAATGCCACAAACGCGTCACCATTGTTGATTTGTCATGTTTATACAGACAGTGGCAGCGCAGAATTTAAAAGGAACCTACTTTATTTTCAAACAACTACAGTCATATGGTCCAGCTGCACCACACAGCCTTACATGAGCCTTTTAAAACTTGTAAAATTGTTTTTGTGTTAAACTGATACTGTGCTAGAGTACCAGATATTTGCACATTAGATTTTTTGACAGCTTTTTGAAATTAAAGAAGAGCAAATCTACAGGAAATCTCAAACCTCAAGTTTTGTTTTGTATTTTTTGAGTAAGTTTTTTTAATATGCAAATGTTGGTAATGTTGTGATTTTTAAATTGCACTGACTGAAGCCAGATTAGTCTGGTATTTTCGTTATATTTTTTTTCAGTGTAAAATATAAGCTTCGAATAACAGAAGAAAATAATCAAACATGATGATAGCACAATAGTCATTTAAGCCAGTTTCTGTAGTACATATAGGTAGGTTCAACACATGATCATTCAAGTAGAATTATTGCTTTTTAATTATTGACTTTGTCATGCATAAGGAAAATGCACTTGGGATATAGGGTTTTTGTTTTTATTTTAATGCAAAATATACCAGACATGCACCTGGTTGATAAGAAAGTACTACAACATGAGTATTATTTAAATTCCAAACCACTTTATACTTCATCAATTTCATGAGGAAGCGGGAGTTCATCTAACCCAGCCAACTTTGTGTGAATGTGGGGTACACCCTGAACACAGCTAGGAGCAATTGAAAATGTCCAGTTAGCCTAACGTGCATGTCTCTGAACTGTGGGAGGAAAACGAAGCACCCATAGTGATGAAACACCAGCACTCACACAGGCTCGGTGCAAACTATACTCAGAAATGCCCTTGCCGAATCCAGGACTTTCTTGCTTTGAGTCAGACATGCCAATTTTCAGCAAGCCATAATTTGACAAATACGTAAACATGGGTAGAGTATCAGTAGTGTAGAACAGTCCCTGAAAACTTCAAGCATCAACTTATAGCATAAATAGAGTACACATAAAGACTTATGGAACTTTGCTACTTTACCAAGAACTTTTGTCTTCTGTCCAAATTTTTATTAATTCGTTATTTATTTTCATTGCTTATGCGTTACCCGCATGCACCCTGTTTCACTTGCTCCTGCTCTTTTTTTTCTTACTTACTTTAACTTTTTTAACTTTTACTTATTATTTTATTGTTTATAAGTAGTTGCTCTCTCAGTATATGGGTTGAGAGATTTTTTCACACAATTTCCTCCGGGATCAATAAAGTATTCTGAATCTTGCACTGATATGCATCGCTAGTGTTCACAGCCGTGGACATTGATAGAGATTGATTTCAGGGTTAACTAAGACAGATTGCCAAACCAGAAGCTAATCATAAGTGATTATTATAGATTTAGTGCTATATTGTACATTCTTGTGTACAACAATTTGAAATGAGAAATGTCTTTTTGAATGTAGTGTGAAACGCGTGTATTTGATATGAAGGCATCGATGATATGTAAAGGCTTTTTCTATGATTAAAAAATGTATTTCTTATTTAAAAAAACAAATCCCTGCAGTTTTATTTATGTCCATTCTTTGAAGTGTAGTAGTTTTTTACTCACAAAGCATTCCTGGTCTGCGAGTTTTTTGTTTAAATCACTTTTTAGTACATTTTCCATCCCTGCTGTAAATTTGTGTTTGATGATATGATAAATGTAAGGACTCGAATGTTTCATGCAGGATTTATTTTTGGAAAATTACAAGATGAAAGACGATGTCTGGTAGCTTTATTAAATTCACAGTTGGGGTCGGAAGTCTTGTGGATTGACCTGAGCTAAGCACAGGGATATTTTGCCTATGAAGCGATTCCTGCTGGGAATATTACTATTACTATGTCCTCAATGCATTCAGCACGGAAAAACACTTTCCTGCTCATTTCTGGTAGATTAGCCGGCATACACAGGAGCCCCAGGGCGTCTTGGGCCTCATCCTGTAGGTTAAATCTGGTGTTCTTCATCTCTTTTTTCATTGGCAAAGCTAGCATGAAATAAATTACTTATCTTTCAGCATGTACAGAAGGATATGAATGAGATGACCCATAAGTGCCCTTGAACAATAATGGTTTTTCAACATGGCGTAGGATAAAACGGTTTCATTAACACCAGGTCACATGGCGGAGAACTGATCAGAAGGTAGTAAATATTCAGAGTTTGTCACATTATTATATAAATGTAAATTTCTACAGTTTGAGAGATTTTTTTCACTCTTGTCTTCATTTTTCTCTGACATAACTTTTAGTAGGGTGGCATGGTGGCATAGTGATTAGCACAAGGTCCTGGGTTTGAGCCCTGTGTGAGAAGCCTGTTCTCCCTGTGGTTGCTCTGGTTTCCTCCCAAAGTCCAAAGACGTACACATTAGGCTGATTGGATATTCTCGAATGTTCCTAGATGTGTGTGTGTGTGTGTGTTGTCCCTGTGATGGATTGGCGAGCTGTTCAGGGTGTACCCTGCTTCTGCCAGGAGTGAGCTGGGATGGCCTCCAGCCTCCCGGTAATCCTAACAAAGGATAAAGTGGTTTAAAAAAACACTGCCTAATGGTTAGAGATGCAGGGTTGGGACTGAAAGGTCAATGGTTTGAATTCCGATGAAGTGTGTGTGGTGGCGGGAGAAATGAGCAGAATCTTCCCCTTCCTTCACCCTCACATCTGAAGTGGGCTTGAGCAAGGCGCCTAACCCCCAAAAGCTCAACAGATACTGCAATATATGTGTGTGTGCTGTCTTTGGATGAGTTAAATGAAATTTAACAAAAAATAGTATATTGATTGTTGTGCTCTAATGTATTGTGTGTGTGTGTGTGTGTGTGTGTGTGTGTGTGTGTGTGTGCGTGCGTGCGTGCGTGCATGTGTGTGTCTTGCTTTATTCCGGGTCTTGTATCTAGATTGTATCCTGAAAAGATTTCTCTCATGTATTTGTAGACAAGTGCATCTCTGATCAGACTGAGACCTAACAGCTGTATTGTGCTGATGAGCAAATCAGCTCACTTTCAACCTACCTTGTTGTTCCTTGTTTTGTCATTGTTTTTATATACAACGCAAATGTCACAACAAAAAAGCAAGATGGTTCTGAACTGTTTCTGATTCTGTTGTTTGATTTGTGACTTTGCTTGTGGAAGCACAATCTCTATATCTCTAAACAAGCTTCTCATTAACCAGTGTAAACACGAGCATATTACCTGCATGTTCTCCGCAATTCCTCCTTCCATCCATTTGACCTTCTTCCCACAGCCACACTGCAGCATTTATTTTCTTAGATGCGAATAATCCTTCTCTGGTAATAAATCTGATACAGAAACATAGGAAACAACCAAGCTTAAATGGGGACAAAAATGTTCTACCTGAAACAGATCAGTTACCAAGAACGATACTGGTGAAGTTAAATATAATTAAATAATTAAATATAGGGCTGGCTGTAAATTCAGCCATTTATAGCTCAATGGGGGGAGGTGTAGGAAGCCAGAGTAACCATGTCTGGCCTTTCTCAATATTTCACACTCTTGTAAAGATTAGGGGATTAGGGCCAACTATCTCCAACTGCCAGACTTCTACACAAGCTCTCTGGACATGGCTCAGACTCCCAAATACTAAAACACTAAAATCAGTTGGCATTGGTAACTTACAGTACTGCCTGAAAGTTGGTAAACCTTTTAGACTTTACTATATTTTTTCATTAATATGGCCTATTTTCACAAAAGTCCTGAAGGTGAATAAATAGAATCTGATATTTCGAATCCGCAAGTAGTAAAAGTATGTGCATTTTGGACTTTGGGGCTCCATCAGACCTCTCCAGCAATTACCACAACCAGAGACTTTCTTTATAGTGGATCCATTTCACCATTCTTTGGTAAAACAACTTTGCATACTTTGAGTAATTGTCCTGCAGCATGACCCACTTTTTATTGGCTTTCACTTTATTAAGAGACATGCCCTGGCATTTTCTTTAAAACTCACTGGTGTAAATCAGGATTCATTGTTCCATTAATAATGACAAAGCTTCCAGGCCCAGATACAGCAAAACAGGCTCGAACCATGTTTCACAGATAGGATAAGGCTGTTGTACTAAACTGCAGTGATTTTCTTCTCCAAACATAAAACTTCTCATTTAAATAAGAAAGTTTTATTTTATGCTCATCCATCCACAAAACTTTCCAGTGGTCTTCTGGCTGGTATTTGAAAAACTGTAAATGGACAGCAATATTTTTGTAGAGCAGTGCTTTCTGCTTGCAACCCTGGCATGAACATGATTGTTGTTCAGTGTTCTGATGGTGGGCACATGAACGTTAATATTAGCTAATGTGAGAGAAGACTTGAATTGACTGCTTAGAAGTTACTTTGGGTTCCTTTGTGACCTTGGAGACTAATATACACATTGCTGCTTGGCGTGATCTTTGTTAGTCAATCGTTCCTGTGGAGTAACAATAGTGTTGCAATTCCTCCATCTGTCTGACCATGGACTATGGAAATACAAACACTTTATATAATTGAAAATATTTTTTAAAATTTATTTTTTATCAGATGACTATCATCAACATTTGTTCTGAGATCCTCAGAAATCCTCTTTGTTTGTACCATGATACACTTCCACAAACATGCTATGAAATACAGATGTCCCTGTTCTTTAAATATACCAAGCCACCCACTCAACACCTTATAGTCATCCCACTGATTAAAAATACTTGATTCTAATTTTGTCTTCAATTTAGCCCCTAATCCTAGGGTTTCTTATACTTTTGCCATGCACAGATATGTAATATTGGTTCATTTTCCTCAGTAAATAAATGACCAAGTGTTACACTTTTGCCTAATTTGTTTAAATGGGTTCTCTTTTATCTGCATTTATAACTTGTGTGAAAATCTGATATTTTAGTTAATATTTATAAAGAAATGTAGAAAATTCTAAAGGGTTCACAAACTTACAAGTATCATTGTACCTGCTTAACATGATCCAACAGGGGCTGATACTTAAGCAATTTGGTCAAACACACATTGTATTTAAAGACTAAGCACTGGTTTTTAAACCTTATTTTCATATATGGAGTATTTAAAATTATTACAAAAATTATTTCCATATACAATAGCATATACAGGCCAGTTCATAAATATTTGGACACTAATAATGTTATTGTTGTTGAACCTTTTACCCATTGTATAGCAGAGCTATTTAAGATTATATTCTTGTGCCCACTAGTGCATTCAAGGTGTTTAAGGGGTGGCATTTGAAATCTGGTGGCAGAAGGATATATTCAAATACATAATCCAAAATTGTTTAGATTCGTATTATTACCACATTCATGTGGTAAAACGACATTTTCCTGATCTAAGGGTCCTGCCCTGATTTTGCAGCATAGCTTTGTAAAACACTTAGAACACCCAGATATATTTAGGAGATGCAACAATAAAACAACAGGGATGGAGATTGGGCCCTAAAAGGAAGTTTTTGGTGGAATCATTAATAAGTTGATGAGCTCTACTCTGATTGGCTTGCCAACCCAAAATTCACAGAGATACTGCACTGGTTAGAGCGGACAGGTGGTGTATTTTCAGATCTTCATCAAGTAGAGATGTAAATCTCATTCACCATATACAGTAGCAGCCCTCAAACCAATCTGAACTTTTGTTTACTTCCATCAACTTATATCATGTCATATGTACACATATTTACCCTTTATTAGGCTGGAGCTCATCACAGTGAAGGTGGGATACACCCTGCAATTCTCAAACCACCATTGTCAAACTATCACAAGGCCAACATGCATCCATTCACACACTCACAATTATGGATAATCGAGAATATCCGATTAGCCTAATGTGCACATTTTAGGCTGTGGGAGGAAAATCATGTTATCCAGAGGAAACCCACGCAAGCACATTGAGAGCTGAGGACCTTTTTGTTGTGAGGTAGAAGTTCTAACCACTACGCCAAATAAATTACATATCAAGGTCTTATTTAAAAAATATAATTAATGACTTCACATTTCAGAAACATTAAAAATGCTCTGTCTTTGTTGCGTTTATTTGCAGTTGTTTTAAGGATGTTCTTTTTGGAGAAGTTCAAAATGTGATTAAAAGGGTCCATACCAGAGGATTCAACAGTCCTGCGGTTAGAAATACTTTTAGCTCTTGCCTGTAATGCAAGGTGCGCTTGCTGTAGCTGTTTGTTTTTATAGTTGTTAATTGAATGATGGATGTTTTTCTCTGCTGCTCTCTAGCTAATGGCTGCTGGTGCCATGCAGAAAGGAACATTGTCTGGGGAAAAAGTCAATGACAGGGTAGACACATACATACATGAATGCTAAAAATATCCAGGTTTTCTTTAGTCTTGCGTAAAAAATGCATTAGCAAGCATGTGTCGTATATACAGGTTTAAATATTTAACAAAAACAGACTATTGTGGTTAAAAATATCTGATAACTAATACAAATATTTTTTTTAATTCTTAATTATTGATGTAAAAACAGTGATAGTGAGATTTTAAATATTTAAATTTAGTATATACCAGGTGGAAATCTTAGGATAATTAACAGTTATTCACCATTGGCTCAGTGGATGTCGCAGAATAGTCTGCAAGGTGGGATGTCAAGAAGGGACAATTCAGTGTCGTCCACTAAGCCAGAGGAAAATAATAGTTTTTTTTATATACTACACAGGAACATAAGCTTATTAATTGTAGCACTATCCACTACTATATATCTGTTTAGCAGCAATTATACAAAGAAAAAGTGAACAAAAAACAACTTAGGTAACTACACTAAGCTACATTTGTGCATATACCTACATACACATACCTTTATGTACACATATAGACACATATACATTCATATATCCTGTTTATTTGTGTGGTGTTAAAATGTGACATGATGTTTGAGACCTGCTCTAAACATGAGTATTGTTAGTACATGAGTATGGCCTGAATGATGGTTATTGATTCAGTGTATGTGACGGTGGTGGTGGTGGGGTAGTACATATAACAGCTTGTAAAAGCTGTTCTTGAGTCTGTTAGTTTTTGTTTTTAGTGTCCTGTACCTTTTTACGGAGGGGAGAGGGGACAAAGGGGGTTGTCCAGGATGTATGGGGTCCTAGATAACTCCACTGTCTCTCCTCTGAAGTCACTGTAAATGCCACTGAGGGGGGATAGTGTAGTTCCAAGTACCCGCTCTGCCATCCTGACCACCTGCTGCAAGGCCTTCCAGTCCTCTGCAGTACAGCTGTTGAACCACACTGTACAGCAGTAGGTCAGGAGGCTCTCGATGGCGGAGCGGTAAAAGTTTGTCAGTAGCTGTCGGGGTACATCCTTTGTTGTGCCTTCCTTATCTGGTGAGAGATGTTTGTGGTCCAGGTGGTCAGCAGAGATGTGGACTCCAGAAAACTTGAAGCACTCCTTGCTCACTCCCTCCTCTCCATCAATATAGAGGGCAGAGTGCTCAGTTTGTTGAGATCTCCTGAAGTCCATTATTATCTCCTTTGTCATGGATGTGTTAAGGTCCAGGTCATTGTTGTTGCACAGTCACCGCAGATGCCATCGTTACTCATCGTTATCTGTTATCAGACCTATGACGGTGGTGGTGTCGCCGGCAAATTTGTTGATGGTGCTGCTGGTGTGAATAAAGGAACAGCCGTGTGTGAAGAGACAGAAGAGGATGGGGCTAAGAACACACCCCTGTTGGTGTTCCGGTGAAACATCACACTCCTAAAGCGGATACACTTTTTCTATCTAAGATTTTGGATAATTTTTACATAATATTTAAAAATTTTCTGAGTAAATAAATGTAAAACTGTTATGTTTTGTGTTATTTCTTTAATTGGGTTATTAGATGGAAACTAAAATAAAACTTATGCAGAAATACAGAAAAGTGTACATAAACTTTATTTTTTTATTTTTTTATTATTATTATTCACAGAATTAAATAACATACCACATGCATACCAACAAACAACACCAATAAATCTATTCTGATAACTAAATTGCATATGCAAGTCAAATCCAATTGACTGCATTTTCAGTGTTACTCAGATCCCTTATTTAAATCGTATCTGTTGACTTATTTCTCATATGAATAATGATTTCTGTGTTGTTCCTGCACCGATGCCCAGGGCTGAATCTAACTGTACATCATATACTGCAGATGTTTAGCTGCCCTATCAAAACACTTACAAATTATCAGTAATGATATTAAATGGATTCACCTTTTACAACAGCTTATGATCAAAAATAATATCATAGGCTCGTACTTATGCACTCATTCTAATATTTTATTGTTCCAATAGTAACAGCTCCCAGCTAATTCTTAGTATTCTTCGATGAGATGAAGAGATTGGATAAGTTGAACAATTATGGCATGTGACTATCATGCAAATGTTCCACCTCATAAATATCATATAAGGTAGATCGGCTATGTCCTGTGGCAGACAGCACCGCCTGTCCTCCATCTTGGTTATTAAGTACAATTTACAGTGAAGCACTATGGCCCTGAGCTGTTATCTTCTTACCGTTTATGTTGTTGTAAGCCATATCTGACCGTGGGTAGCAATGACCAAGAATTAAAAACATTTTCTCTTGGATGTTTGTTAAACATGGGTTCTCATTGGATGTTTGTTATGAAAGGAGTCTTCAGTGCCAGCACTTAATGCAAAATATCCATAAATTTCTTTGTTCGATAAGAGACGCAAAAAAAATAATTAAATTTTTCGTTTATTAGCGAACCCACTTAGTTTTATTAGGGTCATGAGGACGCTGAAGCCTATTTCAGCTGACACTAGGCGAAGGCGGGTCACACCCTTAACACCAACACAACCACATTCACACTCACATCCACTTTTTAGGGGCAGTTTGGAACATCCAGTGAACATAAGGATGGAACAAAAAATCTTTTTTAAGTTTTTTGGGTTTTTTTTTAAAAACCATGCTCAAAACCTCAGAAAATATCTCAGACAAGAGGTAAAAATGGCACAGAACATGGTTCCATGTTAGATGCTGTGATTGTGATTTGAAGATTGGTTGGTTTTTGGAACTGCTAGGCTGCCGTTCTATAGAGTACTATAGTTTAGAATTTCAGAGTTTAATACATGATAAATGTACATGTTAAAGACTGGTTATTCAGGGTGTATTGTATAGCTTCAGTCACTTTACCTCCATAAACATTTAAATCTTTGGGCTTCAACATTTACTTTTTAAAAAAAAAAAGGCCACATTTAGGTTTTCAAAACATTCTGATGAGAAACCAGGATTTTTTTTTATCAGACCTAATGTGCATGTTACTGGACGATGGGAGGAAATTGGCCCACCTGGAGAAAAGCTACGCAAGCAGGGAGAGAATATGCAAACGCCCGAACCCAGGACCTTATTGCTGTGATGCAGATGTGCTAACCACCACACCACCCTATGTACCACTAAATGTACCTTCTGAGTACATTATGAAAACACTGCATGAAAACACACAGGTATAGGTGTAGTCCAGACTCAGCTACCGAAATAAATCAGGTTCTCTTGTTCTCTGTGAAAACTCTGTTACGATGATGTATGGTCCCAGGGACATGATACGAACATATGCACTGTAATCAGATTCCTATTGCTCTTTACGGAGTAGTAATTGTACATAATTGTCCCATTTACTAACTGCTGATTAAATTGAAGGCTTTGTTCCCTGATTCGAATAAATAATCCAATATGCTTGCTGATTTAGTGTAGCTGTATTAGCATGCTAAGATTTGGTAACGTTTTATCTTCTCAGTGCATGTTATAGCTGCATTCCAACAAAGATTTTATCTTTCTGCTATCAGCCATGTCCTCACCCCCATGTCAGACTGCTTCCAGCATGTTCTGCATCACCTCCTGATCTGGCCTGTCTCTGAGTGACACTTTCCTTATAGCACTCTATCCATTCAGCTATCCTTTATCGATACCTCTTATCTATGGGGGTCATAGGGGAAGCCGAAGCCAATTCCATCTGACTTCAGGCGAAAGGCACTTTCTGGGTTGACTGGGTTACCGATGTTACTGTCCATTATAGATAAAGTGAGGTACATTTAGGGTTATGCAGTCTCAGACCTTATCAATCGCCTCTCACGTGTATGTGTATAAATAGATCTGCACCTCCCAACCCTTAGACCTCACACAATAATGCATCTCATGCATTACTACAGCTTCTCTTTTTCTCACAGGTTTAAGAAAGAGCAGAAACACACTAATACATTGATGCACTGGAAAAACCTTTTTCAGTTATTGTGATTTTAGAGATGCTTGACTAAAATGCATTATCTTTAGCCTACCTCTTTAAACTTCTTTAACCTTCTTCATTTACAAAACTAATCACATTGTAATGGTTTTCTCTTTTTGACATCCCAGACACCGTATGCATGTAAGTCTGAATGTAAAAATGAATAAACACAACACATTACATAAACTGCCCAGCCAAATATATATATATGTATGTATATATATATATATATATGTTGTGCACTTTAATATTCTGTTGGACCGCTTTTAGCCTTGATTAAAGTCAGCTGATGAACTGAATGTACTGAATGACCAGGTTATGTACATCAAAAAAGAACTTTCTCATCAGCTGCATCATTTCTCTAGCTGAAAAATACGTAATCATTGTGAGATTGTTCAACATCGTGCTGAACAGTTGAGCTCGCACTGCTAGGTTCACGAATGAAGCGGACCGCACTGTTAAAATCAAATGCCATTAAAGACTGATATAATAAACATTTACACTATCCATCTTTCAGTGGAACAGATGCATGAAATCTGATCACATTTGCCAAAACAGCTGTCCACTTGTGTTCAGATGATCTGAGATGGAAGTATTTCTCAGTGTGAGAAACCTTGCCAGTGCAAGAGGATACCACGAAAAGTATTTATTACTCTATACCTTCTCTGTAGGTTAAGTATTAAGGAAGACTCCTTAGCTGTATCAGACATCTATTGTGTTTGTTCCTGACTGAAAGTTTACACAATGTATGTCAAGTTTGAGGAGCAAAACAATGAATCCAAACGAATACATGCACAGCGCTTTTAGACCAGTATCGCAATGATATTGGAGAAGCTCCAGACTGGTCCAGACCTTGGAGACCTTTATTCAAGTCACAGTTGTGTTGTATTCCAGTTCCTAAAACTTACCTTTAAAATTCTAACTCTTTTGAATATGTTTATAGATTGATTCAATCTGCAGCAAACAGCACAAATGATGACTTGAATGAAGGTCATGAAGGTTCCCAAGGACTGGACAGGTCTGGATTTTCTCAGACATCATTTATAATGTGGTCTAAAAATGCCCTGTGAGAATTTATTTGTAGTATAGTAGCACTGTCTGAGCGTGGGAAGCTACAAACTCAGTTACTCTGCCAAGAATACCAGTTAATCAGATGAAAAGCTTTAGATCGCCAGATTCCCTGAAATTCAACTGGGAAACAGTGTTGTCTCGTGTTGCCTTCCTGAATGATCGTCCAAATCAAGTCCTTTAAGGGTTAACCCAATTACATTTCCAGTTCATACAGTAAGTATAGAAACAGTCAGTAATGCCACTTATTTGTGTTTGACGCATGTGCTTTAGATGTTAATGACTGAAACACTTGTAAACTTGGAACAAATACTTGTTAAATAGCCTACAGTAGGTCTACACTACAGGACCCACTACAGCTCCAGAGCATAATGACCACACTGCATAAACAGATCTCATTCATTCATTTTCTTGACTGCTTAATCTTACTAGGGTGGCAGGGACACTGGACACATCTCAGCCAACTCTGGGCAAAGATGTAGTACACCCTGAACAGCTCGCCAGTCCATCACAGGGCCAACACACCCACAACCATTTACACTTGCACTTACACCTAGTAGCAATTTTAAACAGCCAGTCAGACTAATGTGCATGTCTTTGAACTGTGGGAGGAGTACCTGGAGGAAACCCACGCAAGATGGGGAGAATACAAAAACGCCCTCACATCACCCTTGTGATGACACATTTATTTATTTTATCATTTAAGGCGCAATCTACCATGAAACATTCTTTTCATATTACTCATATAGTGTCAGCAACAGACAAGGATGTGGATGTTGTTCAGACCCACAGAGTACAGATAGGCAGACAAATCCATGGGGCAGTTGGAGTTCATACTCAATAAACAGGCACCTTCCAACCCTCTTTTTAGATGTTCTGTGGGCAGGGCCTGGGGTGACTGGGTAACTGGTGTGAAAATCATGGGTAAGCAGGTGGTGTATGACATTCTTCTCAGAGATTTAGCACTTATTTGCTGGGCCATATTCATGTCAGGAGAGCAGGTTCTCCAGTCTGTAATCTCTCCAGCAGGAGTTTAGGATTTTTTAATTTATTTTTTTGGTGGTGGGGGGTGTTGAGGGGACTTTTTCTTGAGCACAGGAAGTGCATGATGCTACATACCTAGGGTTTTTGACACACCTTTGATCACCATTACTTCACACTGACAGACTCATGCATGCTTCATGTTCCTGGATGTCACTGGTACAGTGTTAGTCCAAAATTTGATTGACAGGGATTTTGAAGGAGTAGAACTAAGCAAAAATGTCACTGATATAGGCAATCACAGATCTTCCCAGCATACCATTTGCCACATCTGGAACAATAAGGGGGCCTTAAAAGAGCCCATATGGCATGACCATGTATTCATAGTGTTGATAGGTGGTGAATCCATTCCAGCATAATGGCTGAGCTTGCAAAGTGCAACTGTTTAACACAGAAGAAATACATGGCAGAATACATTAACATTTCACTGCAGAAAGTTAGACATTGGCAGATAGTGATACAAGCAGTAATCCAACCATTTTGTGACGTTTATCTGGCCATAATTTCTGTAGACTGTGGAGCTGCATCAAGGAGAGGTCCAGGTTGACAGTGCTTAGGAGTGGTTGTGATATATAGTGTTATTAATTTTCAGTGTATACCATTATTGTGAGGGGCAGCGGTGGCCTGGTGGTAAGGTGCTGGATTATGGATCCCAAGGTCGAGGGTTCAAGCCCCACTATCAACGGGTTCTCACTGCTGTCCCCCCAGTGCAGCTAACTGGGTTATCAAAGGCCGGCCA
>JAOUQZ010000051.1:20763074-20790502 GCA_028564935.1 Neosilurus hyrtlii
TATTTAGCTCTACTTCGACGTATCGAGCACTGTTTTACGGAAAATCGACTCAAGATCCTATATATATATATATATATATATATATATATGTATATATATATATATATATATATATATGACAACAAACTGAACTAATGTGCATGTCTTTGGGAGGATCCCAGATATATGTACACCCTGACCATAATGTCTACTGCAGAGCTAACACTTAGAGAAATTAGAGGGGCACTCAGAGTGCAATGTGCCAGGCACAGATGGATCATTATAACTTGGCATAGTTATAATGAAATTTCTCCCCCGATTGGGCTTTGAATGAACATTTTGCTCCATGTTAAAGTTGAGGGTGATTTGGGGTTTTTTCTCAGGCCCCACCCCCCAACCAAGTTTAGATCAGTTGTTTTTGAAATCACGTCAGTTGTTTTTTTTATCGTGCAAACAGACAAACAAACAAAAAACAGACGCTGGTGAATACATAAAATGTCCACCAAGCAGCAAAGGTAAAAACAAACTCTCGCGAGTACACGACCTTCCCTGACAAGCAGCGGAGATAACAACCATTCAGTCTTCATTCATAACAAAGACGTAGGGAAGCCCTGTTGACCTAATGTGCATGTTTTTGAACTGTTGGAGGCACCCAGAGGAAACCCTTACAGGCAAAGGTGGAACATGCAAACTCCACACAAAAAGGCCCTTGTCAGCTGTGAGATTCCAACCTAGAACCTTTGTGCTGTGAGGCGACAGTGGTAACCACTGAGCCAGAGTGCCACCCTAGGTTGTTATCATGCTATAAGAATATTATATTGCTTCAGGCTTCCTTTTTATTTTGTAATATGACACAACCAACCTTGTAGTAGGATTAAGTGGTTTATTAAATGATGGTTATGTGACACATAATATCCGTGCTGTTTTTCTCCCTAAATCTTTTTATGTAACCCAAATGTAAAACATGTTTGCTTGGATTTCAGTGTGGGTGAGAGACAGACGATGGAATACAACAGCAGCGTCAAGAAGCTGATTCTTTTAGTGGAGGTGAGCAATGTACCTGAGAATGGCAGGGAGGCTGAGGACGCACATCAGGCCATGCTCAACATCACCGTTCCCCCTGCACTCTCCTACTCTGGCTTTCGTTTCAAGGTTAAGCCACACAGAGGCGCTCTTTTACAGCATTTGCAAGATTTTGTATCTATTGCAGCAATTTCTTTAACTTATAATTATTTTTGTAACAGGAAATCAAATGTACCGCTGACAAGTCTGTGATGTGCGAACTTGGAAACCCATTTAAGAGCAACAGGAAGGTAACTCATACATGTGAATAATAATATTTTTTAAATAATCAACCACCGTCATATACAGAACTCCTATGTAGATGTTTCTTTACAAAAAAAAAAGAAAAAAGAAAGAAAAAAAGCTTTCTCAAATTCCTGTTCTTTTTTCTCCTGTAGATTTCTTTTCAGATCATATTTGAGACATTTATTACACTTGACACAGAGCAGATTGTCCTGCAGCTCCAGCTGTCTACGTAAGTGCTGTGTTCTCAAGTGATAAAGATGAATTTAATGTGTTGGTTTGAAAGCTTTGAAAGATAAATCCCACAGTTCATTGTGATTAGATATCCTGGAAACTGTGTGTGTGTGTGTGTGTGTGTGTGTGTGTGTGTGTGTGTGTGTGTGTGTGTCTGTGTGTTTTTAGTCTAAGTGAACAGAGTGATTTGCAACCTGTGCCAGTCATCCTCAGTGTGGAGAACACGGTCCTCACCTCTTTCTCTATGTATGTATTCTTACATTCTTACACAGTTACAAGATTAATTATCATGAAGAGATTTGTAGTTCATCCATGTAAGTTTAAGGATAAGCAAGAACCACCAATAAACCTCTTACTTTATAATCGAATAACCTTTAAAAAATCTTTTTTATAAACTTTTAATAAACCTATGACATAGACAAAGCTAAGGAATAAAGGAGGTCAGTCTCGAGAGTGAATCCTGCCCCTAACACACATACATTGTCTTAAAAACCACCAAGGTGGGACACTTTGGCATGCTCTAATTAATTAATAATAAATTGCTTTATTCACTTTAAATCCATTCACACACTACTGGATATACTCATAATTCCTTAACTCTCCCATAACTGATTCCCATCCTGATTAATTACATCAGGTTAATCCAACCTTTTCATATAATCATATCTATTGATATACAGTAGTAGCAATTCAGTGTACATCTTACCCCTAGTTTTATCAGGGAAGAGCTTCTGCGTAAACAATTCCCTGCACATTCTGATAATTGCCAAATTTAACAGTTCTGTAATATAGAGGTGCTAGGATTGGGAAGTTTCCTGCTTGATTTTCAATTATTCAATAAGTGTGACCTGCGGATACTGATTTTCTTTTGAACAGTTATACTTATCAGCATGTACAAACAAAATCTTCTATAATGCAAAATGTTATTATTTTGATTACATTTTTATTACAATAAAATAAATTATTTAATTTTATCAATAATATTGATAATACGTATTAGTATTTTTAGTTATTATTATTATTAGTGTTATTAGTTTTTTATTATTGTTATTATTATTATTATTATTATTATTATTTAGTTATTTAGGTCAACTCTCTTGTGATCTGAACCTTCTCTGAAGGTTTTTAGTGCATTGAAGGCTGGAACACGATAGCCCTGCAGTTGTCCCTTGTTACCTTCTTCAAAATGGGCGTGTTCAGCCGGTTGATGGTGTTTTAGGTGTCAAATTAAGTTTGATGTTCCAGACATTTTTGTGGTGGTTCCTTGTGGTGTGTACGGAACACACATTACGATTTGTGAGCTTTATGTCTTCACTCAAGATGGAAAACTTCTACATGCTGTTAGCCTGTGGTTTAAATGACATTAAAGGTGCAAGCACTATTGTGATATAATCACCTACGCCGGAACCATAGGGATCGGCTCAGAATCAGAAATATGTGAGAAATATATCATTTGAGTCTGAGCCGGCTTCTTTGCCCATCTCTTTTAATAACAAGTCCATTTGATAACCATCAACTCTTGTTTATATCAAGCCCGTTTAACGCTCTCTGCATTGAAGCTGAAGTCAGAGTTCCTTCTTGAAAGAGATTATCCAACATTAGTATTTGGACTTTATGCAATATTGTAATACTGAATAAATAAAATATTCAGAAGTGTATTTTCTTATCATTTTCCACAATTAACATTGTATTTGTTATTAGGAACATTAGGTATACCTGTTAATTTATGCAATTTTCCAATTAGCCAGTCATGTAGCTGCAACACTGTGTAAAAATTCATGCAGATCCAGGTCAAGAGATGCTGTATTTATATTGTTTATCTTCTATCACCTTCATTTCTTATGCTTCAGCATCGTTAGAATTCAGCTACCCATGTCTGGTAGACCATGGAAGGTAATTGGCTGAGCTCTTACAGGAGGGAGGCATACGCTAACACCCCATGTCACTTACAACAATTGCCAAGTAATCATGGCCGTCTGGGAGCTCATTCGTTCGAAAAGATGGATTGTACCTTCCCTCTGAGTGTGTTGGGCTATTAGTTTCCAAAGATTAAAAATTGAGCATGCATGACCACAATCAGCCTTTATAAATGTTAAAATAAACCATAAAAATCTTTTTTTTTGTTTGCGTTACTTATGTTCCTGTGTAGTGTACACTGAAAAAAATAATTGTCTCAAGCTTGGTGGGTATTGTTGAATGAATACTTGCCTTTCGTGAATAATTGTAATCTTTATCAAGGTAGCAACCTATTAGAAATAGTGCCATTTCCATGTAGTATATACTAATAAGGAATGAATTCTTTCCTCTCTTCCTGACAGAGAGAACTCAGTGGTGAACACTTATTTTAGTGGTAAAGTGATGGGCGAGTCAGCCATGAACACAACCAGTGACATCGGCAGTCTCGTAGAGTACGTCTTCCAGGTGAGTGTTTCCTAAAACCAACTAATATAGCTATTATATTTATTGTCCTGGTGAATTCTCAAATCTGATTGGTCAGAAGGTGATTAATTATTACTTTTCTATAAAAGTGGTAATAGGTAATAGTGTCAGCTGCAATTCCAATCACTTCTAATCAAATATTAATAAAGCGCATTCACAGAGACTATAATGGAGGCAACATTCAAATAGAGTTTGAAATTTGTTGTTATTTAACAGTAATATATGAATCGAAATGTATAAATTGATTCAAAATCTTACAATTTTATTACAACGTTAATTAAAGAATTCAGTGGAAGGCCCAAGCCTTCTCTTTATTTTAAAGCAAATGTTGTTAGAAATAGTTGCCATTTAAGTATCCAGGGATTCTTACATTTATCTCAATTGATTGCAACATTTTTGAAAATTTAAAACATTCAAGAATGGGCCTTGGTCTATGAGCAGGTGTGGGTATGTATACAGGTTTGAGTATAAATAGATGGAGGAAATGGAGCTTGAAATTAACATTTTAACATGTAAGGATTTCAATTTTCATTACCTGAACATGATCTGTGATGATGCATAAAATGAAAGAATATTCTCTTGGTGGCTTTCAGGTGAGTGTGGTGGGAGAACCGCTGGGAGTGCTGGGAACACTAGTGGTTGATTTTAAATGGCCGGTTGAGGTGGCAAATGGTAAATGGCTGCTGTACATGACAGAGATCTTAACCAGTGGGACATCTGAGACGCACTGCATTCCTCCTGGAGAAATTATTAATTATCTGAACTTAACTGTGAGTACACATGAAGGGTTTTTTTAGTTTGTTTGTGTGCTTGTGTGTTTGGGTCTTTTTTTACTTAAAAAATAATCCTATGACAAAATTTTTTGTGATCAGCTGTCAAAAAGATCAGAACGACATAAGCGAGACTTGGACAACAGCCTGCCACATACTGAAGCAGCTATAACCCTTCTCACTCCACGCAAAGAGACCTACCTGCTGGTACAACTCACATCTTCAATCAACCATTAGTTTCTATGTTAGATTACACTACGATCATGCAGTTTCTTTAACCTCCAAATGCCACTGAGCCACTTTCATTCATTCATTCATTCATTTTCTGAACCGCTTAATCCTACTAGGGTTGCAGGGAGGCTGGAGTCTATCTCAGCCAGCTCTGAACAAAGCCGGGATACATCCTTGTCAGTCCATTGCAGGGCAGCACACACAACCATTCACACTCACACCAAGGGGCAACTTGACAAAAAGAATTAGCCTAATGTGCATGTCTTTGGCCTGTGGGAGGAAACCAGAGAACCAGGAGAAAACCCACACAAGCACAGGGAGAACATGCAAACTCCACACAGAAACTCAAACCCAAGACCTTCTTACTGTGAAATGGAGGTCCTGAGCACTAGACTACCGTGCAACACATAAGCAAAACAATTTTTTTTAAGACTGATACAAATATCAGAACTGGAGTCATGTAGGTGCCTGAGTGTTCAAATATAAAGCTTGTGGGATGAAAAAAGACAACATTCATTTAAGTTACTCTGCAGCATTCATCCTTATTAAACGGATTTTAATTAAGGCCTAAATTAGATTAGTAAATTGATTTGGGGAACCAATTTGGCAAATTGACCTTCCAGCTTGCAACATGCAAACTGCCTCTTCCTGTCAACATCTGTGGCATGGTGATTTGAGAAATCTGCCGAATTTGGGAGAGCTTTTATTTTCCCCAGCATATAAAGGCATCGGTGGGCCTTTGCATGTGAAATTTTAAGAAGGACATGCTCAGAATTCTTAACAAATGTATTTATTTGGGCACATAAAGTCATTTTGTTCAGTACACAGTAAGCTAATTCACCAGTGGCCCAGAAATACACTGATTACTATCAGTGGACCACTAACAGTTTATTCTGTATTCCTTATGAATAAAGGACTGTGCGATGCAGACAGCACGCTGCGTGACCTTCTCGTGCCCACTGAGGAACATGTCCAACGAAGCCTCACTCACCGTCAGAGCCCGTGTGTGGAACAGCACCATGCTGGAGGTGAATGTTAAGAGTGGGAAAGTTTTCAGCTGAACACACTGCTCTTTCTCCTCTATATTTAACATGGAGCTATCACCCACTGTGATCAACTAATGGACTTGTTTTCCTTAGGATTTTGCCAACGCTTTTCGGGTGATTGTGAAAGGGGATGCCACACTGAGGTTGGAGACCGACAAACCCACTATAAAGATGAAAAGTGAAAATCGTGAGGTCAGAAAATAATTTGCTTATTCATATCATAATGCACCATTGCCAACTAGAGAGCTTCAAATAAAGTAATTGTTCTAACAAAATCTTTCCCTAGAAGCAGTTATACTGTATTTTTGAGATATTTTGTTGACTTTTTCCAACATTATAATACAGAGACAATTGAACAGTTTTTTGGCTCTGAATAAATAGATGGTGATGGAGAAGTGACTATCAACAACATGGGACCTAATATCAGTAAAGAATATACACTGTAATGAATGGCAAGGGACGTATTATTTTTGGGCCATGATTTCCACATATGATATGTCCCATTTAAATTGTTTTTGTTATCAAGACAGTAATGTAAAATTGTGAAACCACTCAGTGAAATACACCTTGTCTTGCACAATATATCTACATACATCACCAGCATCTTCATTTCTGGCTACTAGCTCGGTAACATACCGATTCTCCATGCACAAATATATCTAACACGATGTGTGTTTATCCAAGTGCAAAGCACATTTAAAATGAGCTTCTGTAAAGGAAAAAAATCATGATGTTTTTGACATTTTATTTTTGCATTACATATTCTCACAATCTTTTATGGCAGCATTTTCATAAATTTCATATAAATTGGCAAAAAATCAGGTGTGCCATTAATTTTTTTCCCAAAATAAGGTCTCATGATGTAATATATTTTAGTACTTTTTTGAAGCATTGTGAACTGTCACTTTATATACAAGTCAGAGAGTCCCTCCCACAGTCTGACAGCCTTTATGCAAAATGTTCTCACCCCTTCAGTTTCACGTTCGAACCAGAGACAGGCTAAATTCAAGGAACCAAACCAAATATTCCTATCATGTATTACCTGAATTTAATGGCAGTAGCATCCTTATATACTGAGTATGTTATCTGTTTATATTTATACACAAGCGAGCATTGACAGTATTCTCAAGCTATATTTCAGAATTTGGTTTAATAATACGAAGATTCTTTAGCGGTTGGCACATAATCACGGCATCATAACCAGTATTTATACTTTTTCTCAGAAATTCTGACTTTTATACTCAGAAAATAATCAGCCATGCATGTGCACAAGGAAAAAAAACACATGTAGATGGTCCTAGTAAGCTTACACAGTCTATGAAATCAAACAACTTCTACAAAATAATCTACAAAGAGGAGTCCTGCAACCTTGTCCTTGTTGAGATCAAATAACATCTAGTCCACAAGCCACGTGGAGAATGCCTTCTTGAAACTAGATTGTTATTATCTCTTTTAAAAACTGCACAAATGAGCTACAATGAGTTTTTACAAATATATGATATCATTCTCAAGTTGGCCTTATCATCTCTACTCCCCTTTCCTTTGAAGTCTGGCGTCACATTTGCAATGTTTCTTTCAAAGCGCTGGGAAAAGTTCTTGTACACAAACAGTGGATTAATAACTTGGTAAGGGTATGAAGACAGACAAGCAAGGACACTCTGTCCGTATACTTTTCTATGTAATAAGCCCACCATGGCACAAGTTGAACATGGACTCATTGATTTTGAAGGATAACATTAAAAGGAAGCAGTGACCAGAAATGAAAAACTGTATTTGGCGTCATGGCGGTGCACGTAGGTGGGTCAAGAATACAGTGAATTTCCACTCATAAGGCGACGATGAGGCGTTAAGACAGTTGTAGCTTCTAGTTTTTTCGTATCACTGCACCTACTATAGAGAGTTTGCACCTGTGAACTTTGACCTCAATCACAAGCGCACTTCGCTCACTTTGTTGGAGAAACACCACTACCGACTAAACGTTTGTTGATTTTGCATAGGCACTCCCTGTGACCTGAACCTGTACATAGGGTAGCTAATTTGCATATGTGACCTTTAACCTTGACACAGTCACCTTTTCGCAAAGCTCTTCCATTTTGTCCGCCTTGCATTTGAGGCTTGCTGGCGGAGGGGTTACGACATTCTTTAGAACGACTATTGTTTTGTTCTGTAGCCACATTGGAAAGCGATTCATAATAACTGTCCGAAAAAGATAATCAGTGTCATCATGATTGTCACCAGTCTGATAGTCAGGTTGAAAATTCTTGTCATCATCACTGTCATCTGAAAGGATATCGAGATCACTACTATCACCATGATCATTCAGTAATGCAATAACATCACTGACACTTTACTTTCTGTTGTTTGCCATCTGGAAAATAAAGTGTAAATAATCAATGATGCATATTCAGAAAAAGGCATAGGAGATCTGCTTTGTAGATATTTAATCAAGAGAAAAATCGGACACAGAAAAAAAATAAATATCACATGCTTTATTTTGTGTATGGTTAACCTTTATCAAATAGAACTAGCACATTTTTACCTTGCGCTATGAAATTCTGCATCAGAAGTCCCCTCAAATTTCACTTCACTCTTCATATGGGGGCAGCCTTGTTGGAGTCAGTTCAGAAATCAAAGGCTGAGGCGTAGTTCCATTTCCCGCTGACAGATGGCAGTAATGGTGTATCACATCTGATACAATTGGGCATAACAGGTCGAAGTCTAATTGCATGATATACTGGGGTCCCTGAATCTGCATTATAGTGCTAGAAAGGTTATTCAGTTGAGGACAAGATTTGTGCAAGTAGATTTTAGCTCGCTTAGCTAAATTACAAACATAAAATTTAGTATAGGCCGAAGAAACTTTATTACCTACTTGACTAAATGCAGGAAACTTAACCAAAAACCAAAATAAGTTTTTTATTATGTTAAAAATAACTATTGCACAAAAGTACAGCATATACAACAAAACCAAATGCATCATTTGCTCACCAGAGACAAAATGACTGCAAAAATCACTGCAAACCCATGTATAAACATAGCTGGATTCCTTAATGCCAGGGGAAATGTTTGCTAGCCATCAACCTCTCCTTCTCTTACTAATTTTATTTGTCTGTGAGCCCTGATTTTGTATTATTGTGGGTAAGCAGTACAAAGATTTTCCCGTGTTATTTTCTGATTTGCTTCTGCGTCTGACAACCACACAATTTGTTAGGTAGATTTTAGTTTATTTGTCTGCAGCTGCTCCAACATGGAGGACTGACCATTTCAGAAGAGCACATGACTTCACATGAAAGAACCTCATATCACTGTACTAACCACAAATACTTCAACACTACAACAGAAAACCAACAGTCAGAAAACATCATCGATGCACTATGAATCATGGGATTTCTGTGTAGTGGGATCTTCAAATCACTTTTACTTGGTCTGGTTGTTAACGCCACGTTCAACAAGATTTTATGGTTAGTGTGGCTGGTCAAAAGGAAATTATTCATTGTTTCTGCAATAATTTCTAAGCATTCCTATGTTGTTATTATTTCTGGAGACTTTATCTTTGCTTTGTATTCCTAATCAACCCAGTCACTTTTATTCATCATTTATACATTTTTTTAAGCCGCTTATTCCTTATTAGGGTCGCAGGAGTCTGGCACCCATCTCAGCAGACCCTGGACAGACCAACGCAGGGCCAACACACATACAACCATTCACACTCATACTCACACCTAGGGGCAATTTGGAACAGCCAATTAGAGCACTATGCATGTTTTTGGACTGTGGGAGAAAACCAGAGGATCCAGAGAAAACCCACCCAAGCACAGGGTGAACATACAAACTCCACACAAAACACCCGATCAATCAAATCAAACCCAGGCCTTCTTAATGTGAGGCAGACATCCTCCCGGTCACTTTGTTTTTTGCTTATTTGAACACACTCAAATCCTCCTTTGGCTCCTACGGGCTTTGTTAAGAACTATTTGATCTCTCAAAAAATTTCAGTAGTAAACCATTTAGGCTGCACCTTGCATTTTACATGCGTTTTGGTTGGAGTGGACGGTGTTCATCTGTGAACGAAACTGGCAAGTTGACACGTGTAACACTGGCTTAATTATTCATCTTCCTTCATTACAAGTTTGTCATCTTGTTTTGTGAGTTTCTGAATCCAAATCAAAATCTTACAGTGTGTTGCTGAGCCCTGAGTTGATCAAAAAATCATCCAGGGTGACATGTTTTTCAGACAACAATGTTGTGGATGGCTCTTGCAAATTGAAAGGGTAACACCAGTTTAACACTCTTAAATATCTTATACCACACATTAGTAAAATCAAACATGAAGGCGTAGTCCCCAGAGGCATCTTTATGAGAAGTGAGGAATGACTGTTTATCAAGCCAACCAACGTCCCTGTAACCCTGGGTTTAGACTGGGTCACGATGTCCGTGATCTCCGCGATTCAAAACAAGTATGGAGCTCACGATTTATGACCATGCCTGGAGCACAATTGAGATGAAACTTGAAAGAAGATTCCCTACAATTTCGCATCAAGGTCTGTTTCGCTCTTTTAAGGTCTGTTTAGCTCTACTATGATTCCCACATTCTATCACGATTGGTGTCAAGTCCTAATACATCATAATATTCAAAAATTTTGCCACAGTCATCACGATCATCATGAATCCACCAAGTTCCCTCAAGGTCATTACAAATCCACCAAGTTCCCTTAAGATCATCACGATTCGATCTCACGACCCCCCACGCTCATCAAAGTTCTCTCAAATTGTGAAGATTGCAGACATCGTGCTGCAGTGTAAACCCAGGGTAACTTATTGTATTTGCATGCATGTATTACCTGGTTGTGACAATGGAAAATAATCCAACCTTCCAGATTGTATAGCAGTAGAACTGTTCAAGCTATCTGGGAGGAAACACCAAATGTGATCCAAACAGGCATCTGGCATAGGACACCATATTACTTTAATGTGTTGCTCTAAATTCATTCATTTATCCATTCATTTTCTGAACCGCTTAATCCTAATTAGGGTCGCGGGGAGGCTGGTGCCCATCTTAGGTACACCCTGGACTCTGAACAGCTTGCCAGGCCATTGCAGGCTCTAAATTCAAACTACTTCAAAAATTACTAAAGAATGTTTTCTCTTTTTTTTCTTCCTCTTCTTTATAGTTTGTGGTAAACATCGATCCTGTTTTAGGAGAAGAAACACCGTATAATGTTCCATTATGGATATATATAATTGCTGGCGTAGCAGGGATTCTATTGTTAGGCATCATCAGCCTCATCCTGTGGAAGGTAAGAGATCAAACCTCATAAATCCCACAATGCAACTTCCACAATGGAAGTATGAACATTTATGTCAGTATTGTCAGTATACAAATAGAAAGTTAAAGCTGGGGTTGGTAGATTTTAGCTGTATACACCAACTGGTATATTGGTTGATATGGTCTTTACACCCCATTAGCAATCAATAACTTCTGAAGATCTGAAAAAAGATCAGAAAAAAATTTATCATCTGTGGTCTTTGTAATCCTGTAAAAACATTAATCATTCACTGCCTCATGGCCCTGTGGAAATTATCCAAGCATATGCTCCCATTTCTCTGTGCTCATTCATGACCCTACCCTGCACAAACCTGGGCTGCTGTTGCCACTGCTGAGGTCCTTTTTATGCTCAGTGATGAAGCTGCCGTGATGCTGTGGAGCTTGCGAGTGTGGAGATGTGGTAGGGGGCTCCAAGGGCAGGGGAGGATTTGGTCAGATGCCTGAATAGATGCTACTTTCAAATTTTGCTAGCTTTCCAGATTACCAACCCCAGCTTTAATACACCTAACAAATGAAACATTTTCTGCTTTTTCAGGGAGAGCAGTGGCCAGTCTAAACACAACTAAAATTCTCCCAGTGGAAAAACCAATTCACTGAAAGGGAATAGTTGCAGGATGTGAAAGATGCATGTTCGCATCTGGTAGCAGTTACTTTTGCTTCACGATGACTTTATCTAGAGCTACAAAGCCATGTGGTTATAAGCTAATCTGGAAAAAACATGGGGGTTTTTTGGCCAGTAAAAACATGTAGGAGCTGCTCAAGTAGCATTCACAGTAGACATTTGTGTCACATTTCACAATTCTTACTGTTGCTGGAAAAATAACGTTTGTTATCTGGCTGATGTTACCATTACATTGTTTTCAGTATTATATGGCATCAGAAATATCCATTTTAGTCTGACCAGGGATAGACTACAGACTGGACATGCACTTTTGTTAATTATGCAATATAGAAGCTATATAAAGTGCACTTACACACACACCTTTTTTTTTTTTTTGCAAGATCTACTCGTTAACAATGTGGTCACCTCTGAGTAAAAGTTTTCCTTAGGTTGAATAGTAACTGCTCAGGGAATAGTGGGACTTTGACCACAAAAACTAAAGTGGTCTAAGAGGTTCACAAACTTTCAAGTGCTTTTGACTGTGTACAATGTATGAATTAATGAATGCCATTTCATTTAAAAAACCGCTTAATCCTACTAGAGACGTGGGAATGCTGGAGCCTACCTCAGCCAACTCTGGGCGAGGGCACCCTGAACAGCTCGCCAGTCACATCAATGAATAAATGAATTAAAATAAGCATTATTATGATAAAGTTAAAGCATTATGGTTTGGACCATAATGAAGCATGATAGATATTGAACATTAATTAAAATTATTTCAAGTATTTAGTGGTAATAGGACTGACCAGCAGAGGAATTTTTCTTTATCTGTCTAACATTATATACTGTATAGTATCTGCTGTTCGAGTAGAGATATTGGGTTTCATGAATCATGGGTTATTATTAGAGGATTATTATCAGTCCACGTTGTGCTACAGCACTTGTACGCCATTAATAAGTCTGTTAGGGAACAGAATTGATCTGTTACTCAACGTTCGATCCATCATCCCACCTTTCCTGCAGTGTGGTTTCTTTAAACGTGCCAGTCGAAGGGAGATGTATGAAGCCAAGGCCCAAAAAGCAGAGATGAAGATACAGCCATCTGAGACAGAGAAGCTGACTGAGGACTACTGAGAACGTATGGGGGCCTCCATTGGCCCCCTGGTGTCCCCTTTTGGTGCAGCCTTGGTAATGCAACCACCATGGAATTAGCCCATATATTCCCATCCTTTTCCAATTTTACACTTTTTCTTATCTGATTTTTTTTCACTCGCTCCTTGTTTTTAAGCATTCTACACTGACTGATGCTTGGATCAGAGGACTATCCCTTTCCTTTCCTGCAGCTAAATTGCTTGCCTGCTGAAATAAAATGATAAGTCTTCCTCAAACTCTCATTAAAACTGTTTTTGTTCTCTCAGATTGGGCTTTTTTTATGATGAACTGTGTTTGGCCAAGATTGTTTTGGAACGGCTACCATTTTCAACTAATGAACCTTTTTTTCTTGGACACAAAGATGATTCCAATTACTCACAAATGAAGCATGGAAAATAACACACTGTATCTCTCTGAATGAACCTTCCTGTCTGTTTTTCTCCTCCAAACCTTTGTTAATTGTTCTCTCCAGGTCCTGTCAATGAGTTGCATAATAATCTCAAGTGAATAACCTTGTTTCTCTCTCTCTCTCTCTCTCTCTCTCTCTCTTTCTCTCTCTTTATTATACAGTGTGGGTTCTTTAAAAGAGCTATCTACTACAAGGTCATGCCTAAGTACCATGGAGTGAAAATACGCAAAGAAGAGCGGTACAAGTTGAGCAGCGCTTTCCAACCTGAGCACGAGCTCAACAAAAAACTCTGGGTCACCAACTGGACAGAAGTGCAAGAATACTACTACTGACTTTGGAAAATGTCCAATCTGCTGCTGGTGGGAAGGAATGCCATGGCTGGAGGTTTCCTTTACTAAATGAAAGACTCTGAAGCTTTGGCTTTTTGGACCAACATTTCTACATGATTAAGAATTGAGTACTGGGTTGTTGTTGTTGTTGGTGTTGTCGTCTGGTGCAATATGGTGTTGCAGATCAACATTTTTTTATGACTGAAGCCGTTCAGCATTCGCTCAGACTCAATCTGAGACTTAAGTTTATTCTTTTTATTGATTTTCCAATGTTGAAAGTATTGCAGAACATTTCATGATGGATATCTTTTGTGTATTATAGGTCATACTTTAAAGTGATTTTTTTAGGGCTTTTTTAAATGGACAGTGCTCACAGAATGACTGATAATGTAAGAGAATCAACTTTTTCAGATTAATCTTACCTTAAACTTCGAAAGATGGGATTACAACTAAGTGATTATGAATGTTACAGTTTTGTAACCACCATAAAATACATTTCATCTCTTTATCTGGCCGTCAGATAGAGAAAGCACAACGATGCTGCCTGCTAACAACGCACACGGTGCATTATAGCACATGGAAGAATACCACACATCACTGAACTGATATTTAGTTTAAATGTGCCTTTATGACTAATTACAGTCAATACACTGGAGAATATAATGTTGTGTCTTATGTGCTTCTCTTCTAACTTGTAATGCATCATCACATCACATCAGACATTTCAATTTTATGGCTTTTTTGGGCATTTGTCTTGATTTTTCTTCTTCTGTGTCATTAAGTCCTGCTGTAACCCTAGAAAATGATTGAGGAAACTGTTAGGTCCAAATCAGGGCCGAACTTTGTAGTATATTCAGAAATTATAATTCAATTATTCATATAAGAATTAGAAGGTATTTGTGATTCTTCTTTTATACACTCCAGTTATTAAAACGTTTTATACATAAAGGTATTGCTCACTGTTCAGGTTTCTTATAGTGAATTCAGCTGCATTTTGTACTATATGTGAAATGTGCTGAACACAAATTCAGGGTGCTGTTTGAGCTTGTTCTCCCCCATTGGGACATTATTTTAATTGACATATTTGAAAAGCTGTGTAAGCTAGACCATCTAAATCTTTTAAAAAAACTTCAATGATTGAAACCGGTGGAAAGTGTGGCTAATGCTTGGTGGAAGTGAAAACCTGCACCCACCCCGACCCTTTGCGGATAAGATTAGACATCCCTGATCTGAATGGAAGCCATTATGGTGAAATATACAGTATTTTTGTAATATTGGCCTGCTATATCTTTAACTCAAATTTTTTTTTTTTTTTTTTTTTTTTATAATAATAAGCTTCACAGACTTTAGAGGGGACCAGTGGTGCACATGATACCCCATTTCCATCCTGTTTCAATCAAGTGTTTGTGCATTTTGTTTCTTTTCACCTCCTTAGAACTTCTCAGTTCATGCTAATGAAATAAAAATTACTTATTAGCCGTGCACAAGCTCTGTACAGAAAACTTTCAGCCCAAGGTCTTTAGTATAGACCAAATCATGGCAAGGTCTGGTAGCTTTCAGCTTGTTTACTTTCACGTGATGAACAAAAGCCTTCCTACAATCAGCGAGTACTTTGCTGGACTTTGTACCCTCTTAATCACTTGTGACATTTCTTATATACCATTTTTCTTCAAGAAAACACTTAATGCTTCTCTTGAAACTGCTTAAGATCATAGCACACAATGCAGCTTCCTCACAGCTAAGATATCAGTCAAGTACACACCAGTACGGATATGTGATTTATTTGCAATCACTACTGTAATTTCCGGATAATAAAGTACCTTAATGGTACAACGAATTGTCCCTGGAGAAGTATACTTCAAGTTAATTATTTGTACCCTTTATATCTATTTTTTACTGCTTAGAAATATTTTTACATTTTAGCCCTCAAAAAGACTAATGCAAACTGTACCTTGGGGAACAGAGGTGACATCCTACCATACTCATTGTATATACAATACAGTGTAAATACTGTACCCCTATTTCTGACAGTTTAGTTGTAATGACTCATTTAAAATTCTCTAATGTGTTCAGTGAAGGTGTACATGTTACAGTCAGATTGTGCAAGCAGTCATTTTTATTAGTCATTTCTCAAAAATGACAAAAAGTTTTAGGAATTTAGCAAAATGACTGGTTTCACAATCTGACTGTAACATATATGCAGTGCTTTGTGATAGACTGGAATCCCATGCAAGGTGTATTTCTGCATAATACCCAGATGGAGTTCGGATCCACCTTGCTGAATGGAATAAATAAAATGAATAAATAACTAAAGCTTTACAAGTCATTACAAATTGGCTGACCATTGACTCAGAAAATGCATACACAGAGATTAAAAAAAACACACACACAAAAACATTATAATAAATGTATTAATAAAATGAATCTAAAATGCATACTCAATTTGGCTTTTACAAACAAATAATTGAAAACCCACCCAAACATTTCATGTTTTTGTACAAATAAATTATAACACTTAGACTCTTATTTTGCATAGTCAAAACTAATTTGACCATAATAATTATTAATAAATATACAAGGATTTGTGTGCAGGGAAATACTATACTGGATGTTTAGCCTACATATGGTTTTCTATTTGAGCTCCATTTGAGAGATGGACTTGCTGTGTAGGCGTCTGGATTTCCGGTATTTGTAGGCCAAGAAGGATGTGGAGACCAACAGAGTTAACCCCAGTACAAGGAGAACCCACTGTCCAGCTACAGCTGCACCTTCATCCACAGTCATGCCTAAGAAATCCACAGTAGGGTTGTGCTCCTCCACAACTGCAGCTGTTACAGGACACAGGACATGCAAAAAGTGGAAGAGATAAACGCTGATGTTCAAGAGTGTCTCACTCTTAGAAGTTAGGAGTTTAACAAAGAAAAAACTGCAGTAATGATTAAGGAATTATAGCTATGGACTCACACGTATTTGGACAGACTAACAATTTATAAAGATATGGATTGTTTTTTATTAATTGAATGAAAATCTTTTGCAGTCAGTGGCTACCTGACATCTGGAACCCATGGACTTCACCAAATTCTGAATTTTCTTCTTGAGATGCTTTGCCAGACCTTCACTTTAGCTACCTTCAGTTGTTGCTTGTTTTGTGGGTTTGTCTGTGCTCAGTTTTGTTTTGAGTAATTTAAAAGCATGCTCTAGTGCATTGAGATCAGGTGACTGACTTGGCCAGTGAAGAATATCCCTTTTTTGCCTTGAGAAGTTATTATGTAGCTTTCACTTTATATTTTGGGTCAGAAACCATCTGCACAGTAAAGTGCTGTCCTTTAGGTTTTGTTGCAATTCACTGAATATGAACAGAATTTACAGCTCTATACACTCCAGAATTCATCCTGCTTCTTCTATCAGCAGTCACATCATCAACTAGAAACCACTGGTAACATTCAAGAACAGAATGGCTAGATTAGACGTTGCAAGAGAGCCTGTCCAGTTCTGGAACAAGAATCTGTGAATAGATGACACCAAGTTTAATATGTACCAATTTAAAGGGAAGAGTATGGAGAACTAGAAAAATTCCTGTAGAAATTCTGAGATGTGGCTGCAGCTGCTGCCGGAAAATACGTGAAAACTGGTGTGCTGAACTGTAGGTCACAGAAAAATTCTACAGGTTTCTAAGCATCTGTGGCAAAACAGGTGGTGATAAGTCAAATAATCAAATCATATAGGCTTTAACTGTAACCATTACTGTGGGGTTTAAGCCAAGCTCTAAACCAGGCCTATTCATTTAATTAGGAAAGAGGGCGGGTCATGAATCCAATCCGAAATGAGTGGAGGGGAGCGGATACCTAGAAAAATGATTGGTCCACTATAGCAGGTTGTGACACAGTGAGGCGGGGCAAACGATTTTGAATTTGTTAGCTGAGAGTGTTAAAACCAATTTAAATAAATTAATAATACAAAGAACAAAGGTGTTAAGATACTGAAAAGTGGGTAGCAAAATCATATTTCTCTTGAAACAATAGAAATAGATTTATAGCGTTTTGGAAAAGACCTCTTCATATATTGTATTTTGTTAATGCATAATAACAGTAGTTCATTGTATTATATCAAGACACAAAGGCCTAAAGCATTTCCCCATTCAAATGATAAAAATAATTACACCACGCTGAGCAATGAGCCATATCACAGTGAATTAGAATTAATAACTAACAGACAACATCCACTTTACACAACTGTACCAACAAAAACAACAGGAGTGTAGTATGGTATTAAATACAATTATAACAATACATGAGTGAATAGTTCAGAATAGTGAACAATAAAAATAACAATATCATGAAGAAGAAGAAAATAAATAAATGAATATCAAGAAAGAAAAGCAAGAATTTGAATTATAATAATACTAAGAGAAAGAGGAAAAAGGAAAGAAGTTTGCTATTAAAGGATTAACTGTTTTACAGGTATGGGAGGGGCAACAAAAAGAAGACGTGTTGCTTGGGGCAGACACATAACACACTTGTCTTTCCATTCAATGTTAAACTGCCTGTTTTCCCAATCAGTTTCTCAGTTTCTTTTAGAGTAGAGACAGAATAAGTGTCTATTGTGTGGAATGTTCTGGGCTAAAGTGGGTAGAGTAAAGCGGGACATCTTAGAGTGTGAGAAAAGAGAAGATTATCTTAGAAACTGTTTAACTTGCGCCTACTCCCATAATTTTCACTCTACACCAATACATTTTACATCAAAACAGAGGAAAATGTGTGCTAGTTCTGACCATGTAACTTTTGAGTGAACAGCACCAAAAAATCCCCATGAAATGAATGGGCAGAGGTCGACAAATGATCATGAAACTCACTTCACTTTGACGCCTTGCCAAGAAGTGTAATTTCCACATAGAAACTTGGTTGAAGGGCAGTGGTGGCCCGGTAGTAGGGTGCTGGATTACTGATCCCAAGGTCAGGGGTTCAAGCCCCACTATCAACGGGATGTCACTGCTGTCCCCCCAGTGTAGCTAACTGAGTTATCAAAGGCCGGCCATATCTCTCACTGTCTGTGAACCAATGCTGATTTTCAAAGAGTAGGCTGCATAGCTGTAAGCGTGTTTCTGGCCTGTCGAGCTGTCCAGGGTGTACTCTGCCTTCATCGAGAGTCGGCTGAGATGGGTGCCAGCCTTCCCGTGACTCTAATTAGGATTAAGGGGGTCCGAAAATGAATTAATTAACTTGGTTGAACTTTTAAAACGTAGACACTGAAGTCATTTTGATGGTCAAAATGGTTTTTGCTACCTTTTATGTTTTTTTTCTAATCTTTGATCAAGTGTCACAAGGATTTCTGAGTCAGTTTGTGTATTTATAAAAGGTGACTATTTGTATTTATAAATGTATCTTTTTTATAAAAAAAAAACATTTATTTGCGTGAAATGTTCTGGGCTAGAGTGTGTGATGTCATCATTAGAGTGTGAGAAAAGAGATTATCATCTTGGAAAACTTTTTTTTTTTTAACTTGCTCCTACTCCCATAATTTTTACTCTACATTTATAACTCTCCAACGCTGTCGACCTCATTGCCATGGGAAATTGAGCTTTCAAATCAAGTCCAAAAGTGAGACATGCGCCATTGCTTTTTTCACCGAAAAATGTATGTGTAACAGTCACTAGCTGCCAGCGTAATCTCTATGGCAACGACCAGTTGTGTCATGCACCTCATACACACACCTGCAGCACGTTAAAACACAAAAATGAGTCATGCACACACATTGCCTCTTTGTTTGGCTCCAGACAGGCTAATGGAATATGTAATAGAATATATATGTAAATATGTACAGATGAGTGTGTGTATCTATTCAAATATTATTGTGCTAATAAAATATACAAATTGGTGCTTTGAATTGGCTACTTTATTCTTTTAAAAAGTTAAAAAAAAGATCAAATAAATACTTATTTTTTCAAAAATTCTGAAGTTAATATGTTTTGCATGGTTCTCTGTCACAACTGTTTCACATGTCACATTTCATATTTACGGCATTTGGCAGATGCTCTTATCCAGAGCAACCTACATATATAATTTTTACACGGCTGAGCAATTGAGGGTTAAGGCCTTGATCAAGTACCCAGCAGTGGCAGCTTGGTGGTGCTGAGACTTGAACCACTGAGCCACCACTGCCCTAGTAGTATACTGATTGGTTTGCATTGATTAAAAAAGGCATTCATTAAAAATAATTTAAGTTGATGTATATTTTGCAAAACGAAAATTTACAGCTTTTAAACCAAAAAAGATTTCGTCATATCTGTGATTTGCTTTTTTTTTACTACAAAGTGAAAGAGCTGAATGAACCTCCTCGAGGCAGGGGTTATATAAAAGTGTTAAATACCTTGAAATATCAGCTGACTACAGTTGGATTGGTTTTCAGAACAGCTTTCTTGCAGTGTCTAATCTAGCCTTTCTGTTCTTGGATGTTACCAGTGGTTTCAACCTTGTCATAAACCATCTCTATTTACATTCATGAAAGTGTCCAATAAATGTAGACTTAGAAAATGATACACAGACGTCTTTGAAAGTGTTCTTCACCTGGTTAGATGTTGTTAATGGGTTTGTCTTCAGCAAAGAAAAAATTCTTTCTAATTTACTTGGAAAAGGTCTTCTGGTGTTGCTGAGCTCACCAGTGGCCTCCTGTTTAAGATATTGATATCACCTTCCTGATGTATTTCCTATATGTCTTACAGGTTTATATGTGATCCATCACAGCAAAGTGGGTATTAAGTCGTAAATTAATGAATACTTTGTTGAACTTTAAACACTATCTTTCCAAAGTTGCATGTTTAAAAAGGCTGAAAATTCCTGGAAGGTTTTGGTTAGTTACTCCAAAACTAGCAACATATGTTATATTGGTATCACAAAAATGGTGTCAATGGCTACAAAATGGTACCAATACTTCAAAATTAATAATTTCCGACGTAATACACACTTTGCTGTGATTGGTCACATATATGTACTTATTTGTTTGTTTATCTTTACAATGATGTCCTTTTTCAAGTGCATCTCCTTGGACCTCAATTCGCCAGTTCCAGTGGCCATTATGCTGCCTATCAGTCAGTTGTCCAATTACATTTTGTCTTTGAAAATAGAGGATTATGTGTTAAAATGGCTGTAATCCCTAAAATATTAATACATCGTTTGTTGAACTCCTTAAACTACATAGCTGCTTGATTTCAAATCCACTGTGGTGGTGTACAGAGGAAAAATGACAAAAATTCTGACAGTGTCCAAACACTTATGGATCTGACCTATATTAAATATTTGTGTAAATAGCATTTCCCCATCAATATTCACCATCAGATGTGTTGATGCCAAGTGTGTGTGTGTAAGTAAAGTTAATTTTTTTTTTAATTAAGGGATCTTGCAGACAATAAAAATTAGCATTTCTGATCAATATTTACAAACACCAATCATCTTTCACCCTTTTATTTCAAACCAAAGTGAGCTGACATTGTTTCTGATTTTTGGAAATCATTTTATATGATTTGAAACATAGACACAATCACAACCAGAGTGTCATTCCAAATGAAGTATAATCTTCCCACCCAGGTTGATTTTTTTTTCACACATGCAGATGGAACATGCATCAAAAGAATTCAGTTTTCACACGTACTCGTGCTTGGCATCCAGCTGTAGTCTGGCCAACCGAGGACGTCGCCATTCTTTTTGTTCTCCTGCTCGAGCCAGGTGATGAGGGGTTTGAAGTACTCCATCAGAGGCTGGACAGACATAACAGGTTCGCCAGTGATCATGGCCATTGCCTCAGGCCAGGGCTTACTGAAACCCAGTTTCATCACATCACTAAAAACAAAGAGTGTAAATGGATGGGTTAGAGATTTACTCTATGAACACGGATTAATTCACAAATACCATCTCTATGCTTACAGTTTTGATATAGTTCATATATGTCTAATAGTCCACTAGTTGGGTGTTTCAACAAAAAAAATTATCATTATTATTACTATTATTAATATTATTATTTCATTCTTTCTTTAAATCTTCAGTTCAGTGTATTCAGAATAAGTGTTCATTTGTGAAATGTGGTGCAGCCAATCCAGAGAACTGGAGACAATCTGCAGTAAACTTTGGGGTGTAAATTGATTATAAAAATTACTGAATAGAACCAATTTATTTGACCTATGAAAAGCTTTTAGGTTGTTTTACAATGTAAGGTTTTTGCTTATAGATAAATTATAGAATAAGGAACGTATTTATAGCAAAGATTGAAACATATTGCAGTTCAGAAATGGACTTGACTGACTCATCTTGAGATGACATGCCCCATTTTGTTAATCGTATATAGTGTTAAAAAGAAATCTTATATACAAGTTACTAAACTGTCTACATATTTTAGTTCTATAAACTGGAATTACTGGGCACCAGCTTCCCTTTGAGACTATAATATAACTAATAAATAATAATGTGTGTGACTGACCCGAGGAGTTTGCCTGCATCTTTAGATTTGTGGATGTCACAGTTGTGGAGAGGTCCAGTGTGACCCGCAGCTTGACACAGCGCTTTGTGAAACTGAAACTGGATTACGAAGCTGACAAAATACCTGTTGAAGAAAAGACAAATGCTCTGTACATAAGCATTTACATTTTTCACAAATATTATGAATAAATAATCCAAGATAACACCAGTGAGGATGGCTGCCATCAATCAGCGTCCTCATAAATTGAGTTTTTTTCTTATGTTTTTAGGGCTATTTTCTAGGGTTTTTTTTGGCAACACACTCTTCATGCTCCTGCTGTCGGGTAGACAGTTCAGGAACAACCGGACCCACTCCAGCAAATTCAGGGACAGTTTCCACTCACAAGTCATCAGACTACTGAACTGCTGAAAAACCGGACAATTTGCACATAATTTGTTCACTCATTGTACACACTGTACTGCACTGTTATTGTTTTTTGTTTTATATTTTATCCAAATTTTACCTTATGTGCAATATTTGTTTCTTTTGGGCAATATTGAGGGGGCTCTGAGTACAAGAATTTCACTGCCGGTAAGGATATTCCATTGTTACCTGTATATGACAATAAAACTTGAAATAACAACAAACGTAAATAAGAACAGTAGCTGTAACATGAAATATAAGAAGAAATAGTGCTGAAAACAATGAAACTCTGCAACAATGAAAACTTTATAAATGACTTTTGTGTTTTTGAAATGGATATTCCGTCCATAATCTATGAACATAAATCACATTTATACTATAAAATGATAAAGCAGTGTGAAATAAAAGTTCATCTTTTGTATACATATGATTCTCTGCAATGGACTGGGGAATACAAACATAAAAACAAACATAAGTTTAATTGTTACACCTTCATTAACATGGAAGAACAGCTTATTATTGCTGTGTGCTTTATGGTTGCACACAGTTCATGATGTACAAGAGTCTTCGTTCTATACTTATATAAAATAATACTAATAATAAGCTATTTATTGTGGTAATATGAGCAAAAACAATACAAGATAATGAGAATAAAACCACTTGATGCTGCATACAGTTTCACTCTAAAAGATTTTTAAGTGGGAAATATGCAAGACGGCTACCTAGGCAGCACGAGCTGATGTCACTTGACGCAGTTTGTGTGTTGCTCATTCACGTTATTAATCGCTTCCTGTGTGACCACTGCTTTACTGTCTTGTGGCCACAAATTAAATCATCTCATTTGCACATATTATTACCTTGAAGGCATGAGTTATTATCTCGTACTCATGTCTTATTTTTTTTTTCACCAGTGTCACCACCCAGGTTCTGTAGATACGCTGAAAATCTCTGTGATGATTTGTTGAACATGTTTGGAAGGAGTCTCCAGTGTAAGCACTTTGTAAATGTCAGTACAAAGGAAAAGCTGTTTCTGAATAGAATAGTATCCAGAATCTTTTTGGTTTCTTAAGAACATGGCTAGCAAAACTTCTTTTATTTCCTTCACAAGAATTTTTTAAAAAAGCTAGTATGACTTTAACTACAAATTTAAAAAATAATAATAGTAAAAATTAAATTCTCTTTTTATTTAATAAAACACACAATAGTTGGCAAATTGTTGTGCAAGAAGATTGTTAACACAACTGTTGATTATTTTTCTATCACAACCCATGTTTTATTCCTTACTTATGTAACTAGATACCTACAAGCCACTGTTTTGGAGAGTTTTTTATGAGACCATGTTATCACAGAAACAGTGATTATACTGCTGGAGATAATGATAAGATTTTTGATATTATGTGTCATAAAATGTACTGATAACTTAACATGGTAAAATTGCGGACCAATGGAACATCGTTTGCTTATAAGTAAACATGTGATACTGGTTAATCATGAATCTATTATCACTGTGTACCTGATGTAGGGCACATTGGCTGGGATGTGAAACTTGGCACCTGGGTCAAAGTCTTCCTCTGTGCGGGTTACAGGTGGGCACAAGCCTTGGTATGTCAGCCTGAAAGAAGAGATTGTAAAATTGTAGATGGTATTGTGACACTAGAAATTAACATTCTGAACAGCATTTTGTTCAATGCACCATGTCCCATCATCAAGCAGCATTTGTTCCCACCTGAATTACAATGCAAGGCTCACCTGAGGTTCCACCACTCCTTGTTGTACTCGTCACTCGAAATCCTGCCATCAAACACCTTCCACCTCCACTGGTCCATCAGGTAACCAAAAGGTAGGAAGGCGATTTTATCCAGGGCCATGCTCATCAGGAAGTTTATGGTGCTCTCTGTGCAGAGATGAACACCAGATTTGATTTCCCCTCTGCATTCTAGAGCATTTTACACTACAACAAACTGTTCTTTCTGTACAGAGGTTGTAACATAAAGGCAACTTAGCATGTTCAAGTAAGTAAATAATGGTATATTTTATAAGTAAATAAGTAAAGAATAAATGATTATATTAGAATACAGGGCTGTCCCTGGATTGGATTTCATGGCCAATCGTCCAAAAGCACCGCTATTTTACCATGCCTTGTATATTATATTTTTCATCTATATAGTACACTTGTACCAACCACTATTATGAACTCATGTACACATTCTCAAGCATGCAATTATCTAATCAGCCAATCAGATGACAGCAGAACAACACATAAAAGCAAACAAATACATGTCAAGTAACTTTCCCATCAAAGTTCTTGTTGGGGGAATAAGATTCAGTGGCTTAAATTATGGCAATGGCCAGACTGCTTAGAGTTTACAAAAAATATACAGTAACTCAAATAATAACTTTTTAGAAACATGTTAGGGGAGTAACCCTAGGTTTACACTGGGGCACGATGTCCACGATCTCTAAAATTTAAAAAGCATGGACCTGCATGATTTATGAGCACGCTTGTAGCATAATAGGGGAATAAAAGTGAGGCAGGGTGCAGGGTGGAGAGGAGACTTGAAGGAATCATGTTGCCAAGTTCATCAAGATCCCCTATGATGGCACGTCAAGGTCTGTTACGCTCTGTTAAGCTCTACTACGATTCCCATGTTCTATTATGATGGGCATCAAATTGTAATAGATCGTAAAAAGTAGACAGTTTATTTATTTATCTATCTCTCTTAAAGACCAACTAAAATTGTTTACATTTATGTAGGCTTGGACTTGTTTATGAATGAGCAGCCATATAGGTGCTCAAGTAAAATCCAGACATTCTGTGTAATTTTTACAGTATTTTTATTTATGGCATTTGGCAGACAACCTCATCCACAGTGGTTCACATTTATTTAGTCAAGCAGTTGAGGTTTAAGGGTCTTAAAGGGTCCAGCCCTGGCTCTTGGAGGACCAATGTCTTAACCACTGAGCTACTGGTTACAATAGATTAAACAGTCATTATTTTAATGTACTGGACTAATGTTTCACTTGGATTCTAACCACCTTCAATTCCATTCCATGGGGAACAATTACTTTAAGACACACATTACTGTCACTTATTAAGTATACATCCTCTGTGGAGCCTCCACAAGAGAGCCCATGATGCTCTGTGCCGGATTCAGACAAGGTTTCAGCAGCATCCACAGTACTGAAAGTCATGCACTGCAGTTCCTTCGCAGAACTTTTACGGAGGAAGCAAAGAGTTTCCACTGAAGTTTTTAATGGGATCCATGGACAATAACTATAAAAATAACCATGTGTAGCTTGACGTACAGATTCACAACTAGTGATCTACTCTGGTTTCCTCCCACAGTCCAAAGACATGCACATTAGGCTAATTGGCTGTTCCAAGTTTCCCCAAGGTGTGAGGTTAAATGATTGTGGGTGTTTTGCCCTGCAGTGAACTGGCAAGCTGTTCAGAATTGCTGTAATGTGATATATACTTGGCAAGTGACAGTACTGTAAGTCCCTTATCATGTCATGCTTCAGCGAACATGATATCCTCAGAAAGTCATCAGAAGCTTTTCGAAGTTTACCTGGGTTGTCATCGACTTTATCAAGTAGGCCGATGGTGTGAAGGTGTTTTGGTGTGGACACTGATAGTGCCAACACATCTCCAATGGCCTCATGGAATCCTGGATTGGCACCATCGCGGAACGAGATGGGCTGGTCCTTATACTGGAGGAAATATTGCACATGGCCCATTTCGTGATGCACAGTAATCAAGTCGTCCATGGTCACCACTGTACATTGCTTAATCCTAGATCAAACATATAAGATCAACCATAAAAAAAAGATCACTATAAAAATCTAAATATTTACATAAGGAAAGCAAATTACTGGCAAATGGTGTCAGCTACGTCATCAACTCTTGCAACTTCTTTCGTTCCATTCCCTTGACGCATACCTGAAGTCTTTGCGATTGTAGAAGTCCCAGGCTGAGGCATGGCACACCACTTCACGGTCTGCAGGCTTTGTTAGCATCGATTTGTTCCAGAATTCATAAGGCATAGGCTCCAGGCCTACTGAAGTGAAGAAGTTGTCAGACTCCTGGAACATTTTCAGAGCATCCCAGCCCTAAGAAAATCCAAATAAAGATGCCATTGAGGGTGGAAATCAGGTGGAATCTCATTTGATTTTTGGTATGTTGTTTCATGAGTTGTCAAATAGAACCGCCATTTTCCATCATAGCGAAACAATTGTGCAAAATATGATTATTTATTTATTGATCTACAGTAACTAGGTTATCTCGGTCAGGGCCTATCTTGGCCAAAAAAAACCCAGCTTTTTTTGTTTACTTTACTTTTTTTTTGCCCTGCTGTTGTTACAATAAGCTTAACCATTAATATACTCTCTGATGCACAGATGTGTTTGAAGACAAGAGCTTGCGTACCTTGTCTATCATGGATTGTGTGACATCCACCTGAGTGGCATCAGGGAACGGGTTCACCAAGTCCATGATTCCTGACCAGGTTTGTGCCCACATGTTTCCTGAAATGAATTCAAGAGGCAAAAATCAAATGAGAGATTTTTTTGGATTGGGTTCATAGGTCAGTGTCTGTCAGTGGAGCACTAGAGCCGAGGTGCACCGCTGGGTTTTGAATTCCAACGCCACTCAGCCATGTGAAAGGCACTATGTGTGTGTGTGTGTGTGTGTGTGTGTGTGTGTGTGTGTGTGTGTGTGTGTGTGTGTGTGTGTGTGTGTG
>JAOUQZ010000051.1:20821135-20844366 GCA_028564935.1 Neosilurus hyrtlii
GAATTGAAGTTGTTTGGAGATTGAGAATTGAAGTTGTTTGGAGATTGAGAATTGAAGTTGTTTGGAGATTGAGAATTGAAGTTGTTTGGAGATTGAGAATTTAATTTTTGTTTGGAGATTAAGGTATGATGTTGTTTGTTGATTTTTCATTACATGAAAATGAAATGATAAATGAATGAATTTTTTATTTGATAAGGAGTTGTTTTGTTTATGGCTCATTCTGGGGATAAACAGCAACATTTTTATTATCAACAGCAACAGATTTATTAGTTCTTGCCTAGATGGAAGTAAACAAACTTTAAAACGTATGAAATTACATCAAATGTTTCCTTGATTCCAATTTCTAGTATATTAGCTGTTAATCCACTGTATCATGTAATGAAAAAATAAATCCAGGGAACCGACTGGGTAACATCCATCACGCTTAACTAATGCAAGCAGTTTATCTAATGACATCTGCAGCATGAAATGTTTTTGTAGACAATCAGCATAAGTGTATTAAACATTTTATGTGAAGAAATTCTTTGGAGTTGTTACTGTTCTTTGAAAACTGTAGTTCTCAAAGTACTGACACAGTAACATCCATAACATTTTAACAACCTGGAAGGTGGTTCAAAATCCTCTGATAAGAACTTGTTCAGCTATCTTTTCCTTATCATTGGTCAAAGGATAGACTGTCAAAAATTGTATTAGTAGCAAAAACTAACCAGAAAGACACTTTTATTTTGAGATTCTATGTCCCAGAAATGTTGCTGTTTATCCCAGAATGAGCCTTATTTAATTTTTAGGAAGGAGTCTCTTGTATCAGTGTTTTGGATGTTTTATGCCATGTTTTCTGGGTTGTGTGTGACGTTACCTTCTCATGTTCTGCTCTCATGGCAGGATTTGGCCGCAGAGATGTAGTGAGCTACCTGCTACAACATGGAGCTAACGTTCATGCGCGGGATGATGGTGGCCTCATCTCATTGCACAACGCCTGCTCGTTTGGCCATGCCGAGGTAGTCAACCTGCTCCTCCAACGCGGTGCAGACCCTAACTCCAGAGACAGCTGGAACTACACCCCTCTCCATGAGGCAGCCATTAAGGGCAAGATCGACGTCTGCATCGGTAAAATGAGCGGGGGGACAGACTTCTCCCTAAACAAATGAGACTGCATATGTCTACCTTAAAAATCTTGTTGATGCAGTTGTCCTGCCTGATCTCCTCATGTGTTCCAACAGTCCTGCTGCAGCATGGAGCAGAGCCGAGCATCCGAAACACAGACGGGAGGACGGCCCTGGATCTAGCTGAGGCCTCCACTAAGGCGGTCCTGACTGGTGAGTGGCGTTAATCAATCCGTGTAGTGATGTGCTAATTCTCAGTATAAAACAGTATAAGGAAGAGTTTTTACATGCAGTTTGAGTTTAGTACTCTTTGGGAAACTGTTGTTTGTGTTTTCACTGTTATTACTTCTGGTTCTCCCACACTGCACTTTACACAGACTAAGCCATTACTGTTTTCCCCGTACAGGCGAGTACAGAAAGGATGAACTTCTCGAGAGCGCAAGGTAAGCGTGGCCTGGGTTTAAAAGCTTCATCCAAGCTTTTAGCAATCAATAATCTAGAATGCAGTGAGCACTAATTAGCATCTTTCCTTGTGTGTGCAGGAGCGGAAATGAGGAGAAACTTATGAGCCTGCTCACTCCTTTAAACGTGAACTGTCACGCCAGTGATGGAAGAAAGGTATTTCAAAAGCACACGCTAATACACTCAGGGAGAATTCTTTTCTGAAGCTTATGTGAATGATAAAAAAACACAATAAAACAAATGCTGTTACTTTTCATACGAAGGGGTTTATTTTTACACGTGCTAATAACAGCTCCAACACCACGACATGAGCATCCGCGCATCGTCGCTTCACCACACTCCCGCAGCGCTGCCGTGAACCGACTAGATTAGACGCAATTAAACAGAGCAGAAGAAAAAACACGGAAAACCAATTCTGAAGAAAAAAGCAAACAATAACCTCCTCTTCTTCCTCCTTCTCTTCCTCCTCCTCCTTTTCTTTCTCCTTCTCTTTCCCCTCCTCCTTTTCTTTCTTCTTCTCTTTCTCCTTCATATACTACTCTTCTTCTTTTTACCTTTTCCTCTTCCTCCTTCTTTACATCCTTCTCGTCATTTTCCTTCTTTTCTTTCTTCTTCTCTTTCTCCTTCTTATCCTTCGCCTCTTCCTCCTTCTTCTCTACCTCCTCCTTTTCATTCTTCTCTTCCTATTCCTCTGTTTCCTCTATTTCTCCTTCTCTCCCTCCCACTTCATCCATTCCCTTCTTCTCATCCTCCTTCACCTCCTCCTCCGCTTCCTCCTTATTCCTTATTCCTCCCCTCCTTCATTGTTTCCTCCTCTTCCTCCTCCTTTTCCTCTTCTTTCTTTTCCTTCTTTACCGTTTCATCCTTCTCTTCCTTCTCCTCCTTTTCATTCTTCTTCTCTTTCTCCTTATCTTTCCCCTCTTCCTCTTTTTCCTTCTTCTCTTCCTCCTCCGTTTCATCCTTCTCTTCCTATTCCTCCGTTTCCTCTTTTCTCTTTCTTTTTCTCCCACTCCTCTTCTTTCTTTCCCTTCTTCTTGTCCTCCTTTACTTTTTCCTCCACTTCCTACACGTCTTATTCCTCCCCTTCTCTGCTTTCTCATCTTCCTCCTTTTTTCTCTCTCCTTCCTCTACCTTTTTGTCCTTCTCTTCTTCCTTCTTTTCTTTCTCCTTTTTATCATCCTTCTCCTCTTCCTCTTTTTCCTTCTTCTTCTCCTCCTCATTCTCCTTGTCCTCCTTTTTATCCTTCTCTTACTATTCCTCTATTTCCTCTTTTTTCCCCTCTTCCTCCCTCTCCTCTTCTTCCTTTTCCTTCTTCTCATTCTCCCTTACCTTCCCCATTTCCTACTCTTCTAATTCCTACCGCTCCTTCTCTGCTTCCTCATCTTCCTTGTCCTTTTCCTTTTCTTCCTCCTCCTGGTTAAGTAATAAGTAGTTTATGCAGTGAGGGTTTTAAGTTCTGCTGCAGCGTCCCGAAATAGTTCTCTGCTCATTTTAGGATTGTGCCAACGTGACTGTCCTGCGTAGCCTGCAGCTCTCAGTTACCATTATCAAGACTGTGAGGATGTTGCTTTTTAAACCAAACTTATTAGTGAAACGTGTTTTGAAATAGTTTTATGCTCGAAAGGGACACATGTACTGTTCACAAAAATAGGTTACTTCTGTAAACGTCTGTTTCAGCCAGCATTAATGTAAAATACAAATTCCCTCCCCTGTAACACTGTACTGCCCTAGATAGTGTGCAACAGCCATTACTTCGTACTTTATGGGTTGTACCTGTGTGGGGAGTAAAGGAGTCATTTGGGGTTTGGCGATTTAAGGTCCTCTTTATCTGTTTAATTAATAAATTTCAATACATATAGCCTGGATATGTCTATTCAAATTTAATCATTAAACTGAATTGTTCTAACTTCAAAATTACATGATAATCTTAATATATCAGGTATTTTAACAGTTTAACAGTACCCCTCACCCTTGATTTCCCGGATTATTTGGGGGAATAGGCTGTCCGGGAACCTCAAAAGTCCGGCAGTCACTAATGTCCAGGGTCCCTACCCTTTCCCGGACATTCACCATAATCTGTCCGGCATTCAGCGGCAGTGCTGGACTTTTACACACTTATCCGACGCTCAATACCCAATATTGTGTTTCCACAAACTTAAGGAGCGAATCAGCACATTGTTTTATCACATTCATTTTTAATGTGAGTTTGTCATTACTGTCCTCACTGTCACTGTCACTGTCACTTCGCTCCCGCGTCACTGATGCCATTTTCTGTTCATCGGACATTATTTCGTGCCCCTCTGCTGCTTTATTTTCATCCATCCACTTGGACGAGAACGGGCCGGATAGGATGGAAGTTGGAAAATCATGACCGACCCAGACTTCCATCATCGATTCCTAGACTTGTCAGAGCATTTTTCCGGGAATACCAAATAATGTCCACCGCCGGATTTTGCACAGGAAATCCGAAGTCCGGGAAATGGGGGTATGGGAAATCGAGGGTGAAGTGTATCTTATTTCAGAGACTGATTAAGGAAGGTGATTCCGCCATTTTTTTGAAAACGACTGTAGTCTCGATTTGTTTTTTTAACGTATCTGTTAAGTCAAGTCAGTGAAGCCTTTATAAATGCGTAATATGTAAGTATCATTTATTTCAGCACATGCCAGGCAATTTATAATGAAATTTTCAGTTTTTAAATTTACTCTGTTTCAATACTACAGACTCAAACTGAACAAAAAACAGAAAATCATTTTGTCAGAACCACAAATATATTTAAAACTTTTTTACCTTTACCGGAATAAAAAATTCAATTGAGCAAAACGTCCTTTTTTTAATTCCCACTGGTCTTAACTTGTTGATTGCGCAATGAATTTTAAAACTGGATTTTTTTTGCGCCAAGTCGGTCCTTTCGTCTCCCCCTCACAGCAGCTATTGTAATTACATCATGTACATCTGTGCATGCGTATTTGCCTGGCCTTTGATAACCCAGATAATGTGTATTATATGATTATCAGACTGTACATGTTTTATACTATTCATTAATAAAGTACAAGTACAATATACTAGATCTCATTATATGGTTCATGGTATTTTTTACAGTCGACTCCCTTGCATCTGGCTGCAGGCTACAATCGGGTGAAAACAGTGCAGCTGTTGTTGCAGCATGGTGCTGACGTCCATGCTAAAGACAAAGGGTACAGAAATGTGTCTCTTGGAGACAGTACAGCAGTTTTGAGCTTCACTTTAAATTAACTGTATAGAACACCATAAAAAAATGAATTTTGTGTTTTAATTTTTGTTATTGTATTTTCCCAGTGATCTGGTGCCTCTCCATAACGCTTGCTCGTACGGCCATTATGAGGTGACAGAACTACTTGTAAAGGTATAGCTTTCAGTTTCAATGAAACATATCAGTGGTCACATGCAAAAAAAATTGTAGCAAGCTCCTTAAGCCTAAGCCTAGTAGCCATTTTGATGCCATCAAAATTGCACAGTGTTATGTTCGAAAAACAATACGCAAAAATGTGGTGGCGCCAGAGATCATAGATCATAAATTACGGAATGAATTGAAGTTATTTTATCAGACTAGTTATATATTGTAAGTTCTTTTGACTTATCCATTCTGGTTTTGCATGTGTGGTTATGAACCCGGACTGGCGTCGGGTCTGTCATGGGTGGCCACGAAGGAAAAAAAGATTATTGAACATGACATAAGACACCTGGATAAAGCAAAAAAGGTTGAGATGGATTTGGAAAGGGATCAGTAGCAGGTACCAAGAGAGCTAGCGGAGTAACAATCATGTGCTGTCAAAGTACTCTTTGACATATGTAAACAAAAACATCAATTTGGATTCTGGGAGGGTTGAGCATTAGTGTTAAAATAATTTTTTAACTGTTCATACCTGAATCTTTCACTGGGTGAAGATACCCAAGGCTGAGTTCACTTTGACACCTGGATCCCTAAATTTAATATCTGTAGGAATTCATGTTTTTCACCACTCTAACAATTTTATTTTTTAAATTATTGACCCCACATTAAAAACCACTGCATTATGGTATATCAGTACTGAAAAAAACCCCAAGTGTATTTCTACATCTCTAAAGACTAAATCATTGTGTTTTAGAAGACAGGGTCAGGAAAAAAATTACATTTTTATGCAACTTTTTACATTTATGAATGTGCTATCATGTATCATGTATTGTATCTTATATCAAGTTCCCATCAGTGCAGTCATGCTCTCACTCATGTTTTTTACCTTCAGCATGGCGCCTGCGTTAATGCAACAGATCTATGGCAATTCACACCATTGCATGAGGCGGCATCCAAGAACCGCGTGGAAGTGTGCTCCCTCCTGCTGAGCCACGGTGCCGACCCCACCTTCCTCAACTGCCATAACAAGAGCGCCATCGACCTAGCACCCACTGCTCTCCTCAAAGATCGCCTGGCCTGTAAGAGCTCAACATTGCGCTAGATACACCATCACTGCCGATAGCACACATGACAGCTGCAGGTTTATGCAAGTATTATTTTGTAGCAGAATTGCTAATGAATGTCAGCTGTTGTATTGAATAATTATGAGTGCCCTCCACCTGACGGGCCTCACTGCTTCTCAAACGAACTCCTAATAAAACCTGGAACAATGTCGAAAGGAGAACGATGATGGATAATGCAGAGTTGAATCGACTGTTGGACACTTGCTTTCGCCTGCAGTTGCAGCCTCAGGCTGAGCGCAGGCCACAAGGGAAACTATGATGATGATGATGATGAGCAGGAGCCTAAGAGAGCACTATTGGCCATGCTCTCAGGGAGGAGTGACAATCTGTCTCATTTCACTCACGGTGACATTACCCATGTGAACTCTCCTTTACACATCAAAATGTGTATATTTTTGTTATTAGGAGGTTTTAACTTACATGCAAGATAATGGCAACAATAACAGTGTACAGATATTAAACTAACCGGTCAGATAGAAACTATTGAACTTGTAAATCATAATATGCTTCTATTTACATACATCAAACCTTGGCTCATTTACATGAGAAATGGCATAACCCCCCGTTATTCAAATGCAAATCCTTCCGTATTAACCGTGAATCATGTGCGACTTTTTGCTGTGCAGTTCCCCCCTCCCGGTAGTTCAGATGAGCTCTGTGCGGTCCGAGCTGAGTTAAGCACTGTGTAACGGTGTCTTTTTTTTTTTTGCCTACTCATTTAGAGTTTAGTACATACTGCACTGAAATGTGAAGACCCAAAAAATCAAGTCCCGTAAATGTGTTTTTACACTCATTGAAAGTTTAAAGCATGATAATGAGAACGCCGCCAGCTTCAAGTGATTGTAACAAACCATGACTGTCCGTCATTTTGATTCAGAGATTATCCACTTAACATAATGTTTTAAATCTCATAATAGTGGACCAATCAGAGTGATGTCAGTAGACCTTATTCACCCAGCAACCTTAGGAGAATTGCTTGAATCAGTTAAAAATGTAAAAATAAACCATAAACTCCCATTTACGTTTTTGAATGTTCCCATATGATATAGTCTTAAACTCTTTGCCAAAGGTGTGGATATCGCTGAATAGTCCCCTCGATGTTCTGTCCCTGGGACTATTCAGCAATTTATTAAATTTCTTTTGTTCCAGTGTAGTGTGTACCAAAATGGTGGATATCGCTGAATATTTGGTGATGTCTCTGTCCAGCTTGGTGGATATTCACTTTGTTGTGTGTGTTTAATTCTTAACTATCACTTTAATCTTCACAGAGTTATCATATTATTCTGTCATTTTCTTCCAGATGAGTTCAGAGGTTATGCTCTACTTCAGGCTGCACGTGATGCCGATCTCTTCCGCCTAAAAAAACACCTCTCGCTGGAGACCATCAACTTCAAACATCCCCAAACTCACGAGACAGCTCTGGTACGGTAAAACTTTTCTCATGAGTGCCGTTACAATAGCTGTTTTAGTCTGTTTAGAAAGATTTATCATCCCCTTGAACTTTCCCACTTTTTGTAGTGTTATATTAAAAGGAACTTAAATGGGATTATGTTCAAAGGTATGTGGACACCTAACCATCACAACCGTGTGTTTGCTGAACATCCAGTTCCAAATTTAATAACTGTTTTAATGTTATAATAACCTCCACTTCACTGGGAAGGTTTCCATTTAATTCTGGATTGTTGGTTTCGGGATTTATGATCATTCTACTACAAGATCTTTAGTGCTGTGACGTGGGGCGCTGTTTGTGTTCCTGTATATTCCAAAGGTGTTCAGTGGAGTTACAGGCCACTTGAGTTTTTTTTATTTTACTCCAACCTTGGCAAACTGCGCCTTCATGCTGGAGCAGGTTTGGCCCATTTGTTTCCGTCGTATAAGAAAACTAATGCCAGAGGATACAAAGACATTGTATACGATCATGTGCATACACATTTGTAGAAACAGTTTGGGGAAGGCTCACCTATAGGTATTATGATAAGTTGTCCACAAGTTTTGTTTTTCAAGGCTACAGAAATAGCTCAAAGTGTATTATTTTTACTTAAATGTCCATTTGTTCATTTAAGTGAACAAACAGCATCAGACAGTTTAAGAAATTATTAAAACAGTTCCAAACTTTGAACATCCTGCAGAGCACTGTTAAAAACTAAGTGTGATGCTCCCACCACCATGCTTCACTGTGCTGATGTGCCATTTAAATCTGTTCAAATTGTAGCAGTAAAAATACACTTTTTATAGCAAATATTTCTAGCTCTGTATACCAAACTGAATATACTTACCTTGACCTTGACTTCACAAGTATTAATAATAATAATGCACTGATACAGCAGTGTTCATATATTATATTTATATATGTGATTCACACTATATTTCTTTATTCATCTATTTTGTCTATGTATATATTAAATTAAGTAAAATTGTTAACCAGAATGCCCCAATAACGATGACCCTACTCTTATTTTTGACAGCATTGCGCCTCTGTGTCACCTTATCCTAAGAGGAAGCAAGTATGTGAGATTCTGTTGAGGAAGGGCGCCAATATAAACGACAAGACAAAAGAGTGAGTCAAACAAGCTTGTGTTACACCTTCACGAGGCGCCTCAACTCCTTCCTGCAAAAGGATTTTTTTTTTTATTCAAGCAGATTGAACTGAAATTGAATGAACAGCTGTTTTGTTGAGTGTTGATGTATTACTGGTAATATTATTTGTCTCACCTCTTAAAACTAGCGTGCCTAAAGTATACAAGGTATACAGGGTACCTACTAGTTTTAAAATAGCATCCAAATTGTTATTGTTTAGCTTTTAGTTACATTAGCTCGGCCCTTTAGGCAAGCCTAAAATTATCAGTGTTTATTACTGAAGTATTATCATTTATATTTATACATATATATTTTTTGTCCAATCACAGCCTCTCTGATTATGCTAATGTAATTTTTAGTGTTACATTTGTGCAGTATATTCTGGTGAGCAAAGTAAATGTCAGGATAAGAGTAAAAAGAGTCTTATCGGCAGGCGTTCCTGTTGGATGTTTTGCAATCAGATAAAATCACTTCCTAAAATACCCATCTGCCCCGTTAACACTTCTGAAGCTTTGTCTTTTCCTCCTCTCTCCTCTCCTCTTGCAGCCTCCTGACACCGCTGCATCTCGCTGCTGAGAAGTCCCACAATGACATCATTGAACTGTTAGTGAAGCATGAAGCAAAAGTAAGCACCATTAGCAACTCTGAAACCGCAAACTGCATTTCTCATTTTTATTTATTTATTTATTTTAAACATGTCAGCATGAAAAAGCTGACCTCGGAGTGCTTGTTTGTGTTCAGGTCAATGCCGTGGACAGTAAGGGGCAGACGCCGCTACACAGGGCCGCTCAGTGTGGACATGTGCAGAGCTGCAGGCTGCTAATGAGTGCTGGCTCGGACCCAGTCATCACCTCACTGAAGGGCTTCCCACCCTCCCAGCTCTCTAATGACTCCATTCAGGACATACTGCAGGGTGAGAGAGCTGAAGCTGATCACCAGCGTTGCAGTGTATTAGCACATGTACTAATAGGGATTGACCAATGTGTTTATTTCTGGACTGATACAAATGATTAGATTATTATTGAAGAATAATAAAGAACAAATCTCTAAACAAAGGACACTAAGGACAGTTATCTTTTCAAGGTGTGTGTGCGAGAGTGTGTGATGAAATACTGCGATGGCCTGGCAAGCTGTCCAGTGTGTACCCCGCCCTTGCTCAGCTAAGATGAGATGAGTGCCAGCCTCCCCACAACCCAAATTAGGATTAAGCAGTATAGAAAACGAATAAATGAGTGAATTAATGAATGTATTTATATATGATATAAATATATAAGTATGTTTATATATTTATATCATATATGAATATATTTATATATGATATACATTTTTTTCATATTATATTTTTCAGTCCTTCTAGTGGCCAATACAATAATTCTGTGCAATTCATAATAAATTCCCTTTTTTGTATTTTTGCCGAGCTCTTAGAAACAGTGAATTGCTGATATCGCCATTTTGTGTGAGCTGCTTGTCTTTTTTCCATTAGAAGGAGTGCTGCCAGGAAATATAGACACAGATAGACAACTCCTGGAGGCCTCAAAGTCAGGAGACCTGGAGACTGTAAAGGTAAACAGAGTGATTATTTATGTCACTGAGCACACCGTCTGTGATTAGAGAACTTCCTGAACTGCTTTTACATGGGTACAATCATAAATTGTGTACTAGAGGATGACACAGGAGTGGATATTCAGTCATATCCCATCCCCTGATGAAAACAAAAATCCTGTATCATATATGTGTGTGTTTATATATATATATATATATCTGTAGAACAGTGGCCAATATGTCAAAGTAGAGCTAAATATATGGTATGTGAGAAAAAATAAAAAGACCACTTTTTCATCTCGACAAGCCTGTTTCGTGGTTGCCCACTCATCAGGGAATTTATACATCTATATAGAATTTGATATTTATGTATTAAAAACTAAGCTATTACTATTATATTTTAATTCCCATTCCACCTGCTCCCATAGATTTTTATCTCTTGCCCACAAAGTGGCTCGGGAGCTTAGGAATGGTTCTGTCCATCCGTCTGTCCATCACACTTTAGTTTCTGGACATTTACTTGCTGCGCGCTGAAGCTGGGGCTTTCAGACTTGCTATGCCTGTTCTATATGGGAATATTCTGAAATGGTCCTTTTGGCAGGAGCGTCTGGACCCCTGTGGTCTATTTTTATTTTTTCTTATTTTTTCTGCTCATGTAATAAATATGGAAATTGACTCCTATTCCATGTAAATCCCACAAGAATCCTGAAAAAAGATTTTTTTTTTAATCATCTTTTAATTATATATTATTATATGCAAATTGTTTTTGTAATGAAACAGACCTCCTGAGGTCAAGTGTGCGACCATAAATGGAAGCGTATTTTTCTTTTTTTTCCATGTTGTGTATTCATGCAAGATCATTTTGAATGTTTTGAAGCTAAGAAGAAATGAGATGATTTGCTTAAGCTTTGTAGCGAGGAGTGAAGTAGTTTATTGTTGTGCGTTGTTGCAGAAGCTGTGCACACTACAGAATGTCAACTGCAGGGACACAGAGGGACGCCAGTCCACACCTTTGCACTTTGCAGCTGGTTACAACCGTGTGGCAGTGGTGGAGTATCTGCTGCAACATGGTGCTGATGTACACGCTAAAGATAAAGGGTGCCAAACCCCTTTCCCATCATCCCTGTTGTGTGAATTTGTTTGTCTAGTAGGAAAACTGGGATTTCCATGTGGCTCATTTTGGGTTTTATTTTGCTGTAGAGGCTTGGTTCCATTACATAACGCATGCTCGTATGGACACTACGAGGTGGCGGAGCTGCTGGTGATACACGGTGCTGTGATTAATGTGGCCGACCTGTGGAAGTTCACACCATTGCACGAGGCTGCTGCAAAGGGAAAGTATGAGATCTGCAAACTGCTGCTTCAGGTGAGAAACCATGAATTGAGCATCTATTTTTATACATAAGTTCATATGTTTCATATTTTTTAAAATGTATTTATAATTGTAATTTTTTGTATTATAATTTTAATTTTTAAGAGTTAGCTGTGAAAAGTTTTAAAATGCATGGTTGTGACAGGAAATGGGATTTATCTGAAGTATCATAATAATTAAAAAAAATCAAATCTAACTTAGGCCAACACGGTAGCATAGTAATTAGCACAATAGCCTCACAACAAGAAGATCCTGGGTTTGAGTCCTGGGTTCGGACATGTCTGTGTAATGTATGCATGACCCCCCCCGTGCTTTCTTGGATTTCCTTCAGAAACTCTGGTTTCCTCTCACAGTCCTAAGACATGCACATTAGGCTAATTGGCTGTTCCAGATTGCCCTTAGGTGTGAATGTGAGTGTGAATGGTTTTGTATGTGTGATGGCCCAATGTCGGCTAAGATGGGCTAGTAGAATTAGTCGGTTTGGCAAATGAATGACTAAGTGAGAGAGATTCCAGTTTAAGATACCTCTATGCCAAAATGGCACCCAATGGACCTGAGGCTATATTCAAATAGTAGAAACCACCGGAAATGGCCGAGGAAGTCCCAATGGGCTTTCAACCTGTCATCCTGGCCGAAGATACAGGTGACTCCTGCAAAAATCCCACCTCTGTTTGTATCCCCAGCATGGCGCAGATCCCACCAAAAAGAACCGAGACGGTAACACACCTCTTGACCTGGTGAAGGAGGGGGACACAGACATCCAGGACCTGTTAAGGGGAGACGTGGCACTGCTGGACGCCGCTAAAAAAGGCTGTCTGTCCCGGGTGAAAAAACTCTGCAGCCCAGGGAACGTCAACTGCAGGGACACACAGGGACGCCACTCCACACCTCTCCATCTGGCAGGTTAGGACACAAGACGGAGTTGTGTCGGGATACTTTAATTTGAATATAATATTACTAATTTTGTCGCCACTTACTGCTGCAACCAAGTGAGATGTTAGAGAGGGATCTGTAAGTGTAGCAGATAAACTGTATGGTTGTTTGCTTTTAAGGAGATTGTATCAAATTAACAAAAGCATGAGCATTCTATTACTCTTTGGACAAATTAAGTGCTAAATTAAAGGCATTAAAAGCATGATAGCATAGCATTACACTGAGTACCTTTTGGTATTTTGTGTCTCCATTATGGTGGGTGCAAAAGTGGTTATTAAAATATTGTGTAAAAAAAATACAAAGAAAGGGGGAAAAATGGGACGCAGAATAATAGGATGTGATTGGTCAAGTATGATTAAATTCAATATTAAGATTCAATAATTACTATCATCCAATTTATATACAGTCATATCAGTCTTTTTATTGGGTCCTGCCATCACCAAAGATGTTCTGCAATGTACCTACAATTTGTTAGTGCAGTGAAACTTTGCAGTGAAATTGCATTTGATTACCAAATTTGGTGTGTGTGTCAACCTCAGAGGTGATTAGTGTGAGACTTTATATGGGTCAAGGTTACAAGGTCACTTCTTATATATTGGATTTGTCGAATCCTTTTAATGAGATAACTACATAAGAAAATGACACAGAATCACCAAATTTGGTGATGGGTCCCTCACAGGAAGGTCTCAGTTGGGATTGTGTATGGGTGACCTTGACCTTGTTTTAAGGTCACAACAGTCAACTTACTGAATTTTTCTATATTGAGATTGTCAAGGTTTGTTAATATGATAACTTTTAAAATAAATAACACAGGATTACCAAATTTGGTGCATGGGTTTTCCCTTCAGGAAGGTCTCAAATGTCATTGTATATGGTTGTCCTTGACCTTGTTTTAAGGTCACAGCAGTCAAGTTAGTGAATTTTTCTATATGGGGCTTGTCAAGGCTTTTTAATGCAATAATAATTTAATAGTAAATGACACAGACTGACCACATGTGTTTCATTGGTTGCCTTCAATAAGATCTTGGATGGGATTGTATATTGGTCATCTCAACCCTGTTTAAAAATGTCCCGGTAGTTAATTTTGTGATTTTTAAATTTTTTTTTTAAATTTTTTATTTTTAGGTATTGTATAGGTAGTTTACCACAGCACAATTCTCTACAGTCAAGCTACATTAGGTATAATGATGTAGAATTAATGGAAAGTGTGTTGTTTGACAGCTGGTTATAATAACCTGGAGGTGGCGGAGTATTTGCTGCAGCATGGTGCAGAGGTGAACTCACAGGACAAAGGAGGTCTCATTCCTTTACATAATGCTGCTTCCTATGGGGTGAGTCTCAAACACACTTTAAGGCACTTTTTCTTTTTATCCCAACCGACCTGACAACTTTTACACATGTCCTGCCCTGAAGAGCTCAACAATTGCACAGGTGTTTTGAACTAGGTAATAACTGACATCTTGGAAACCCTGGCAGCTCTTACAGCTCACATTAGAAATGGTTCTGCTTTTATATTATTGATCATGTTCTCTCAAGGTGAATTGATGCATTCAAATGCTTAGCAAGTGCTAACGTTTATTCAATATGGACTATAGGACCACCCTTTGGCACATAGTGTTGGTACAGGCGGGACTTTTATGGACAAAACTTGAATATGCTATTCAGTGTCTCGCCGTCTTAGCTGTAATTTGAGCCAGATGTTTGTAGCATTAGCTTGGCTTTAGCTTTAATTTAAGTCAGCTTTTTGTTCCCAGAACTGGTTAATTTAGACTTCTCATACATAAAATATGATACACAAATGGCATTAATGTGATTAGATAACTTATTTTAGCAATAGTTGAAATGTCACTACCGGTCAAAGTTTTAGAACACCCAGTTTTTCCCATTTCTTTCTAAAATTTATGGAGGTTAATGTATCAGTGTAATGTGAAATTAAAACAGAGAACAAAAAAGAAGAAAGAAAAGTTATAGAAAATAATTTAATCCAAATTTTTGACTCATCAAAGTAGTCACCTTTTGCTCTTTATAACCTGAACACACTTGTGGCATGCTTTCAGTGATGGATATTCTTTCCAACACCGTTGGAGAAGTTTTAGCAAAAGTTTTGCTTTTGTTCAATGCTTTGCCGTCACCCTTTACATACGAAAAAACAGGCGGCAATGGTCCGTGAGGCCATTAAATACATTTTAATACGTTAGTATGTAAATACGTTTTGCTCCGCTAGCTTACACAGACGCCACCATTTTTCTTTCATTACTGTCCAGTTCTCATCAAATCACCTTCCAGCTGTTCTGTATGAAATGTATAAACGCTCTTTAGAAAGTTCTGTTATTATCACAATTTCTTCTTTGTGACACTCCTGACCTATTGGCTGCAGAACCCATGGGATTGCCGATGGTATTGCTCCTTTCCACACGTATCCGCAAGCTTTCCGAAAACATGCACAAATATTGATGAAATAAACACAGAGATAGACAGCTCTGCGCATATTCATATCTGTCTTTAATGTTAATCATAAATGGGTCTGCAGACTATCCTGGCCATTCCATGATTTGAAGCCCACCATCTTGTTCTTTTCTTCAGAAATGCAACTTATTTTTGTTCCTTTTCAGCTTATTTTCTGGACTTAACCTGAATAAATTTTAGTAAAGCTGAAAAAATGGGGTGTTGTAAACTGTTTGATGGATAGTATATTTATCTTTGCTTCTATCCACTATTTTTTAAATTTTTTGGTTAATTAGAATCTCTAACTGAATAGTGGGACACCACGCTGAAAGCATAATGTGGTACCTTCAAATACTTTTAATATGTGCATTTTGGTAGCTTTTGACTACTTTAAAATGCATACAGACATATGATGTACTGGTTTTTTTCCATACTAATAGTATGAAATTATGATCATTATATCACATTTAAAGCCAAATTTGCACAGGAAGCGACACCCTCACCGCTCAGCGGCATGCAACAACAAGAGGCGAATCACTTCACCGCTCAGCTCTTGTTGTATAGGTAACCTCCTCTCATGTTTTGCACTTTGATATCTTTTCGAGTTGAACTGTGAGCAGCACCGCCACTCTCCTCGCCATCTCCGCTGTCATCTTCGGGGCAGCTGTAGCCTAACGCTTAGAGAAGCGGCTTTGGGACCGAAAGGTTGCTGGTTTGATTTCCGAACCAGCAGGGAAAATGTGTGGTGATGGGGGAGTGAGCTGCACCTTCCCTTCTTCCACCTTCATGGCTGACCCCCAACTGCTCTCCGGGCGCCCAATGTGTGTGCAGCCCACTGCTCTGTTTATGTGTGGGCTCACTTTGGATGGGTTAAATGCAGAGGCAATAATTTCCCTTGCGGGATTAATACAGTGCAGCCAAATTTATTTTAAAAATTAAATAAACAAAAACGCTCCTACTGGGATTACCCAATGATTCAAGCCTGGTATTATCATGGGGAGAATCATAGACTTGTGCAGGAGCTCCATTTAGACGGAGTACAGTTTCAGCTGTACTTTATTGTGAACTTCACAGTCTCTAATGATTTATTTCTTTTTATTAAAATTTAATTGTTAACACGATTCAGTAGGAAAAGACGTAAACAAAACCATGTACTCGAGTTACTACCCAACCCGCGTAGTGTACATTTTATGTAGCTCTAAATAAAAGTAGATATAAATAGATATATATAAACTCACAGGAAGTGATGCCCATTTCAGAAACGTGCACCAAGGCGTCACATATCAGGTTCTTTATAAAATTTCTGTGTGCTGTTATAAACCACAGGATATTTACACACTGCAGTAATAAGCTGCTGTTCCATGTTGATGTAAGTGGGATATTTAAACCTGTGTTTATGGAAACAGTACGGCAGTCTCCGTGTATGGAAGTATCTGTCAATCAACAGTATATTTAAGCTTTGATTGGTGACTCATGTTGCGTGAAAAGTTTAGCTCAGTTTACCTCTGCGCCTGCCCACTTTTTGTTGTGTGAGAAAATTTCGCCTCGTTGCCTCACGTTGCATGCATCATGTGCGATCATTGACTTTGCATGGTCGTTGGTCGCTTCCTGTGTGAATGAGGCTTTAGACAGCTTAGTTCCTACATAATATTTGATACAGACCAGTGCAACTACAGCGTAAACAAAATTCTGTGAGCCAGTAGCGGCTCATGACCATATATCCTCTTGGGACACGACACCATGAACAACAGAATATATTAAACAAATTTAAGTAAAGGAACCGTCCTACTTGAATTATGCTGCATATCTAATGAATTAATAGACTGATTCTATTTAGTGGCAGCCATGTTTCAACAACTTTTTCATCCAGGCTACAGTCAAGCAGCTCATTTTAGTGGTTTAGGGTGATACAGGATTCATTCAAACTACCCTAACCAGGTTTCTCGAAACCTCGCATTATCATAACATTTGGCCACATTAGGAAAAAGGGGGCTGTATAGTTCTTCATTTTCATAGCCTTTGTGTTGAAAACGAGGTCACCGTGGTACGCACACATTTCTGATTTCACCCTGGATATACCCAGTCGACCTCTTCCCTTCGCAGTATGCTGTTTTTTATAATAGTAATAGTTTTATAGATCGCAAACAAATGAGCTGCACTTACTCTTTGTCTTTGCTTTGCGTACCTTTAAATCTGATTATTTGAAATAAAACAAACTTTTGTAGTGATGGAGTATTTTTAAAGTAGCACTGGGAAAACTGGCAACCCTGTTATTCACTGCATAACAGGTAAATGACAGGGTTGCCAGTTTCCCGGCGCTATGTCTAATCTCCTCCTGCACTTAAAATGAGAAAGCATGAGTCCTGCAGCCATGAGCCTCTTTTAGCGCTTTTTGCAGTTTCTTTTTTGACCACTAGGTGCAATAATAATTCTATGGAGCCATAAACCATGATTACACCATATCCCATGATTACGGAATAAGCATGAGCTTCTGTTGAGGTTAAAAGTGTTCAAAAGTGGGAAACCAACCAAACCAACAAACTACACCATGGGCAGGAAACCGGAGCAAGCCGTGTGTTTGGTGTTTCACAGCACGTGGACGTGGCTGCATTGCTCATCAAGTACAACGCATGCGTCAATGCCACTGATAAATGGGCTTTCACGCCGCTGCATGAGGCTGCTCAAAAAGGGAGGACACAGCTGTGCGCACTGCTGCTTGCACATGGTGCCGATCCTTCACTACGCAACCAGGAAGGCCAGTCGCCGCTGGACCTCGTGACGGTATCCCGATAGTCCCTCTGCTTGCTTTGCATCCTCACCCATGGGAGGGGGTTATTCCGGCCTCTTCTTACATTTCCATCAGCTGTGTTGCTATGTTATTCCTTTGTACATCAAAGTGTCCTCAGAGTGTGCTGCTTAAAGGTGCAATACGCATTTTTAAGTCACGGGCTAAATCCAATTGCAAAGTAAAGATTAAGAAGAAGTTAGCTTTGTAAGATGTAGAAAGGACATAAATAAATGCTTAAATACATTTTGAAGATTCTAGATTATACATATTGTGGAAAAAGAAAACAAGTGCTGGGCATATTCTCATAAAAAATAAGACCTTTAAAATTTTTAGTATAGGTAATGTAGGGAACTCTAGAAAGCAGGCTGCATAAAAATGCCTTCTGTGTAAATGTTTTTAAAACATCTGGATGTTTTCCAGTCCTTGAATGTGATTGTACTCTTAAATCTAAAGTTATTCAAACTTTGTATCCAGGTTAGCTAGTGCACTCTAGTAAGAAGAAAGGCCAGTGATATGCTTGCATTTACTCATGTGTACTCCAGATGTAACGCCCGGTATTGGGTCACTTCATTTGTCATGCGCATTGTCAGAAGTTAATGCTTCACGTCCTGTCTCAAATAACATACTTTTGTACTAGTCTAGATGCTTATCCTAGTTTATTTTCATATAAAACAGCTAATGTGTGAATTAGGGCTGCAATAACCAATTTTAGAAACATAATCGGTTAACCAATTTAAATAGGTAAAAGAAAAGTAAGAGATTTGATAATTAAAAAACACAATAAACAGGAAATCTGGCTATTTAAATGACTAAATGTATCTTGATTGAAAATGAACAGATTCAAGTTACCTTAACTATTATGCATATTTACTACTATACATAATTAAACACAAGTATACTGCAAAGGGGACTATAATTGCAGACTATTTAGCAATATCCATCAAGTCTTACCCTGGGTTTACACTGGCATGGAGCATCCGGGAGATCATTAAGACATGCCGCATCAAGGTCTGTTACACTCTATTAAGGCCTGTGAAGCTCTACGGCACTTTACTACGATTCCCACGTTCTATCGTGATTTGTGTCAAATACATCGTATCAATCATGGCACAATTTTAGAAAAGTCAAAAATTAAAATATTTGACAAGTTTAATATTTTTTGCCACGATCAGGGCAATCATCATGAAGTTCATCAATCTTTCTCAGCATCATCACGATTAGATCCCACGACCCCCTATGCTCCTCACAATTCTCTCAAATCATGGAGATCATGGACATCATGCTCCAGTGTAAACCCAGGGTTAAGTGAATATATGTGTTAGTATATAATACATGGGAACATAAGAAAAACTAAATAAAACTAAAAAGGTTTTTATGGTTTATTTTTACATTACTAAAGCAGTCACTCACACTCTATTGTGGAATCTTTTGAAACTCATTTAAACTTTAGGAAAGTGCTTTTTTTTTATTTAAAAAAACATGAAGGCCGTATTGTGTCTCTTTTATCTTATTTGTGGGACAGCTTTTCGATATTTTCTATACATTCGAAATTTTCTGTATTGAACCAATCAGATCACACTTTCCCATGTAGTGACTATAATTATATATAAATATTACTTACTTACTCACTGATTTGTCGAACCGCTCAAGGGGAGGCTGGTGCCTTTCTCAGCCGGCACTGACCTGACTAATTGTTGCAGCCCTGTTTGAAAAAACCCAAAAAACTAGCATAAAAACTCTGTATATTAATGAATTAGTGCAAGCTCATAGTATGATGTTTGAGACTGAGCTTACAACCACATGGTTCATCACCTTGCATGATGTCCTGAGTGGACGAATGAAGAAGGGATCATGATTAACATCAGCAGATGTTAAGAAGCATGCGCACTGTGTGGTGTGAGTAGTCTGTTTTGGTGTATCTTTCACCTCATTTTGTGGTGATTTGTGACTTGTGATCTGCATGCTCCACTTAACTGTTGTTTTTTTTTGTTTATTTGTTTTGATTTCCTTTGGGGTTGGGGTCCAACAATATTGTGTGGAACAAGGTAACCAGTGTAATAATTTCAAATTTTTATATCCTTTATTTATATTCAGATCATTTTTTTAAAATGTCCACAGTGTTTCCAATGCTGCTTATCAACCAAAACATGTTTGTTGATGTCAATCATTTATGCAGCTAATGTAGCTAACAAGTAATGGAAGATTATAGCTGCAAGTACAACAATGTACTAATTTCATGTCTACGTCACACACTCACTCATGACAGTATGTGTAGTTCGACTGGTCGATGCTTGGGCAATAAATCGCATATGAACCGCTGCATATTGACCTGCAAGTTAGCTGTTACAGGTACAGGGAATGAAACACAAACTGGAACAAGTAACTATGAAGTACAAACTAAGAAAACGCCAAGAACATGGAAATTACTGAAAGCCAGAAAACTAGAACACAGCACAGAAGACCAACACTGATGCTCCACATAATAGCAATAAGGCCTTTGATTCACTTTCTGATTGTACTTATCAATGCCCTCCACACTTCACACAATCAAGAGTGTCACTGGTACATTGAAAAAGTCCTTATAGACACGAATGAAGACTTCTTGGTAACAAGGCCTGACCTAAAATATTACATTTTAAAGCCATTTTAAAGTGCCATATAATAAACTTCTTAACATTGTTTGCTTGGTCTGTGCAGACAACTGTTCTCAGCTATTGGTCTTGGACCTCACCTTCAGCTCAGTCTATATTAAAGACCTCGGGCTGATTCTGTACAGACCTCGCACTCTGTTAATATGTACTTTGTATGGATTACTATGAATATAGTGATCCATACAAAGTACTTATTATGGATTACTATGAATATAGCAGTACAATATTATAGTGTTAATATGTTATTTATTATATATAGATGGTTTCATGTGTATACATAAGTTGTGGCTATTAAATAATGAGACTAATTCTGAAACTTTTTTATTGACTCTCAAAATGATTAAAAATTTTGTTTTCTTCTGCGTTTTCAGTATTGGGAACACTGTGCATCAAGTAAATCTGTTCAAAATGCTTTGGTTACTTTGACCTGAATGGAACTTAAAGCTATACATGGTGTATTTTTTTAAAATAAAAGTTAGAAAGATTATTTAATCAATATTAGAACTTAAGATAAAGGTAAACATTTGTTGCTAATTACACAATTGAGGTGTACTTATTATGCGAATAGTAAAGATATTTAAATATACAATAAATACTTTATTTAATTTCTGAGTCAGAAAAAAAAATACAAACTCTTTGCTTATCCCTGCCTAAAATTAGTCATGTGATGCTATTTTCGGACTATCAACAACAGTGGCGATGGTGAGGAAGCAAGCTAGGCCAGCTGGCTCCAGAGAAGGTACTGATTCAGAAAGGAATGAGTGAAAAAGACAGTCAGGCAGATAGAGAAAGAATAAAAAAAATTTTGATTGGAGAGCATTTTGAAAGATGAAACAGAGGTAAAGGCAGAACTTTATGTTTATCTATGAATTTGCAGGGTTCCTACTTCACAGGTATGTTTTCACATGCTTGTTTGCAGTCGAGAGTATAAGGCTGTTGTGCAAAAATACTGATTTTATTTTGAATGTGTGATCTTTTTTATCCAAAGTTATTTCTGAGTTAAGAAATCGATTAGCATGCAACATATACTTGCAGTTGCAACATGTACGTGTACAATGATATAACACCCCCCGAACCCCCATAAAAACTAACAGGAAACTAATTGCTGTTATCTTCATGAACTGTTTTCAAATCCCAACTTTATTTGTCTGCTGGTGCAGTTGTTAATACCTTGAGACCTTGATTTTAAGTTCCTTCAGCCGTGACACTGTCTTGGTATTAAAATATCTCCAGAAAGACTTGGAGTAGTCTTCACATCTTCCCTGATTTTCGATTCATACGCTCTGTGTGCTTTTCTGATAGTATTAGCCAAGTCGTTCTGTAAAGACCTGAATTTCTCATAATCTTGATCCAGGCCGGTGCATTTGTACTTTCTCCAAGCTGCCCTTTTTCCTTAACATTTGTTTTAGTTGAGTCTGGCTTCAGTAATGCCAATTACATTTGAGTCACTTGTTTGCACAACAGACAGTAGTTTCTTGTATTTTTCTTTTTCAGGATCCCATTAGCGATGTGTCTCAAGCTAAACATCTAAATTTCCAATCTCTACCAAATTCACACAATTACAACTTATATATGCGATTCTGTAATGTTAACAAGCAAGTTCGCTTACCTCCTCTTCCATCATGGTGTCAGTGCTTTTTTCCCACGCACATGCGCAGTGGCATTGCATTGTCGTGCATATTCATGCACCTCATGCATATTCATGAGGAAACCCGAGACATTTACAGCTAAACATTAACTGTAACACCAGGAGGTACCATAGTAAATAATCAGCAACAAGTTTAATTTTTTAAGGTATAAAAAGTTTCTCAGTTTAAAATCATCTATTCTATGCCACTAAAATCTCACTTGAATTCATCATGTATTGCTTTAAGTGCTACCAATGTAAATCTGAAACATGTTTGACTGTCACATGACTGCTAGCTCTTGTTGGCACTCACCATCAGGAGTATACGCAAGCACATGAAGGGCTTTCCCTAAAAATAGCCAATAGTGCCAGTGAACCAAGGAGATAGCGTGGACCAGTATGCTATATGCTATATAACAGCATCTCGTTCTATTTTTTTAGGTTGCTATTAAAATTTTTTGTGTTCCCTCACTCCAGGCTGATGACGTCCGTGCCTTGCTGACTGCAGCCATGCCCCCATCTGCATTACCTGGCTGTTACAAGCCACAAGTCATCAGCGTATCAGCCACCAGTGGTGGGCCGACCTCTGACCTCTCCTCTGGTTCTTGCTCCACTCCTCAGCCCCCAACCTCAAGCATGGAGACAGGGGATGGCCACTTGCCAGAGCTGCTGGGGCCATCAGGGGCTGAGGGAGCTGTGGGAGTGGAGAAAGGCGAGGAGGGTGAGTGTGTGGAGCTTGGATTAACCTTAGTAGTGGGTTTAGTGTTTATTCCCAAATGCTCAGACATAAGAACAAGAACACACTTGTAAAAGTCATAATGAAACACACTTTACACTATTGGATGCCTTTTTTGTACAAATGGACCTGATAGCAGGTGTGTGAGTGTAACTAGGGCTGCATTGACATGGTATTTGATTGACTGGGTTTTGGGCGTGACTTTTCTAGTTATATTAATTTTGTTATGATCCTGGATGTGTTTGTAAGCTGTAATATGAGGTTGGTGTTTCTTAATATAGTTATCAAAATTAAATTTGTGCACAACTGCTAAATTTTAATTATAGTGTCATTTCAAGTCAAGTTTTTAGTATTTTATTTCTTTTTTCTTTTTTTCTTTTTTGTAAATAAAATGCAGATAAAATCCCAGTAGTAACCACTATTAATTTAAGTTATTATAGTTGTTATGGTTATATATATATATATATATATATATATATATATATATATATATATATATA